>OW818029.2:62552615-62910115 GCA_942486065.2 Calliphora vomitoria
AATGTATTTTTTTTATGAAATTTTCAGAGGTTGTCTCGGATTTTTGCTTATATCTCCTTTATTTATGGACGGATTTTGCTGATTTTAAATAGGAAACTTCTCGAAAGCATGTCTGACAGAATTATTGAAGATTTGGATTCCGAAGATATCTGTGGTCTTCAGAAAATTGATTTCAACAGACAGACGGACAGACAGACACACGGACATGGCTTAATCGACTCCGCTATCTATAAGGATCCATAATATATATACTTTATAGGGTCGGAAAATTATATTGTGGAAATTACAAACGGAATGACAAATTTATTTATACCCTTCTCACGAAGGTGAAGGGTATGATAATAAGTAAGTAAATGAAACTGTTTAGAAAAAATACTCAGTTTTAAATATATTTTTGAATTCCTACAAATTTGTTTAATAGATTTTTTTATGTTTTCGACATATACTGTCATTTCGAAAATGGTGGAGGTTGCCCGACATATATTTGCGAAGCTCCAAAATGGTTTAGCTTATTGAAATTCCACAATCAAATTAGCTTTAAGTAAGACCGAAACTTTTTATAATTTTTTGTAAAAAAAAATTGCAAAATGTCAAAATTTTTGTTTTTTAAAATGGCACACAAATTTGGAAAATGTAGCTGTCAAATTTTTCTAAGGGCAAACAAATTTCCAAACAAAACAAGCCCTAATTGATTAAAATCTGTCCACAACTTATGATTTTATAAACAAAAGATAAAACAAATATCCCCTAATAAAGTTTTAAAATTTTTCCCATATTTTAGCAAAAAGTCTTCTATAAATATTTTAATTTTTAAAAATTGTATACATTTTTGAAAAGAAGACACAATTTCCTATACGTTGATATATAATATTTATATCTTATCTTTTCCACTAGTCAAATTTATAGATTCAAAATCAACCGCAAACAGAAAATGTGCACTGCGTTGCCGACTATTGCAGTACTAAACTTCGAAGAACACTGCAAGATGTAGATAATTACTAAGAGTTAGGTATTTTGTTAAAATATTAGGTGATATTTATTTTATATTTTGTAAATAAAATGAAAAGTTGTGGACAGATTTTAATCATTTAGTTATTTTTTATGTTTTCAATTACGAAAATTGTATATTCAATAGTTTTTTTTTTATTAAAGTTCAACCAATAACGAAAATTGTATATATTTTCAATTATCAAAATTATCAAATTCAAAACTCAAAATTCAGTAGAAAATATAAGAAAATTTTGTTTTTGATCATATGGGGGCAATAATATAAAATGTGGTTGCTTAATAACTATATATGAATAATACAAATTAAAGATACCTCATAATATCAAATTTAGAATTAAATAAAGAATTTAAATATTGCGTTTACTGAAAAAATTTATATTTTCCAAATATTTTTCATCATGGACATTTATAAAAATAAATGCAACAAACGCTAAATGGAATCATTAAACATTAGTTTAAAAGATTTTTTTTGTACCAGTTCCAAGTAAGACAATTTCGAAGAAGAAATATTGACGAAAGAACTAGTTTTTATCTAGTTCCAAAGTTGACGATTTCATGCAGAAATCATTGATTAAAGAACTAGTGCCAAGGAAGGCGTTCGGGCATCGTAACAGTTTTTCCTAAGTATCCAATATTTTTTTCATAATATAGAAATTTAAAATTTTTTCCAAGATTTAAAAGCTTTTATATATAATAGAAGTCTCTAAAAAGAATATAGAAAAATGCAGGAGAAAGTACATAGCAATGAATACCTAAAATTTCGGTGACAAATCCGATATAATTGAATACTTAAAAAATACAAAAAAAATTAAATAAAAAAATGTGTTCGTAAATGCAGTAAATTTGTGTGTGCATCTCTGATGAATGACATGCAATCTTTTGCAACAAACAGTAAACTAAATGACGGGTTTCATAAATTTACTGAATCATTGCCATCAATATGCATTAAAAAACGTACAGAACGCTAAGCTTTAGTTATGGTGCAATGATGTACTATTTTATTACGAACGCACCCATAGTCATAAACCTTATGGTTCGCACACAATAACTACTAAATATTTACAAATTTAGTTTGAAAATTAAATAGGTGGCGCCATCTATGGTACACTTTTCATAATCAATGAACATATTTATACTTAAAGCTTTTTGTGAAGAAAGAGAAAAAGAAGAAATGTACTTACTTGTTAATTAATATTTTTCTATCCGATAAGATTTTATTAAAAATTGATTGAATACATGCATTGGAAATAAATTTCCAATTTCTTTATTTTTCACAACATTACGACAACTTTATATCTTGATTTTATTTTATTACATTTAAATAAATAAATTATTTACAACTTTTCTCTATTAAAGCTCATTTAAATATATCACATTACATTTTTTACTAAGAGCTTTTATTTTTTACTACTGAACACTACACTAACACAACATACTAGCTAGAGTGTATGTGTGTGTGTTATTGCCACAAAAAAAAAAAACACAACGGACGAACTCATAAAAAGGAATTGACAAATTAGAAACAAATTGACCAACTTTACACACTTTTTTCTGGTATTTAATGAAAACTTTTCAAGCTGATTTTTTACACAAACATTAAACAATACTTTAATTAAATTTTTATGCAAAAATATTAAATTTTTCTCTATTATTTCAATACAAAACTATACATTTTCTGAGACCGTTGTACTTAACCAACCGAACCGTGTGAAATTTGCGCGTAAACTGAATTTGGTACCAAATAAGATGAAAAGGAAATTGTGCTAAAAAGCTCCTTATAAGTAAAAGGGAATACATTGGTATACGAATTATGTTAGTATGCGCAAATAACTTAAATATAACAACTTTACATTGGTAAGTTGGAGGAGTAGAAGGAACGTCTGTTACGTACTGTTTGCTAACATGACATTTGTGTGTAAAGTACTTATTGCCGTAATTTTAACAAATATCTACGGTGTAAAAAACCCAGCAGGTAAACTTACGTAAAAGGCAACATGACTTTAATTTCAAATCAATATCTACGGGTAAGAATTAACAAATATGTTTAATCCATAAATAATTAAGCAATGTACAGTGGGGCAGAATCAAAATATTTTGGAAATAAATCTGACATTTCTAAACGGCTGGTGCGATCGATATAAAATTTTACATAGGCGTAGACAAGGAGTATTCGCGTGTAAGTTATTAAAATAGATCCTACTAATACTCCAGGGGCGGCGCTATGGGGACTCAAAGTAGGGTACCTTCGACATGTACAATTTTTAAACACGTGCCATTTTTTTGTTTCCCAGCCGATTTCAAAGATTTGTATATTTTTGGAAAGCGCTCGGCTAGTTCTTGAAAACTAATTATCTCTTATAATTTCCGAATTATAGGCATTTCAAAATTAAACGTTTAAAATTTTGCCATACCTTGGTCCACTTTTTTTACGAAAGATAATATCAATTATGGATCCAAAAATAAATGATTTTCAATTTAAAAATTAAAAAAATAGTAGGTTTTTGCACTTTTTTGGACGAAAAGGTGACTTAACTCTTTTTTTATTTAAAAAAAAAAAAAAACATTGTTTATGGACATGTAACAATTTTATGTTTTTCTGTATAAATATATGTTTATGGTATAAAAAAACTACCATTTTTGGGATTTTCGCTTCAAGTTTAAGGAATTGCGGGATGCCCTTTGACCTTTTGACAAGGTTTCTTATACTTTTAGAATGACAAATTTAAAAAACGTTGAAAATTTCATTGAGTTTTGTTAATAAATAAAGATTTTATTGCATATTACATATTTACTAAGTTTCTAAAACTAAAAATTGTATCAAAATTTCAATAGGATTGCAAATATTAGGAACAATTTGGTCCACATTTTTCCGAACTATTTTTTTTTTTTTTTTCGTTTAGATAAGTTAATTTTTGGTCCTATACAAAAAATTTCAAGTCAATATCTCAATTAGATTCAAAAATATCCCACTTTAAAACTCCGTTCTTCAAAAATATTTCACATCCTTTGGGGCTTGGAAAATACTTTGGGGATAAATAGAGAACACATCCAAATCTGCTTTTCGTTTTCTGGTCCCAGCTTTGGGATTTTAGAAATTCCGAAGGGCGTATGGTCGACATATTCGAAAAACAGGACATGTCTTTTATACCCGAATGTTCTCCGTAACACGCATACCTAAATTGGAGCGGAAGGCGTTTTTTACTTGTCAAAAATTCTCATGCCCATACAATTTGTATGCAGCATACCGAAATAACGCGGCGGCAACGCTTTGCAATTGGAAAATCTGATTTTGACAGCGCGTTTAATAGTGAAGTTAGTTGGAAAACACAATAAATGTAAACACAACAAATATGCAAGAAACTCATTTTTTAAACTTTAATATTTAGTTTTTTTGATAAAATTTTAGTTTACAAATCAAGAAACAAAAATCAGAAACACCAATACTGCAATGTACTTTATTGTTTAAATAATCCGGGTTGTTATATTTATTTTTTTGATAACCTTGTTTTTATTGTTTGGCGTAGCGTTGCCGCTGTTATTTAGGTATGACATTTCAGCTTTTATTTAGGTAGACCAGTAAAGATACCTTACAGAATCACATCAAACTGTTATATGTTTTTAAACAAAGTTTTTTTTTAATAAAAAAAGAGTTAAGTCACCTTTTCGTCCAAAAAACTGCAAAAATCTACTATTTTTTTAATTTTTAAATTGAAAATCGTTTATTTTTGGATCCATAATTGATATTGTCTGAAATCTTTTGTATGTTATTGGTAATTTAGTTGTCTAACTAACAAAAGAAATTCGAGTCCATTCGGCCAAAAAGTAAGCCCTATATTTAAAAAAAAGCGGACTAAGGAATGTAAAATTTTAAAAGTTCAATTTTGAAATGCCTATAACTCGGAAGTTATAAGAGACAAATAGTACATGCAAACAAGAACTAGGCGAGCGCTTTCCAAAAATATACAAATCTTTGAAATAGGATGAGAAACAAAAAAATGCCATGTGTTAAAAATTGTACATGTCGAAGGTACCCTAATTTGAGTCCCCATTGCGCCGCCCCTAGTGCATTTGTAGGGTCCATTTTAATAACTTAAACTCGAATACTCCTTGGTTACGCCCATGTCAAATTTATCCCGATCACACCAGCAGTTCAGAAATGTCAGATTTATTTCCAAAAAAAGTTTTGGTTCTGCCCCACTGTGAAACGCTAAATGGAATCATTAAACATTAGTTTAAAAGATTTTTTTTGTACCAGTTCCAAGTAAGACAATTTCGAAGAAGAAACACTGACGAAAGAACTGGTTTTTATTTAGTTCCAAAGTTGACGATTTCATGCTGAAATCATTGATTAAAGAACTAGTGCCAAGGAAGGCGTTCGGGCATCGTAACAGTTTTTCCTAAGTTTTCAATATTTTTTTCATAATATAGAAATTTAAAATTTTTTCCAAGATTTAAAAGCTTTTATAAATAATAGAAGTCTCTAAAAAGAATATAGAAAAATACAGGAGAAAGTACATAGCAATGAATACCTAAAATTTCGGTGACAAATCCGATATAATTGAATAATTTAAAAATGCAAGAAAATAAACGTTTATTTTAACTATAGTAGTATAATAGCATTTTATATATTGCTAGAAAAACTATTTTACGCATAAGATTTTTTATTTCAAATGTATAAAAATGTTATCTAATTCAGCAATTTATAATTGAAATAACTACATATTCCTATCATTTCCAACAGAGTCTATAATTTTATAATTGGAATAAAATGTACTATTTAACAATTTATATACTTAATATTTGGTTAACATTACCGATTGGCTCAACATTTTCCTTATTCTCCACAAGTGAAGCAAAAATAGTATAAAAAAGTGTAAACAAATATATTCAGTCAAACTTCAAAAGTATATTTTTGTTCTGTTCTAATGAATTTTCCGGATGTGAGCCTTATATATATAATTATGAACCCATAGTCACCATACACCATTCTATGTACTTGAGGCCTATTTTGCTTGATATTTTTCTCCATAACATTATTTACAAGAGTTTTATGGGTATTATTGTGATTATTGGAAATGGAGCTAATATGGGTACTATGTCAAATATGGACCGATATCCACAAAACCCAGTAGTATAATGTTTGGATACAATATATTGATCTGTATACAATTTTAGTTCGATATTGATATATTTAAAATATTTATAGAGATTAATGTGTTTTTCGGAAGTGGTCCTTATATGGGTGCTATGGCCAATTATTGGCCGATTGTCATAAAATTCAACACATCGATTTTCATATATATGGGAAATATTTATTTAAAATTTTAACCTCATAGAAGCTCTTATAAGAGATTTATTAGTATTTAAGTAATTTTCGGAAATGGACCTTATATGGGAGCTATATGGTCAAATATGAACCGATATTCACACAATCTAGTAGTATCATTTGTGAATTAATACTACCGATCTCTGTAAAATTTCAATTCGATAACGATATTTTTCAGATATTTATGAAAATTAATGTGTTTTTTGGAAGTGGTCCTTATATGGGAGCTATAACCAATTATGGGCCGATCTTCATGAAATTCCCTACAGCGATTGTCATGTACATGGGAATTATGCAAGTCGAATTTCAACCTGATACCGATATATATAAGATATTTAAGTGTACTTAAGTGATTTTCGGAAGTAAACTTTATATGGGGGCTATGGTCAAATAGTGCCCGATCAAAAAAAAAATTGGTCTCGCGATTTCTGTTTGCACGAAACTTAGTTGTGCTGAATTTTGTGTGGATACTGCAATTCTATGGGCATTTACATACCATAGCACCATATTTCGAGAAGAAATTTCTATGGGGACTAAGAGAAATTATGGACCGATTCTTACCATTTTCAACAGAATTTTTCCTTTTGTCATATAAATAGTGAGTGAAAAATTTCATGGTATTCTCTGTAATGAATTTACCCAAAATCACAAAAAAACATGTGAAAATGATCAACATTTTTGAAGGTTGTCATACATTTTGATCCATAACCCTGGTTCTACCAATTCGATTTTGCTGATATTCAATACCAAACTGCTTAGAAAAATTATAAACATTTTGGTATACATTTCATTAATTTTACTTATGTATTTTGGACGTGAGAGTGTTTTACACAGATAGACAGACAGACGGACATTGCTCAATCGACTTAGAATTTCATAAGGATCAATAATATATATACTTTATTGGGTCTCAGATGAATATTTCTCAATGTTACACACGTAATGACAAACTTATATATACCCTCATTCACCACTTGTGGTGGTGGAGGGTATAAAAAATGTGTTCGTAAATGCAGTAAATTTGTGTGTGCATCACTGATGAATGATGGGTTTCATAAATTTGCTGAATCACTGCCATCAATATGCAATAAAAAATGTACAGAACGCTAAGCTTTAGTTATGGTGCAATGATGTACTATTTTTTTACGAACGCACCCATAGTCATAAACCATAATTCCCACACAATAACTACTAAATATTTACAAATTTAGTTTGAAAATTAAATAGGTGGCGCCATCTATGGTACACTTTTCATAATCAATGAACATATTTATACTTAAAGCTTTTTGTGAAGAAAGAAAAAAGAGGAAATGTACTTACTTGTTAATTAATATTTTTCTTTCCGTTTAGATATTATTAAAAATTGATTGAATGAATACATGCATTGGAAATAAATTTCCAATTTCGTTATTTTTCACAACATTACGACAACTTTATATCTTGATTTTATTTTATTACATTTAAATAAATAAATTATTTACAACTTTTCTCTATTAAAGCTCATTTAAATATATCACATTACATTTTTTACTAAGAGCTTTTATTTTTTACTACTGAACACTACACTAACACAACATACTAGCTAGAGTGTATGTGTGTGTGTTATTGCCACAAAAAAAAAAACACAACGGACGAACTCATAAAAAGGAATTGACAAATTAGAAACAAATTGACCAACTTTACACACTTTTTTCTGGTATTTAATGAAAACTTTTCAAGCTGATTTTTTACACAAACATTAAACAATACTTTAATTAAATTTTTATGCAAAAATATTAAATTTTTCTCTATTATTTCAATACAAAACTATACATTTTCTGAGACCGTTGTACTTAACCAACCGAACCGTGTGAAATTTGCGCGTAAACTGAATTTGGTACCAAATAAGATGAAAAGGAAATTGTGCTAAAAAGCTTCTTATAAGTAAAAGGGAATACATTTGTATACGAATTATGTTAGTATGCGCAAATAACTTAAATATAACAACATTACATTGGTAAGTTGGAGGAGTAGAAGGAACGTCTGTTACGTACTGTTTGCTAACATGACATTTGTGTGAAGTACTTATTGCCGTAATTTTAACAAATATAAATATACATATGTATGTATCTACGGTGTAAAAAATCCGGCAGCTAAATTTACCTAAAAGGCAACATGACTTTAATTTCAAATCAATATCTACGGGTAAGAATTAACAAATATGTTTACTCCATAAATAATTAAGCACTGCACAGTGGAGCTGAATCAAAATGTTTTGGAAATAAATGTGACATTTCTAAACGGCTGGTGCGATCGGGATAAAATTTAACGTGGGTAGACAAGGAGTATTCGAGTTTAAGTTATTAAAATGGACTCTACAAATGCTCCAGGGGCGGCGCAATGGGGACTCATATTAGGGTACCTTCGACATGTACAATTTTTAAACATGTGGCATTTTTTTGTTTCTCATCCGATCTAAAAAATTTTTATATTTTTGAAAAGCGCTCGGCTAGGTCTTTTATTTAGCTGCTATTTATCTCTTACTTAAATATTTTTCCATACCTTGGTTCGCTTTTTTTAAAAATATAGAGAGTACTTTTGGACCGAATGATTCAAATTTTTTTTTTGTTAGTTACACAACTTAATTACCAACAATATACAAGAGATTTCAGAGCAATATCAATTATGGATCCAATAATAAACGATTTTCAATTTAAAAATGAAAAAATAGTAGATTTTTGCTGTTTTTTGTTCGAAAAAGGTGACTTAACTCTTTTTTGTTAAAAAAAAAATCTTTCTTTAAGAACATATAACAATTTTATATATTTCTGTAAGATATCTTTATGGGGAACATTTTGGTATAAAAACATGTCCTACTTTTCGAATATGGCCACTACGACCTTCGGAATTTCACCTATTTTTTTCATCAAAATTTCAACTTTGTTCTAAAATCCCAAAGCTGGGCTCAGAAAATGGAAAGCAACTTTGCAAACCTTGATGTGTATTTTGGGGTTGTCATAAGTCGCAGGTCTATGCGTATAAACCACACACCACAGCGGCCCTCAAAAAACATGTGACATTTCGGATGCTCGCCACCCAGCGAACCCGCGGGTTATATTCCATAGATAATGCCATCGTTAGCCCTTTGAATCGAATTACAAATTTCGATGATATCTCACACACACTTTGTTTTATTTAAATTTAAAGACAATTATACATTTTATACTGTATTATAATATTTTTAAGCCACATATTTACCTGATACATTTTTTGTCATGATATACAGTGGTTTTGAACATTTTCCAAAAATTTCTTATGAACTTTGTATTTTTGTAGTATTGTATTAATACACTAGCTTAAACAATCGTAGTAATAAAAAAAACTGTGAAAGGAAATATTATCTTTTAATTTTCCAAAATTATTTCGATCCCTTTCATATCCGATCCTTTTCATTTTTAGTATAACAGAGGACTGGTAACTATCAAAAAAATAAAAAATTACACAAAGTTTGAACAGTCACAAAATTAGCCCTTAAATTCATGATTTTTACTTTTATTTTTCTATAAAGTATCAAATATTCATTTGATTTTTATTCATTATATTTCCTATAGCTTTAGTTTGATTTAGAATTTCTTTAGCCGAAACTTATCGTACTCCATTGGATTTTGCTGAAGTAGAATCTGAATAAATATCAAGCTTGTGTTCGTCTAAAATTAAGTGGAACTGGAATGTAGACAATTTGCAATAATATGCATTTAAGGCTTAGAGTTCACAGATATGTATGCCATGAGAAGTGTTACCGTAAAGATTACATCCATTTTCATCTAATTACATATGTACAATGGTAATAAAATAGCTAATCCAAACAATTAAATATCAAACTATTATAGTTCTCCATATATTCAATAATATATTTACTTTACATGGGATAATTGTCAATAATTTGAACAAAGTTTTAAAACACTGACAAAAATAGTTTCCAAAATATTGGATAATAAATATTAAAAAATGTATAGGAGGGACATACCTCTTCTTCTGATCCTGCACATTTTGATACCAACTACGTACATTGGTAACCAAATAACTCACGCAATGTTTTGAGTATCCCCCTATTATAGATGTTTACATATTCCATTCAAATATTCACTTAGTATGGTTGGGCCATTTGTTCTGATCCCACCAATTTGTATTTAATCTATGTACAATGATAATAAAATAACTCATGCCAAGTTAAGAGGCTTCAACTGTTATAGTTCTCCATATTTAAAAAAAAAAAAAACTATTTATTGTATATGGGAGAGGCCATGCCCACTAATCCGATCCCGAACAATTTCAGCCAAACTACGTAGAATAATAAGCTAGAAATTTGGACATAGACTTTAAAAAGTCTTCGTAACCATTTGGTAACATGAAAAACAGCCCCACACCATAATGTTGTTAACAAATATGACTGTCTGGAATTGTATTCCATTTCTGTCTCAACCAGAAATGGAATACTAATACTGTTTCGCGGGGCGATAGCAACCGAAAATGTATTTAAAATAATTATTGTTTGAAAAAAATTACAAAAGAAATTGTCGATATAAAATATATATTGAAATAACCTTAAATCGATGGATGTTTTTTTTACATTGTTTTCTTACATATTCCTTTTGTTTTAAACATATTTCTGGTAGAAGTTTAAAAGTTTCCATTGCTCAAAATATATGAAACACTTTGTTCGGACTTTTACCACTTTATTTATTTTAAATCCATGAATCTAGCAAAGTGAAATTAATATTTTTTTGGGTGAACCAGATACAAAATATACAAAATGTACAATAATCACTTGTGGTGGGTTTATAAGATTCGGAGCAACCTAAACCAAATTATTCGTTATCAAAAACGCTGCAATTCCATTTGATTGCAAATCAAATAAACATAATATTACCAATAAAACTAATTTTCTTTATTGTCTTTTTCTATGAGGCACATTATTATTATTTCTGATACTTAAAGTGCTTTTCTTAATACGTATGTTTAAGCAAATATTTTTCCATGAATTTTTATAAGAATTTTAATAACTACAAATACATACACACATTTCAAAGTTTGTATTATGAATTTAAAAACATAAATTTAATAATTTAAAAAATAACAAGAAGATGCTTGCAAATAATTTCATTTAATTTTGATCGATATACTGTCAATTGAAAATATTTTAACTTTAAAAAAAAAAAAACTACAGCTATTAAATATAATTAGATATTCTTAAATAATAAAATACAATACATAAATACACACAATGTTATAATAGATACATTTACATGTATAGAGGATTTTAATCTATCTAAAAATAAATATGGAACCCCATTAGAATATTAAAACAATATTTATATATATATATGATCTCTCGCTAAAGTAAACCATCTGGCTTGTTACAGATCCTTTAGAAAACAACATATTGAGCTTTAAAATTTCAAGATTCGTTTGTAAAAATTCAAGATTTATAAAATTTTTCTGAAACAAAGCGAATATAATTAACATTGTGATCTGCCTGAATAGGTAGAATATCTGAACTACTACTTGTTTTACTAAGTAGTATCTGACAGATTTATAAAATAAATTAAAAATTAATAAAAGTTTTAGAAATCACTTAAGTAATCGTTTTGATATAAAATTATCAAATTACCACAGAACCACTTAAAATTACTATAAAGCACAATGCAATATGATTTCAAAAAGAATAACAAATAAAAACAATATTTGATTTAGTATGTAATATGAAACGTTTTGAAACGTGTATTGGAAATTAATTTTACAAAATTAGACGCCAGATTTTCTTTAAAAAACCTGTATTGCATTATGCGAGGTATATACTTATTAAACAAAATCGTTGAAATGCTTCTAGTTCCTGTTCGTCGTGCTAACAATTCATTTATTTTGTTTTAATGTTACGTCTAAATGAACGTCGACCTTGCTCAGCCAATTGTTCGGTATTGAAATCCTCATCACGGCCATACTAAAAACAAATTCATTTAAATAAAGAAAAATAAATTTAAAATAATTGAATTTCTAAATATAATTGGTCTGTTCGAGTATTAGTCTGATTTACAGAGATAGTCAGAATTAATTAAAACCTGCAAATCTGACAAGTACTGGAACATAGCTATTATAATATGTATTTAATAAAATAACAAAAAACATATTAGCGGTATTCACAATTTGGAATACTTGGTCTGGTAATGTAGTAAAAGAGCACATTAGGACAAACTAAAAATAAAATACATTAGAAATACAAATGTTTGTCAATAAATAGCTCTTCTGCTTTTTTATCATGAATACCGCTATTGTTTTCGTTATTTTGACGAATTAAATTCACCACAAATTCTATAAAAACAGACTGTAAATATAAACTTACTTTACAAAAATGTTGTTCTAGTAATTCCAAAGCTGTCAAACGATCTTTGGGATCATGCTGCAAACAATGATCTATAAACTCATGGCCTTCTTGTGATAGGGTTTCTGGGGCCTCCGGCTTTTCCCCCATTCCAACTTTAAACATTATTTGGAAATTGGAATCGAATTGAGCCCAAGGACGCTATTTATAAAGAAAATTCAAAACATTAAGTTAATTAATAATCAATAATAAATATAACAAAAGTTAATTACCTTTCCTGAGGCCATTTCGACAACAACACATCCCACGGACCAAATATCAGCTGCCCTGCCATGGCCATCACTATTGGTTTTGGTAAAGACTTCAGGAGCCATATAAGCTGAAGGGAGAAAACCAAAAAAATATAATTTTAACAATCCATACACTTACATAAGGTATAAAAAGTAAGTCTAACTGGAAAAAGAAATGCCAAACCCACCTTGAGTACCCACATAACCCTGCAACTCGCCCGCCACCGTAGTGTGAGCTTGAATTTTCACAGCCGAGCCAAAATCACCCAATTTCAGACTATTACCACCGGCCACCAAAAATATATTCGCAGTCTTTATATCCCTGTGAACAATGCCATGCTTATGCAATTCCGCCACACCTGACAACAGCTGTGCGGTAAAACGTCTGGTTAGACCTTCTGGTAAGCCACCGGTTAGCTCTACCAAAGATTCTAGTGTACCCTCAGAGCAGAGTTCCATAAAAATGAGCAATTCCTCACGATGAATTTCAATGCCGTAGTAGCGAACTAAATTCTCGTGTTTAATGCCCTCTAAAATTTTCAATTCTTCCGCAACATTTTTAAGCGTTCTGGTCTCGCCAGGCAGTATGGCGATTTCTTTCATGGCCATCAATTCGCCTGAATTGTTATTGACCGCGGTATACACCTTGCCAAAACGTCCCTGGCCAATTTTGATGCCACGATGCCAG
This sequence comes from Calliphora vomitoria, assembly GCA_942486065.2. Classification (NCBI taxonomy): domain Eukaryota; kingdom Metazoa; phylum Arthropoda; class Insecta; order Diptera; family Calliphoridae; genus Calliphora; species Calliphora vomitoria. The sequence continues at coordinate 62,566,286 of OW818029.2, forward strand.
CGGAAATTAACACTACGTGCTCGCATTTGTACTTTATCACAGGTGTTCAAGGCCTTTACATGACCAATAAGGTTACGTTCTCTTAGATGTTCGTCCAAATCCAAGTCGAGACGATTGACAGCGTCACGTATGCGTATTTGCCTTAAGGCCAAGGAGGCGTCTGTGTTGCCGGCCGGGCCAATCTGCGACTCTTGTGTCGGGGATTTGGGTGATGTTTTTGCATTCAAGTTTGGTACAAGCAAACGTAAATCTTCGGCTGGCGTATTACTTGCACTAATACCCATTGATGAGTCAGTGGAATCCAAGGATTCTGTGCGTTGGAAGAGTTCTTCCTTATGACTGAATTGGGGATGTAAAAATTTATTATACTGAGGCGATTGTTGGCTTATTTGATTGACTATTATGCCCGCTGACATGGGCGATCGTGTTGGTGTACGTGAACGACTAGTGGCCGGAGAGGAGGTTTTCCTCGTTCTTGGCGAAGACTTCTTACGGGCTATTTTCTCTGGTTCTGATGTTATGCCTATGACATGTGAAATACAACAGTCCATTTTCTTTTTAAGATTTTCAAATTGTGTTTCATCTAAATGTCTGGTGATTTGTGGATCACATGCTAGAATTAAAAATTCTAAACCCTGAGAAGCCCAGCGGGGACGCATACCTCGGCCACGTTCACACCGTTCTGTCACAAATTGCATCCACATTTTGGCAAGTGTTATTATGCCAAGAGCTAAATCGATTTCACAGTCCTGATTTTTATTAGCCATAATACGATGCTCAAATAGACGTATGACATCCTTGTGGTATTCAAATCCAAATTTATAGCCTTGATGTAAGATCTCTCGAGTACGGGACAATACAGCTTGTCGATCTTGTTCCTAAAAAAAATATAAGAAAACAAATTCATATATAAACGAATTGTCCATTAATCTCAAGTTACTCACATCCAAATCCATGACATACACGGGTGAACATCTTTCCTGTACTCTTTCTATGATTTTAATCAATTTATTTCTAACATCTAGAACATCTTTTTGCAGCAATTTAAATGAATCTTTGATTTCTTCACACACAAAATCATCAGGATGACCGGCATCCACATCATGTTCGAAATGTTCTCGATGAAAATCGGCTGACTCAACGTCACGACAAAATGTTTTGGCAAAAAATAATACTTTCACAGAACATTCCCTTTCGACGGTAAACAAGGATTGTGTTTCCCGGCAAATGGTCAAAACTTGCCGTTTCAGTTCAGCCTCTGCATTTTGCGCAGTGCCATCAATTTGTATATTCAATTCCTGAGATCTGCTGACCAAACGATCTGATATACCATTAAGTAGATTGCGTATAATTGTGCAAAATTTGTTCGCTGCCAATGTGTGCATGCCGGATATCATGGGCGAAATAAGTTTGGTAAACATCCATTCTTTTTCCAAAGCAGATTTCTGATTCGATTCCGGACTAGCCACTAAAACCAATTGATCGATATAATCCAAATACAATTCGAATACTTTGCGTACGGTATCATCGTATTGATTCAAGATGCTCATATAACGTTCCAGTTCCTTTTCGTTTTCTACCAAAGCTGTGGTAATATGCCGCTGATATCTCTCACGATGGGTCAAGGCTAGCGTTAGACCTTCCCGTAGTTCCTTCATAAGTTGTTCCAAACTGAGAGGATTTGGTTTTGGTGGTCTGGTTTCTAACCGCATGCGCAGAAATTCATGCATAAATTGTAAAGGCACACCGCTCAGAAATACAAATGTTGGAATGTATGTAGGCAAGTTAATCGATTTGTATTCCTCACTCCAATAGCCGTAACGTCTCAGCTCCTCGATCTGTTCGCGACTTATGTCGGGCTCTAGGCGCGGAAAGTCTTCTTCAATTTTTTCAGTCTCAAAATCATAATCTTCAGTGCCAGGTTTTTCCAGCGATATCTGGGCCTTGCACATCACCACATTGTGTAGTTTATGTAAGAAGGCCAACGATTTGGCTAGACCACGGGACTTGAGAACATTTTCTATGAATTTACGATATAAAACACATGATTGTTCAGGGTTTGTGCCGCTACCATTACGCAAAGGCTCAACGCTGAATATGTTGATGTCGTGCATGGAGGTTTTACGAAATGACGACTGATTACATCCCAAACCCTCCGATATTTGGCTTATTTCCGTTGAAGATGAACTGTAGTGAGAATACAGAGGATAAATAGATTTAATTGTTATATGTTTTGCTCCCTACTTACTCATTACTGCTAGTAGTGTCTCCCGGTATATGAGCCACATCATTTAGCAAAAATTGCACCTTATGACCCGTTTGCCCAGAAAGTTTTCTATGTGATCTGGTTGAGTCTATGGAATTCATGCCAGAATCATCATACTCCAAGCCAGATGCCGTAGAATTGCCGCTACTTGTGTCTGTGGCCGCAGTATAGGAGGTTTGTACGGGCCATGAGAACCGTTCCCCCTGTAGACGGGCTAAAATTTTACCCAATATGGTTAGTTTTAATTTGGCCTGTTTGGTAATGTTATACCACAGACACATGGTCTTAATACGACCCACAAACGATTCACTCTTGTAGATGGGATGAAAAGCACCCATGGCCTGTGACGAAGGATATAGAGCCTCGGCGGCTTCTAGGCGAGTTAATAGTTCCTCCACTTCTTTCATGGCAATTTCTTGTTGATCAACACAGTCTTTGCAATACAGAGATAAACAGCTAGTGCAGCTTTTCTGTGGCTGGGGTGCTGAAAATAAGGATTTTTGTAAATTGAGCAAGAGATTGTTATAAATGCGCGGATATTCCACTTACAGCTGGCATTACTGTCCGATCCTAAACCACTGTCCATACTGAGATCACTTTCTTGTCGCCGGTATCGTGGCTGAAACTTATAGCTGATGATTTGTGTCAACAAATCTGAAACATCTTTGCGTGCCGCAAATAAGTATTTATCCTGTTGTTCGGGTGTACGATCTGCCTGCCAGGCTTGCAGTTCCAACCATATAAGATCTTTGACTTCTGTCTGCCAAGTGTGTTCCTCATGAGAAAGCTGAGAGAAGGTTTGTACAAATTAATTGTGATAGAACAAATATAGTATTTGTTTGATTAGCTCACCTTGGCATCCTGTCGATCAACACTACCCAATTTAATTAGGTTGGCAAATGTTTCATGAAACTCTTTGCGTATCTTAAATCCTGGCGTGGCTTGAAAACCCAACTGCAATTGGTGTGCAAAGGCCAGCGGTGGGGCTGACGAACGACATCCAATGGGTCGTGAGGAAACACTCATATAACGATTACATGATTCAACCACCTTAGGCTGTTGATATCTCAGCTGCACCTCTGTATTGAGAGGGGTACACTTATCTAGGGCTTCTGAATTATAAACACTCTCACTGAAGCTATTTACACGGGCATTATAGCTACCCAAAACGGCATTAGCTGCTACTGTAGCTAAAGAGCTTTTCAGCTCACGTTCGGACTCACGCAATAAGGCTTGTGCTCGTTTATCTGTGCGCTTAGAAATGCTACTGTCCTCATTGACAAACATTTCATTGAGCAGGGCACAGTCCATGGTGTTGCGTCTCAACACACGACAACGTGCCATACGTGTCATACCTTTTTTGGGTGCTGCTGGTGATTCAGCACATCTGTTTTCAAATTATTTAAAAAATGGAAAAGCATACTTAGGTCATTGAACTATTGCTTCCTTAAATAACTTATTTTATGTATATTTAATAACTTACGGTCCTACGGATGCCACTGCCTGTGCTCTTTGTTTTCTCTCCCAGTCTCTTGTTTTGTTCTTCAAACGTGTTCTTGGCGGTGTTGTGCCATATTCTTCAAAACGTGCCGCCAGCAAATCGTCTGGATGTCCTGAGACAAAGTCTTCATCAACTGTAGCATTGCGGTAGTTAATCGGTTTTGAGGGTGTTTGTTTAACGCGAATTTCAACTCTGCTTAAAAAAAAAAAAAAATTTAAAAAAAAAATGTTATCAATACAAATTGTACAATGAAAAAAACTCCCCTTTTTATATTAAGGGGTTTTTTTTAATTATAAATATAATAAGAAGTACATACGAGTACATATCGTTCATTTGCTGCAACAACGTCATAATTACGATATGAGTTTTTTCTAAATCTTTTTATTGTTATCAATGTTTCTTATAAATACAACAAATATGCATGTACTTTATAAAAATTATGTTTATACAATAAATTTGCTTAACTCCCTCTAGGTATAAAATTGCAACGATAGAACAAAATTTGAGGTAATTTAAATGATTTGTTTCAATTAATCTTATTGGAATATTGCAATATTGTAGATGTTGTTGGTTTGTACGTGATTTTTAAAACATTATTGATTAAATTTCTCAATATCTCCAGAAGTACCGCTAATGTTAATGTTGTGACATGTATGACCAAAATTTGAAGCACATATGTATTAGAAATTGGAGTACGGAGGTTTTAAATAGATCCAAACAGAAATTTAATTCAAAGAAATCTATGATCACATGTATAAAAGTGTTTTTATTTGGACACTACATAAATTTAATTCAACGAAATCTATGATCACATGTATAAAAGTGCTTTTATTTGGACACTACATAATATGTATGTACAATGTATATACATATTATGTACATTAGGGTGGCCCAAAAATACACCCCTACACCCCAGGGCACCCGCTAATTTTTTTACTTCAGTTGATAGTAGTAAAGTGTCAAAATTTCGATGCTCTAAGTGAATCAGAAGCCAGTGCTCAACGTCTTATAAAATATGGCTTTGTCATCAAGTTCAACACGTCAAGCGTATACTATATTCGTGATAGGTGTCAAAGCTTTAGAACCAATATCTAGATATAATCAAATACCAACTCTAAGGCAAGTTCTTCTTAGATTAAATTTGTTCCTGCATGAAAAAAAATCGCTTCGAAATACAAGTCGCAGCACTGTTGAGAACTAATTTTAGTGTGTAAAAAGGCCGCTATCAGATTTGACTTGTAAAACATTGTATCTTGAAAAATTATATTCTGAATGGCTTCTGGTAAGTAGAATCTCTCATACTCAAATTTCAAGAGCAACTAGATATGGTGTTTGATATTGTTCACATTGATACACTTACTACGTGCACAGTTGATGAAGACAGAGGACGGAAAGAAATATGATTATTTCATCAGCAGACAAGAAATATAACATGAAACAAGAAAGAATTCTTCAAAGAAAAATAAAAGAACTATAAATGAAGACACATTTATATTTATAAAAATTAAAATAATTTATTTATTTATTTATGACACAAATGTATGATAGTTTGAACATTTTAAATCGAATGAAAATTTATAAAATTGTATTTACAACATTTAAAATGAAATATTGCTTGAACATATTTTTAAAATACAAAGTATAAAGTAGTAGAGTACCTACAGAACAAATGAGACTTGATAAAGGAAAAAGCCAGGTTCCGTGATGTCTCCAATTGTAACTATATTAGATTCAGAAGATGAATCACCAGAACATTTTGATTCAGCCAAAAATAAATCAAAAGAGATATACATAAGCCATCAACAGACTTGCAGACTGAACCAATTGCAAAGAAATCGTTATTTTCCAAACATGTCACTAGTGCATTAGATCCCAATAATGTTTCTGATAGGGAAGCATTAAGATTAATGGTCCCTATTGCAGCGTTGGCACATTGCCATTAGCACGAAGCACTATTCAACGCAATAGGAAAGAAGGGACAAAAGCTGTGTTTGAGGAAATAAAGCAATCTGTTTCTTTTGACGATCCAGTTAGTGTTCATTGGGACGGGAAGATTCTTCATGATATTCTGGGCACTGAAAAAGTAGATCGTTTGTCCGTAATAGTAATTACAGATGGTAAGGAGAAAATACTTAGAGTGCCAAAACTTGTAAGTGGTACCGGCACAAACGCAACGAATACAGTTTATAATCCACTAACTGAATGGGATTTGGAGAAAAAGATAGTAGGCATGTGTTTTGACACTACATCCATTAGTACAGGATTAAAAACTGGAATATAAAGTAGGAGAAGAATTATTATGGCTAGCATGCAGGCACCACATTTTGGAGATTGTTCTCAGTAAGGCATTTATTTCTGTTTCTGACCATCCAGTGCTCCTGAGATTCCTTAATTCAAAAGATTCAAGGCATCATAGCTCTTTACACACAAAGAAACTAATGGCAGTGAAAATTTAAAACTCACCGCAGTAAATGCTCTATTAGTTATGTACCTTAGGAAGCTAGAAGCAGCTCAGATGCGATTACATGGAACTAATAGAGCTGTCTCTACTACTCACTTGATTTGTGTGGAAGGTAGTTTCAAAACCACACTAAAAATCGCAGTTAGTACGCTTTGTGAACTTTGGAGTTCTTATATATGTAAAATATGGCTACAAATGCAGCTTGGGCAGACTTTTCTATGTAGAAAGACATGACCAATTATGAAATTATTGATCCTCAAGTTAGTGAAGTGTTTAAGAATTTCATAAAATCTCATCTTTGGTACCTCTCGGATGAGTTAGTTGGCTTAAGTTTATTCTCAGAGAAAGTATCAAATGGGAAGAAAGTAAATTTTGATTACTTAATATGGTCCACTCTAATGTACATTGTACATATTTGTTGTTGTAAACTTGTACGATTCATTTGATACTCTCAAAAACAGTTTAGTAATTTATGGAAATAAACGAATTTACATATTATTATAGACTCATCAATTGCTGGCCGATATAAACTTGTCACTTTCAATACCTGAATATAAATAAAACAAAAATTAACTTTTTAAAAACCCTTTCATCACATCTAAGGACTGAGATCGAAAAATGTTTAACATACATATATGTTAATAAAAATTAAACCACTAAACTTACAGTTTTCAATCTTTTTTTATTTGATTGAAATTATTGTTACAATTAACAAAAAAAAAAAAAAATATTTTTATAGTTCTTATCACTAATGATGATATTTTGAACCTTTTTCGAAAACCCTTCCATTGTGGTTTTTATAGTGCTTTATGTCACTTTGTTCGAACAGGTTGTCCGTCTCCATTTAAAATCTACCACACTTTTGGACACCTTTTTTGTGCTCTTCAATTCTCTTTTAACAAGAGACCAATAGCTCTCTACTGGAATTAGCTTCAGGCAGTTTGGAGAATTTGCCTCCAGATCTTTTTTACCATAGTGACAGGGTGCCAAATCAGGCCAAAAATAAGTGGACACATTAAGAAGTCTTATGAATGAAAGCAGCCTTTTTTTGTAAACATTCCTTGATGTAAATTTCGGTATTTATAGAGCCCTTTGTAACAAATGTTTGCCTTTTTTGCTGCAACTGCATATTGCCTGCCATACCAAGAACTTTTTAGGAAATTTTGTCTGCTTTTGGGTCCTAAACTTTTCTTCTACATTCCCTCGAGCATCTGCAACATAAACAAATTGACCCAGAAGCTGCGATAAATCTGCCAGAACATACATTTCGTCATCCATTATGCAGCAGGAATATTTTTATATAAAATTTGACTTCAATTTCCGTGCTCTGTTTTTGGCCTCTAAATTTTTAGCAGCGTTTCTGTCAGTAACTTTTTTATCCTTGTAGGCTTTTAAACCTTCATTGGCTTTACTTTTCGTACCAAATAGTCCGAGTACTGATCTAACGGGCTGCTTTCGTACCGGAGGTGTTGGGAGCTCTCTTGAAAAAGCTTTCTATTTTTTTTGTCTTTAGAAACATCATGTGGACCATTCTTTCTACCTGAACCAGATTTTATATCAACGGCCAAGTTCTCCCGGTACTGTTTAATAACATTGGAAAAAGTTTGATAGCTGACCTTTGATTGTTTGGCCAACTTTTTGTAGGACCAAGTTGGGTTTTGTTAAAAATATTTAATAATTTTAGTACGCACTTTTTTCTGGTCACTCATTTTAATCAGATTAACAACAAATGTACATAATTGACATTAAACATAATAACTGATATATAATACTTGGGTTAAAAGTTTTGATGAAAAACGTGTGTTAAAAATTTTACAATCTCAGTCCTTATAAGGTTTTTGCGCTATATTTTTTTCATTGTTGGCAGATAGACGAAATAAAAATCCAGTAAGGAATAGTGTATGAGCAGCTAGACTTTAAAACACATATTCCAGGGGAAAATGTGAGTCAGACACGGATACAGGGGGGTAAAAAAAGGAAATTCCACCATAACCGAAAAGTTTAAATATAAAAAAGGAAGAAAATATAAATGTAAAATTAATTCAAATTTATTTAAAATTGGAGGTTAATCTACTATCAAAAACTACACAATTTTGCTATTAATAAGAGTAGTTTGCCATGACGTCGCTTCGCATACAGAAACAGCTATGAGTTTTTTAAGAACTTTTCTGAAGACTTAAAATAGTGTTTGTTTTCGTCAATTTGCTATATTATTCAAAAGATTTTTCCATAAAACATTATCTTGCATCTCTTCTAGCAAATTTGAAATTTTAATTCGTCCTGAAGTTGTTAGGACATTTGCACGAAGTGTGTACATAACTCTTTTTTCCAAAAACATGTTAAAATTTCTTTTGTGCATATATCTCGCTCATTGTCCAGAAGTTATTACAATATTTGTATAGCGTATAATATCCTACATTAACTTGAAGTTCATTTTGGCAAACTATTAACCATTTTCTAGATTCATACTTATAATCTGACATTCCTATCAATTTATACTCTCTGCAATATATCATTACCAAAATAATATTATTTAGTTTTACTAAAAACCATACTAAAGTAAACTAAAGTATATATACATTCATTAACCATCATTATTTTATTTGGTAGCACGAGTCTATGATATTTCTGATGCAACAAATTTCTAAAATTTTGCAATTTATTATAATAAATATTACGAAAATTCAACTATAATTTAGCTCATTCACCTGTTGATGTCAATCAACAAATCAATACTTATTAAATGCCAATTAAATAAATAATAAAAAAAAACTAGGCATTGTAACAGTTTGTTAATAAAGTTATCAATCTAAGCTAAATGTTATATGTTTATTATAGATACAGTCGTAAGAGTATCGGCAATACTACGAGTATATGTAGATAAATGGAGAGCAGGGACTCAACATACAAGTCGTTGTAACACTTTTTTATATTTTGTTTTTGATTTTTAGATAAGATTACAAAGACATTGTATGTTGAACTTTTTTGTTTTTTTTTTTTTTTTTTTGTTATGGACAGACTAAATTAACGATCGATCAGTCATGGATGGATAATTAAGGTTAGAATGACTCGAAAATATTGAGTAGTCAAGGGTATTAAACAGCATTTGTAATAAGCGGAAAAATATACATCATATAGTAGAGTTTAGAACTGGCTGATCAGTATGTAACATCCAAAGACATGTTTCTCATTTATAACATTTATAATTTTAAAAATTTGCCATTTTTTAATATATATTTTTACACACTTCTATAAAAACAGAATATGTATATTGATAAATTTAACCAATTTTGATTGCAATTATTTAGGTTGCAATTGAAACATTCCGAATATTACTATTTGTACTCGTAATAAATAACTGATATGTTTAATATGGAGCTTAAATAAATTACACGATGATTTTATTGAGTGGTATATCTAATATAATACAATATGGTAAATTGTAAATTTTGCTTTAAATATGTGTGTATCAAAACAGTTAGGTTATCACAGTTCGACATAAAGTTTCAACACGATAATTCATTTAAAATTTTTGCAGATTCGTGCATTTGGTACAAATACTCAAAATTTCATTTAATTTTATTAATCATATTTTATAAATCCATGTTAATAACACTTTATTGTTATTTTATTATATCTGAGACTGTGAAAGCCTTAATAATTTAATATATGGTGTCATTTTATGTTAAATACTAAAGTCAACAATTATTACATTGATTTTTGATAACAGCAACAAAAAAAAGAAGAGAAGAGAGTTGTCATAATAAATTTTCTAACGAAAATAGTTGCTACAATAAATTAATACAATTTTGTATTGCAATTTATTACTATAATTAAATTAATTTGTAAATAGTCTAAATCAGCTGTTATTTATAAATGAAGTCTTGCAAAAGATATTGGAAATAAAAAGACATGAAACATACATTTAGTATTTTCCACACTTAATTAGCATGATACAAGATATAGCCTTTAATAATATAAGAAAATAAGTGTCTGACAATGCTGTAAATAATAGATTATTTATTTAAAAATATGACTCACTGTTGAGTGATTAATTTCTTTAGTCAATGGGCCCCATATGAGGCCAATCAAATCAATTGTAACAACCAAATTTACAGCTAATCAAATGTTTAAATAGCATTAATTAAGTTTTTAAGAAATTTAGCTATAAAATTAAAGTAACCAAATATTTTCTACATTTACATATATTCAATTATAAATAAATAAAAACTTAAAATTTATAGCAACCAAATTCGTTTATTCTTTATCTTCATCATCTTTATCGACATTTGTGGATAAATGGTTATGTTAACAAGCGAAATTACCATATATGGGACGATGACAAACTTCACGAGGTGGCAATGCTTGTTACTGTTTGGTAGGGATTTTAAACCGACGGCATCATAATGAACTAAAGCCAAACATATGAAGCTTTTCTAGTCGAGATGTGGGGCTTCATATAACATCTTTTAAATTTTAAAGCTTAAACTATTCGATGTTCGAAGTCCCCAAAAAGTTAGAAGTTCCTCAAAAAATATGTTTTTTAAACATTAAGTATTGTGTAAAGCACGATGAACTTCGGGTCATAGCAGAAGTTATACAGGTTTTGGATTTTATTTTTATAAGTCGAGAAAATATTCTGGAACAGTACATTGACTGCGTCCATACACTGGTTTCAATAAACACACATTTTTACTCTAAAGATTGTTATTACAGCAAAAGTATAGAGAAATGGAAAACAAAACCTTAATGACACCACTCTGCCCCAAAACCACTTACCATTTTTAAATACAAATTGAAAAAAAACTAGTTCGAGAAAAGCTTTAGGGAGTTAGTACATATTATTTTGGACGTTTGATATTGTCTCATTCAGAACTAGTTCTAGAGAAATTTTAGGGAACTTTTAGTATTCATTCTAGTTAGGTGTTGAGATAAAATTTTTTTGTTTTCAGCTAACGGCTTCATAACTAGTTCAAGAGAAGCTATACGTAGCTGGCACATATTCATTTTTAATCAATAATTTCTGTTCGAAATTGTCACCGTCCGAACTAGTTTTACATAAGCATTAGAGAGCAAACATATCTTCTTTGGAAGTGTTCTATAATTAGTTCTTTCATCTGTGATTTTTGTTTGAAATTGTCAAGCATGGAACTAGTTCCTAAAAACAAGATTTATAGTCTGCTTATAGAAAACAAACGAATAACTTGAACGAGAATTGTGTTCTATACGAGAATTGTGTTCATTCCTTATAAGGACTGAGATCAAAAAATGTTTAAAATACATATATGTTAATAAAAATGAAACGCAATAAACTACAGTTTTGAATCTTTTCTTATTTGATTGAAATTATTGTTACAATTTACAAAAAAAAATATTTTTATAGTTCTAATAACTTATGATGAAATTTTGAATCTTTTTCGAAAGCCCTCCATTGTGGTTTTTATAGTGCTTTATGTCACTTTGTTCGGACAGGTTGTCCATCTCCATTTAAAATCTACCACACTTTTGGACACCTTTTTTGTGCTCTTCAATTCTCTTTTAACAAGAGCCCAATATCTATCCACTGGACTCAGCTCCAGGCGGTTCGGAGGAATTGCATCTCTTGGTACAAATACCACATTATTGTTCTTGTACCACTCAAGACCTTTCTGTTACCATAGTGACAGATGCCAAATCAGGCCAAAAATAAGTGGACACATTATGAATGGAAACATCCTTTTTTGTAAACATTCGTTGATGTAAATTTCGGTATTTATAGAGCCCTTTGTAACAAATGTTTGGCTTTTTTGCCGCAACTGCATATTGCTTGCCATACCAAGAACTTTTTGGGAAATTTTGTCTGCTTTTGGGTCCTAAACTTTTCTTCAACATTCCCTCGAGCATCTGCAAGATTAAAAAAAATTGACCCAGAAGCTGCGAAAAATTTTCCATACGTACATTTCGTCATCCATTATGTCATCCATATATTTTTTGTATAAAATTTGACTTAAATTTCCGTGCTCTGTTTTTGGCCTCTAAATTTTTTAGCAGAGTTCCTGTCAAGAACTTCTTGAGCCTTGTATGTTTTTAAACCTGCATTGGCTTTATCTTTTCGTACCAAATAGTCCGAGTACTGAGCTAACCGGTCTGCTTTCCTACCGGAGGTGTTGGGAGCTCTTTTGAAAATCCGATCTATTTGTTTGGTTAAGAAACATCATGTGGACCATTCTTTCTACCTGAACCAGGTTTTATATCAACGGACAAATTCTCCCGGTACTGTTTAATAACATTGGAAAAAGATTGATAGCAGACCTTTGATTGTTTGGCCAACTTTTTGTAGGACCAAGTTGGGTTTTGTTGAAAATATTTAATAATTTTAGTACGCACTTCTTTTTGGTCACTCATTTTAATCAGATTAAGAACAAATGAACATAATTGACATTAAACATAATAACTGTAAAGCATACAAAGGTAAATTGATCAAAAAAAAAAAAAATCAAATAATACTTGGGTTAAAAGTTTTAATGAAAAACGTGTGTTAAGAATTTTACAATCTCATTTCTTAGATACTTTGAATTAAATAACAGAAGTAAAGCGATAAAAGGACTTATAAGTCACCAACGTACTTCTTCTGAACTGTGCTTATTTATAATTAGAAATCCAAAATATTTAAAACAAAGGATTTTAGAACGCGATTCCTGTAAAATTTTTGAAAATAAACCTAGCACGTTTGCACACTGATGGTGGGGTCACACGGTATGTACTGCATGTGTATTGAGGCATGTATTGTGAAATTTGTTCACATGTAAACATGTACATACCGTGTGATACATATCAAACTTTATACATGTGTGATTACAAAATAAAAACACGAAAATTTATAAAAATTATAGTAAAATAATTTTCATCAATTTAAATATATTTATTGTGATTAAAAAGTGTATTTAATAGATATATAGTTAAAAACAAAAACAGCAATTCTATAAACAAATAGAAGTTATGGCACACGTAATTACATATGTACCTGTGAACGTGGATATCGTATGTATAATGGGAGCTTCATATGTAACGAATACATGTCCCAATACATATGGAATACATATCGTGTGACCGTGTGTATGCTAACGACATGTATGTACTTCAAGAAATAGTTGCAACATTTTGTTACCGTCTATTGCGGTACACAACAATTTATTTTCTGGTCAATATTAATTTCATCGAAAATAACGATTGCAAAAAATTAAAATCCCCTCACAAATACTATACTTGCACTTCATTGTGTTAGGCTCATGTACAATGTTCTACATATATTTTATTAAAATGTCTACATTAAAATTAACAATTTCTAAATGTTTACCATTAACAAAAAGATATAACTTTCACAATAAGCACACATATATGCAATTTAAATTCAAGTATTGAAAATTTAATTTGAATTGAACTTGAATATCAAACCTATTTTAAATGTTGTTCCTTTCTTGCCAAGCAAATAATTAAAACGAATAAAATATGTAAAAAAAGAAGAACTAATATAAAAATGTTCACAGTTATTAAGCAAAATTATAGTACATTAGCAAGTTCGTTATCATAACATAAGTAAGTTAAATCAAAATATGTTATTAAAGAAAAAAAACAACCACATAATTTTGTTTCATGTTACCGACTTTACACATAATGTTACATCTCTGTCCAAATCTCATCAATTTCTAAAAATTTAAATAGATGAAACGCACCTTCTAAAGAAAATTTTAATAATGGTTAATAAAGAAATAATGATGCTTACAAGAATCTTTCTTTTAAATGTAAATAATTCAGATTTCAGTTTAAATAGCTTTAATGTAAATATAGTTTTGCTTGAATTCTACTATTTTTCGACTTGTATTGAACTATAAATTCAAGTGTTGAATAAAACAATATTTCAAAGCTTTAATTCAAGACTGGAATTCATCTGTTTTAACAATGTAATGTTGAGACTTGAATTCAAGTTTCCTTTTCACTGGAGAATACCATTGAAATCATGTGTAATACAAGTTTTTTTTTCAACCCTTGAAGTTTGAATGTATGACTGGAATTCAATTTGTTCGTTGGGTTATATATTCCCAATAAGCACTGGAATTCAAGTATAAAACAATTTAAATGTTCAAGGGTTGAAATACACTTGTATCCCACTTTATTTAAATAGCATTCTCCAGTGAAAAGGAAACTAGAATTCAAGTCAAACATTACAGTGTTAATACAGTTGAATTCAAGCCATGAACTTCAAGCTTTTAAATATAAGTTAATTTAACACTTGAATTACTGTGTTAATACAGTTGAATTCAAGCCATGAACTTCAATGAAGTTCATGTCGAAAAAATACTTGACATCAAGCTTTTAAGTATAAGTTAATTTAACACTTGAGTTATTATGTTAAAACAGTTGAATTCAAGCAATGAATTACAATGAAGTTGATGTTGAAAAAATAATCGAATTCAAGCTTTGAATTATTTATTTTAAAAAAATGTTCAATTCAAACTAAACTTTAATCATTAATTAGTTTAATCAGAATATAATTGCATTAAATTTTGAAAGCTCTTTATTTCATTATTATACCCTTAACCGTCGTAAGAAGGGTATATATAAATTTGTCATTCCGTTTGTAATTTCCACAATATAATTTTCCGACCCTATAAAGTATATATATTCTGAATCCTTATAGATAGCGGAGTCGATTTAGCCATGTCCGTCTGTCTGTCTGTCCGTCTGTCTGTTGAAATCAATTTTTTGAAGACCCCAGATATCTTCGGGATCCAAATCCTCAATAATTCTGTCAGACATGCTTTCGAAAAGTTTCGTATTTAAAATCAGCAAAATCCTCTATCCTCTATTTTTGGCCTATTTTTTTATCTATATCTCGATTACTAAGTCATAAATATAGTCAATATGGATATCTAATGATAGATATTTCAAAGTCCATTGCAACGATGTATATAAGGCTATACAAAGTTGGACCTACAATGGGTCAAAATCGGGAAAAATATTTTTTAACCCGAATTTTTTTTTACAGAAAACTTTTTTTGTCATAAATTTTTTTCACTAATAAATTAAAAAAAATTGTTTTTTTTTAAATTGGAAAAAACTTTTAAAAAACAATTTTGAAGAAAAATATTTAAAAAAAATGTTTTTTAAATTTTATTTTAAAGTATAATTTGGTGAAGGGTATAAAAGATTCGGCACAGCCAAATATAGCTCTCTTACTTGTTTTTTAAACATCTTCTTCAGATACAAAATATGGATGGTTCATCTATATTTACATTTTTGGCAAATCTGTGTGATGAGAAAACAATGGAGGAAAATTTTGAGTGAACCATCTTATATATAATATATAATTTCCTAGAAGATTTGCTTATGTATTTTCAATTGTTAGGAATATTTATAAAATTTGTTCTATTTTAAAACTTTTATTAGTTTTTATTATTTGTTTGATGAAAACAAAGAAAAAGAAGCCGAAATTCAATTTAAATTGCAATTAAATTTCAAATACTTGAATTAAAATTTGTTAATGCTTATTGGGTTATATTTAAAACCAAATACCTACATAAAATAAACAAAATTAATAAAAACCAACAACTTACTTTTTACGCCGCATCTTGTTCTCTTTCTTCAGATGATGCTTATACTTCTAATACATTCACTCGCGAAAGTTCTTTTTATTTGTTCCTTAATATTTAATTCGATTTATTTATTTATATTTATGTAGTTCATTACGTTTTTTTATTTTTTCATTTTATTTTGTTTATTTTAATATTTCACTGTCTTTATTTAGAAAATACATACACCATATTATTTTTGAAAAAGAAACAACACTAAAGGCATTAATACACAAAAATGTTGAGTGAAAAAAAAATTCAAAATTATTTAGCACAAAATACTAATTCACCATCGCATATGGAGCTTGTGCGCGAATTTGTACTCGTTTGTAAAACAAAATGTGAATGAAAATAATTTTGAAAAGAAAATAAATATTATGATAGGTTTTTGTGTGAATGTTCAGTACGTGCAGACATACACAAACACGCTCATGGAGAGTGTACATTAGACTGCTCCAGAGTTGTAGACATACGACTTTATGAGCAGTAACATCATTCTAGGGTAGATATATGAAAATCCTTAAACCATTATGTAATATGTTAAAGTGACATGTCCCATTCAAATAAAGTCTTAGAAGTACACTATTTCCAATTGCATTTCAGACGATTCAAATTGTAATTCTGGAATTTCTAATTATATCAACACATTCATACTTTTGAACTAACACAATCACTCATGCATGTGTAAATTTACACACGCATGTGTGATTGTGTTAGTGCAAAAGCATAAATGTGTTGAGTTTTTCGAACTGTTACTTGCATGTGTAAACGCTAGGTAAAACTGATATTTTGTTAAAAAATAATTCGGGTTTACCGATGCATATATTCCTAGGGTTAGGGTTCTGCATCGTTTAGATTGTGTTTTTTGGTTATATCTCAGCCATTTATTGACTGATTTTCCTATGTTTCAATACCAAAATTCTCGTGAATATATCTGATATATTGGCAAAACATGTGTGACCGTAGGATATCTGGCAGCTTCGTAAAAAGTATTTCAACTAACACACGGACTGATAGACATCGTTATATCGACCTCCCTACCTATAAAGATACAAAGCTAAAAAGGTTAAGAAACATTTCTTGATGAAAAATGAAACTGTGTACAGATATGAACGCTAGGAAGAACGTTAATGTCAAAATATGCAATGCTATGTAACTAACAATAAAACATGGGTCATTGCAGACACTGTTCAGGTCTTGAGTAGTAGTTTTATAATAAAACTATCAAAATTAAAATTAATTTTGAATTGATTTTCTCTTAGTGTATTTGTAAACGATAAAGTATGATTTGGACCTAAGAAATAACATCAATAATTATAAAATACAATTATTTGCCCATTACAGGTATACAAATTCTAATTATTCCAAATTATATTATTGAGCATCCTTAACACAATGAGATCTCACACACCTCAGTTTAACAACTTTCAGAATGTTTATCGGAATATAGAATAGCTTCTCAAATGTAAATTGCAATAAAATTTTATCAAATATAAATGGATTTTAGACACTTAAAGGACATTTTTTAGGTCAGTGAATGTTTTTACAATTCAACTTATAATTATGAGATCATATTTTATTGGTTTCGAGTGGTTTGAAAAATTAGAAAACACTTTTAATTGGCTCATTATTATAAAGATAAACGGACAAACCTTGCAAAAATTTAATATAAAAGTTCAGACCATAATAATAATATGAATTTTTTATGAATAACTATGCAAATATAAAAAATAAACGTTGTGTACAACATCAACCGACCTTCTGGATAAACAATTTTAATTGACTCAAGCCCCCAAGTAGGGTATTTAATTTATTTAGAACAACATTGTAAAACCAAAAGTGTTGAGAGCAACAAAGGTACAACGTTCACTGCACAATCACATGTTGCACTTACCCAGCAGTTCTAGGACACAGTCCCAAACTGGTGATTTTACCCTTCATATAGGGTGACCACTAGTTACATAACTAGCTACGTGATTAGTTATTTTAACACGTGCATGTCCTAAATAGGGGGTCAATTGTCCATTTTTGATTACAAAGAGACTGATAGCTGATCCAAAGTAGACAACGTATTGGATTCACATAGTGTCAGTTACCTTACTAGCAACCTAACTGGTTACTTGATCAACTACATAACTGTTTTTTTTAACATAATTGTCCTCAAATAGTCAGTTAAAAAGATATATCATAGACAGTCCAATAAACGATTTCTTGTTAACAAACCTCCAATAGATAGCTTCTGGTGGGTAAAATAACTACATTCTAAAGCACAGTACAAATTGAACGTTTAAAGTGACTTCACTACAGCTTACAAAGAGACACTAAAGTAACTATTGACTTCACGCTATATTACATGGGATACAGTATACTAAAGCAAAAATAAAAATAAACTGTATGAGAATTATATCAACGCAATTTGTAAAGGGTTTTCCAACAAGAGGTGTTATATTGAATCACCCGGTATATCGGTAGCTGTCACTTTTGAAGCTTTTATTCTTTAACATTTGACAAGTAGAAACTACGCCATTACTAAAAATGGATACACGATACACGCTTCAACAACGCATTGAAATTATTAAAATCTTGCAGTTCTTACAGTTCGCAAAACTAAATCATTTTTGGATCGTCGTGAAGCACCTTGAAGGACCGCAATACAGAAATTGTTGGAAAAATTCGAGCTGTTGGGACAAGTTAGTGATGTGAAGAATAAAACCCGGTCACGTCGCTCAAGAACAACCGAGAATATTGCTGCTGTAGCCCAAAGTGTTGAAGAAAACCCAGGTTTGTCCATTCCTCGTCGTTCTTTGGAATTGGGCATTCCACAAACGTCATTACACCGTATTTTGGTCGGAGGTAGATGATATTGATCTGGACAATGTTTACTTTCAACAATATGGCGCTACGTGCCACACAAGCAATGAAACTATTGCTCTTTTAGGGGAAAAGTTTCCGGACCGTGTTATCTCTCGAAGAGGTGATCACAATTAGCCACCGAGAACTTGTGATTTAACACCTTGCGGCTTCTTCCTTTGGGGCCACGTTAAAGATAAGGTCTACGCCAACAGCCTAGCGTCGATTCAAGACCTCAAAGATAGAATTCGTGAGACTAACGAGGACATAGGGCAGCCACTTTGCGATTTGGTTATGGAAAATTTCATGAAAAGGATATGGTCCTGTAAGCGTGGTCGTGCTGGCCATTTGGCTGATGTTGCTTTTCATTATTAACGGCATACCTTCTCTTTATTATGAAATAAACATCCGATCATTTATCTCGTGTCAAATGACCCAAAATATATAAATTGGAGTCAGCAAAGTGATAGGACATTAGTGACAATAACTGTCTATAAGGGATTCAATGACTACTGGCATAACTGCTGGGATATAGATACATAAATACATGCATAGAAAACGAACCACAAAAAAAACTACTAAATGTCAACAGCAACTAAATAAGTAACAACAATGGCTATAATTGTTATTAAATATCATGCAAAAAACCGAGCAAAGAAAAAGCAACAAAACAAAATAATAACAATGAAACAAAAAAAAAAAAATGTTAACGACCGCATAAGAACAGAATAGAAATGAGAAACAAAAAAAATAATAAAATACAAAACAAGCCGACCGGTAAAAATTGTTAACGAATATTTTAGAATTCACACATCTTTGCACACATTCATTTGCTTTTTTTTTTGTTTTGCAGATCTGATCTCAACTCGTGAATGTGAAAAGTAAACAATGTACATACAGACTTCGGAGACAAGATTTGAAATTAAAGAAAAAAAAAATAATAAAATTGTATTTGGATACATACAGAAGATAATGAAGGGGGACTTACAGATTTTTAGGAAATCCAAAAACAAACAAATTAACCCATTGTTGTGGATTTGTATCTTCAAAAAGTACGACAAGTTCAGTGGTTTCATTTTTATTAACATTTATGTATGTTAAGAATTGTTTAATCTCAGTCCTTATATTGATGTTTATAAGTTATTTAGGGGCTTCGGAAAGTTTAATTCAACAGACAAATGAACATCGCTATATCGACTCCACTATCTACTATATACATATATACAGGGAAAGTTATTAATAGATCTGATTTGCTTACAATTTCTTTAAAATGCCTCGTCGAAAAATTCTAAATCAGAAGGAAAAATATCCAAGATTTGCATAAGGAAACACAAGTTTTCTCCAGATGAAATTTTGGTACTTGGGGTGATTTTCAGCGAATGTCACATTGGATTGAGTCAGTTTTGGTACTGTGATTGATTGTCTGGTTATTATAAATCATTTTTGCTAAATTTCCACATCTTGTAATTAGCTGCATGTAAATTTCACATTTTATTTGAATAGGGTTACAATTGATCATTTATCCCATTTAAAGCCTATCTCAGATGCACAAAAATAAGTCACTAATGTTGATAGACTTCAGTATACATAAAAGTTTGGCTATAGAAAATCAGTTCAAAGTTCAGAACTAAAACTGTTTTTTTTTCAGGACGAATCTAATCCTAAATAACAACAATTGCTATAATTGTTATAAAATATCATGCAAAAAATGGAGCAAAGAATAACAATGAAACAAAAATAATGTTAACGACCGCATTAGATTTCGACTTTTCGATAATAGAAGCATAATTTTGAACATAAGATTGTCATTCAGTTTGTAATTTCTACAATATTAGTTTGAGACTATAAATTATATATATTCTGGATGCTAGATAGGGAAGTTGATATAATAATGGCCGTATGTCGGTTGAAATCGAGTTTGCGCAAGCGCGAGTCTATCAATTATGCATATACTGGATGTTTACAGATGGAGAAGTTGATATAATGATGTCGGTTGAAATCGTCTTTCCGCAAACCTAAGGACTGAGATCGTAAAATTCTTAACACACGTATTATTTGATTTTTTTGTTTGATCAAGTTACCTTTGTAAAACATGTCAGTTATTATGTTTAATGTCAATTATGTTCATTTGTTCATAATCTGATTAAAATGAGTGACCAGAAAAAAGTGCGAACTAAAATTATTAAATATTTTCTACAAAAAGTTGGCCGAACAATCAAAGGTTTGCTATCAAACTTTTCCAATGTTATTTAACAGTACCGGGAGAACTTGTCCGTTGATATAAAACCTGGTTCAGGTAGAAGGAATAGTTCACATGATGTTTATTAAGCCAAAAAAATAGAAAGCATTTTCAAAAGATCTCCCAACACATCCGGTAGGAAAGCAGCCCGGTTAGCTCAGTGCTCGGACTATTTGGTACGAAAAGTTAAAGCCAATGCAGGGTCAAAAACATACAAGTAGGGTATTCAATCGATTAACCGTTAACCGTTAATCGTTTAACCGATTAATTTTGGTCGGTTAACTGTTCGAATAATTTAAAATTGCCGATTTTCAAATAACAAATAAACCGATTAATTTGATTCGATTAACCGATTAAGCGAAATTTCTTTTTTATTGTAATTAATATATAAAAATATAGTTTTAAAGACACAAATTTTATTTCTTAACTCATGAACATTCCCTTCTAGCAATAGTTTTTTGAAGTATAGCTCAAAAACTGAAACTAAGTAATTTGGAAATGAAATTTTTTCTAGAATGTTTCATGATGAACTTTGCCCTAATGAGTAGAAGGAAGACATGATAATAGACAAAACTGAAGACATTACAGAAACGAGTCTTTTATCAGAACTTAACGAAACTATTAAAAGTATTTAAAATCTAAAAAAATATCAAAAGGACTCCAATGGTATAATGAAGGATTTTATATGCTTAAAAAAACCTGAACAAAGAACTGATCTCCAACATCTACAATCAGTGAGAGAGTTTTTTCCAAGTCAAGTTCTATTAAAACTAAAGAAAAATCGATTAAAAGGAAACCTTTTAAATTATATTCTTTTCTTAAAAGTTTACTTCAGAATATCTCACTAAAATCCTAAAAAAAACTCACATGTGTATATAAAAAGGATTTAAAATACCATACTTTTTCCTATTATTTATTTTTTTGTTGAAATGCTTAAATAAGTACACAAAATTCATGGTTTTATTTTCAATTTAAAATTAAAATAAAAATTATTCGGTTAATCGAATAATTTAAAATTAACCGATTGTTAACCGATTAAATCTAAACCCCGATTAATTATTTGCTCGATTTACCGATTAAACCAGAATCCCGATTAATTGAATACCCTACATACAAGGCTCAAAAAGTTCCTGACAGGAACGCTGCTAAAAATTTAGAGGCCAAAAACAGAGCACGGAAATTGAAGTCAAGTTTTATAAAAAAATATTCTTGCTGCATAATGACTGACGAAACGTATGTTCTGACAAATTTTTCGCAGCTTCCGGGTCAAAATGCTGATGCTCGAGGTTGAAGAAAAGTTTAGGACCCAAAAGCAGACAAAGTTTCCCAAAAAGTTCTTGGTATGGCAAGCAATATGCAGTTGCGCCAAAAAAAAACCAAACATTTGTTACAAAGAGCTCTAAAAATACTGAAATTTATATCAAGGAATGTTTACAAAAAAGGATGTTTCCATTCATAAGACTTCTTAATGTGTCCACTTATTTTTGGCCTGATTTGGCATCTGTCACTATGGTAACAGAAAGGTATTGAGTGGTACAAGAACAATAATGTGGTATTTGTACCAAGAGAGGCAATTCCTCCAAACTGCCTGGATCTGAGTCCAGTGGAGAGATATTGGGCTCTTGTTAAAAGAGTATTGAAGAGCACAAAAAAGGTGTCCAAAAGTGTGGTAGATTTTAAACGGAGATGGGCAACCTGTTCGAACAAAGTGACATAAAGACCATAATGGAAGAGTTTTCGAAAAAGGTTCAAAATTTCATGATTAGTGATTAGAACTATAAAAATATTTTTTTTTTTGTAAATTGTAACAATAATTTCAATCAAATAAAAAAAGATTCAAAACTGTAAGTTTAGTGGTTTCATTTTTATTAACATATATGTATGTTAAACATTTTTCGATCTCAGTCCTTATTATGTATAATATAACGAACATTTTGGTGATAATCAGCATATTTTTTCATATGTAACGGATTCTATGATCTGTATATCAAAGGAAATACATTTCACAAGCGTTTCTAGAAAAAATTTTAATCGACAAAGGAGTCAATTTTATTGAAAAATATTTTTAACCCGAATTGTTTTTACCAAGCCATAAAATTTTTATTTTTCTACTGAAAATTTATAAATTTGCAAAACTAATGGGTTAATACGAATACACCAGCAACACTAATCAATTTACTAATTTTTTCATATATCACGGATTCTATGATCTGTATATCAAAGGAAATATGTACATTTCTCAGGCGTTTTTAGAAAAAATTTTAATCGAAAATTTTTTTTTAACCCGAATTGTTTATACCAAACCTTTATTATAAGCCATCAAATTTGTATTTTTCTACTGAAAATTTATAAATTTGCAAAACTAATGGGTTAATACGAATACACCAGCAACACTAATCAATTTTAGTCGTGTTGTAAATATATACAAATAAACTTTTGTTTGCGTTTTTATGCATAAGTATGTATTAGGTTTTTATTATTTTACGAGTATGTATTAAATTTATATGTGTTAAAATTACATTTGTATTAAAAGTGTATACACTACATTTTCATGACGTACATATTTAAAATTTTTAAAATTTTGAAACGAAATTTTCAGCACATTTTTCACAAAAAATGTTTCTCTTTGAAATATTGTGTAATAATTTTAAATGATTTTTATTTAATTTTACAAAATAAAAAAAAAACACACACAAGACCTTATTGAACCACACAATTTATGGAGAAAAAAAAAAACATTTATAAACAATTAAATAAAACGTAACAGAAAACACATTCAAATTTATATACTTTTTGCACAGTTTTCTATATTATAAGTAAGATGTACGAATACGAGTAGAGATATTTGTACAATAAGTTTTGTAGTTCATTAAATGAAGAAAAAAATAAACTTTATTCAAATTTTTATTTTTGTATCTTTTTTTTTTTTTTTGTTTAGTTTGTATATAGATAAGAACACTGTTTGTGTGGGGTATCTATTTGCTACACGTATGTAGGTCCGTATGTTCATGTAATTTATTTAATAATTTGTTTTTCTTATTTGTTGTTGTATGTACGAGTGCGATACTTTGAAAACTATTCGCGCACGTCAACGCAATGTAAATAATGTTAAATATTTATTTTTATGAACTGCATATTCTGAGTTTATACCGACAACTAAAAGATAATTTGGAATTTGTTGAGTATTTTGTTTTACCCCAAAAGAATAAATAAGACTGATTTATGGCCAGGGTTTTTTTTCGAGACTTTTCCCCAAATTTAAATTTTTCATCCCCGAAATTCCCCAAAAAATAGTTTGTGCTATCCCCAAAAATCCCCAGTAAAAATAATAGTTTAATTTTAATTTATACATACATTATTTACACTACAATTAATTTTATTTATGTAGGTATGTAAAATAATTTAAAAAATAAAACGTATAAATTAAAATTTCTGATTTTATTCTATAAGAAATACATTTTTTATTTACTAAGCCATTCAGATATTATTTTTTTAATTCTAGAGTTTGTTACTTTTTTAGCTTTTAAAAAGAGAAAATACTTTAACTCCCAGTAACACGAAGTCTGTTAACTAATATTTATATGACAGTTTTCATACAAAAATTATTTTAACCGACAGTATAACTATTAGTTAACGCCTAACCAGGCTTCGTGTTAATGGTGGTAAGAATTTTATATTGTAATTTTTAAAAATTAAAACCTCTTATCAAATCACTTTTTTAGGAATAAAATATTATCTATTGATAATACATAATAACAAGGATTGCCAATATAAAATGTCAAATAGCATATTGTTGCAATTTGATGACTTACCAGACTTAAATTTGTATTCCAATGTTTTCTTTCGATTTAAAACAAACTCTTACATAAATTAAATTCTTAGAACAATTCCGTAAATACGGAAACTAAAACAAAAAAAATAAAAAGTAAAATAAAAATCCCCAAAAATATTCAAAAAATCCCCAAAAAATACAAAATTGCCCCAACTGCTCCCCATTTCCCCAAACCCAATTATTTATCCCCATTTACAAAATAAAATCCCCAATTTGGGGAAAAATCCCCTAATCTGACAACACTGTTTATGGCGATAATGACGGAGAGTAAGAGAACAAGAGAATTTTCCTTTATTCTCTGTTTTTATTTGTTGTCTACTCATAAATTTAATTGTATGGAAAATATGAGAATAAATAATTTATAATGTATAATTCGGTAGTGGCGAATCGTATATACCCTTTGGCAATAGTACTTTCGAAGACTGTTCATCAATATTCGTATATTAAAAAGCTCCAAAAAATAAAATTGTGAATTTTGACCGTCCATATTCGCTAGAATTGTTCTATGGAATAAAACAAATATTAGTATGATAGGATGACGTTAACTGGTGGCGCAACTGCTCTGAAGTTTGGAGATGTATTTACAAGGGGAAAAAACATTTCTTTTTCAGTTTTTGCATAACATTTGGCATTAAATTATTCTTAAAAGAATCGTAATGTCACTGCAATGATCGTTCTAATCAGATATAAAATACAAAAATTGGTTAAAAATGCTTAAAGTTATAAAAAATTCCCCAGGCCATTAATGTGTCTCAGACCACTTTAATACGAAATGTAGGAAAAAAAATTAACATATTTTGAGATATATTCTAATACAGGCAAATCCAGGTATATCGAACAATATGTTGCCATCGAGATTTATTTTTTGTATAAGCTTTAAGCGGTCCAAATTTGTCGATCTTTTGTAGTTTTTATTAATTGTTTTTGAAGAAGTCGATTTGGAGCATTTCCAAGGATTTATAAATTCTACCATTTAATACATATGTTTGAAGGAATGAATATCCATTATTTTAATGAATATAATTTACAACATCACATTCAAAAGATGTAATTTTCTTTGTTCCAGATGCATTAGCGCAAACTAAAATGGTAAGGCCTTCGATTACTATCTTACTGGAGCACTAGTTTCTCTAGCGTGAACATGGCCCTTAATAAACGAAAATTGGATTTTTGCCATTCTCAACCCCCCCCCCCCCAGGTTGGTGAACTTTGGTAAAAAAAAATCATCCTGAAAAAATTTTAGGTAAATCGGTTGGGGTTAAGTTTTGAATGCATTTTTTCAGTTTTATAAAAAATGTTGCCATTAAAAAATTACTTTGGAAATTTAACTTAAAATAATGTGTACGTAATAGTCGTTCTAATGTGACATAAAAAACAAAAATTTGTCAAAAAATGTTAAAGTTATTAAAAATTCCCCAGGCCACTAGAACAAGAAATGTAGGAACAAAATTAACATATTTGGATAAATATTAAAATAAAAACTAATTTTTACTTAAAATATATCCATATTTACTTGCATATGAGTTTTTGTCTTCGTAGGATACCGTTAACCTATTCGCAGGTATGACCAAAAAAAAATATTTTTTTATCGGCAGTTTCAAAACTCCATTTTCAAATTTTTAAAAATTTTGTTAAACAAATTTCGGAATTTTTTGATCATCTCATTGGGACTTATTGAGAATATAATAGGGAATAAAAATATGAACAAATTATGAAAATATCTCTTATAGTTTTTCCGTACCTGCGATTTAAATTTTGAAATTTTCGAGAAAAACTAATTATTTGGCCACTTTTTGGCGAATGAGCTCTATTTCCTTACTGTAATGAATTTTAAGTAAAACCTATTCTGAATATTATAGTCCAGATAATTCTAAATATACTCTGAAAGTTTTACTAAAATTGGAAAACGTTAAACCTTAAATTGTGAAGGTCAAAGGTCAATTTTTTCAATATTTGGAATTTCTAATCTAAAGATAGCGAAATATTATTTATTTTTGACCCGATTTTGATGAAATATAACATGAAGTCTAGTATAACATAACATAGCAGCACAAAAATGGAAATTAACCCTTAATGGCACTTGGGGTTAAATGACCCCAAACTTTTAAAATCATAAAAAACCATGTCAATTTCAATAGTGCTGATGATTTTTAAGAAGTCTTACACCGTATCTTTTTGTATATAGACAGCCAACTATTACTTGCATGGAATCCAACATTATAAATCCTATTTTGTATAACTATAGCTTTGTTTTATACAGCAATTCCATTAATTGGAATGTGTTTTTCCTCCTTTTCAATTAAGTATTCACAATTCTTCAATACTTTTTTCACATTCATCTAAAAATTTTATTTTTTTCTTCCAATGAAATTATTTTACGATTAATTCATGTGACCATTGAAAAAGAAACGGTACTGCAATGACTTATTTTCTTTTCTGTAGTAGTTTTTTATGCTTTCTGTTCGTTATATTGAGCGTAAAAATCTTCGCTATATAAGGTTGTCAATGTTAAAAATTTTATCGTTTGTTTGATTTTATTGGTTTTTTCTCACCATTCGTTATATCGAGAATACAATTTTTTAAATGTTCGCTATATAATTCAACAAATTTCGAGAAAAACTAATTTTTGTGCAATATTTTGGTATAATAAATTTTAAATAAAACCTTTTAAGAATATTATTGTTCATATAATTTAAAATATACCCCGAAAGTTTTAATAAAATCAAACATCTTACCTAACCTAAGATGTATAATGATACAAAATGCATTACTAAGTCCCCTCATTCTCAGATTATATCTGTAACTTTTCCCAATCCTAAACATTTGAGTATAGAAGCACAAAGAAGTTGTTCTAATGATCCCAATGACTTCCTCTACTTCCAATACAATACACTGCATAAGTGCATTAGTTCATTAACTGAGTCCTGATCCAATAAAAAACACCATTTCATTAACATTTTCTTTATATGTATACTCGTACCAGATGTAGAGTATTACATAGCCGATTTTGGCCGACTATAATTTTGTACTTTTTATACCCTTCACCTTCGTGAGAAGGGTATATATAAATATTCTGGATCCTTATAGATAGCGGAGTCGATTTAGCCATGTCCGTCTGTCTGTCTGTCCGTCTGTCTGTTGAAATCAATTTTCTGAAGACCCCAGATATCTTCGGGATCCAAATCTTGAATAATTCTGTCAGACATACTTTCGAGAAGTTTGCTATTTAAAATCAGCAAAATCGGTCCACAAATGGCTGAGATATAAGGAAAAAACCAGGACAACCTCGATTTTTTACCTATTTTTTTACCTATATCTGGATTACTAAGTCATTAATACAGACAATATGGATATCTAATGATAGATATTTCAAAGACCTTTGCAACGACGTATATAAGACCATAGTAAGTTGGACCTACAAAATCGGGAACAAAATTTTTAACCCGAATTTTTTTTTCACCAAAAATTTTTTTGGCTAAATATTAAAAAAAAAATTTTTTAATTTAAAAAAAGTTTTTTAAATTGAAAAAAAAGTTTTTTAAATTGAAAAAAAATTAAAAAAATTTTTTTCAAAAAATTAAAAAAAAACAACTGGAAAAAAAATTAATTTTGTTTACCTAAAAATATTTAAAATTTTTACTTTGAAGTATAGTTTGGTGAAGGGTATATAAGATTCGGCCCAGCCGAATATATCTCTCTTACTTGTTTTTATATATATTTGCAAACTAAAGAGAGCATAATTATCATTAATTTAATTAACCCTTTTAGCTTGCTTTCACATTCATGGAATTTTTTAACTGCCTTGGGGAAAAAATCGTCATGCTCCACAAAATTATTTGATTTTCCATAAAAAGAAAACTCAATTTAGTTTTCTTTCGAAAAAATCTTTGAACTGTAACAATTATTTATTTTTTTATAGCAATAAAGAGAGAGATATAGAGAATAATAACGTTCTTTATCTCTGAAAATTTTAGCTTAGGTTTTATGCAAATTCTCAAAGTGCGTTTTAACGATTACACTCAAATTAATCATCTCCCTAAGTTTCAGTGCTGCCATATTTATAATTGCTTTACAATGGGGATTTTGTGGAAAATTTGGGGGGCGATAACTTAAAAACAATAATATGACAAAGAAGTGTAGTTCAATGAGGGGTTCAACTGATGTCAAAGTTATTTCATTTAGATGAATGATGTGTGATTTTAATGTCATTGGAGATCATGGGTTTAAGTGAGAAAAAAGTACACTACATTTATTTTAACAAAATTAAATAAATAAATAAAAAACACTAAAAAAAATGTTGGATTTAACTAAAAAAACAGTCTCAGATGTTTGTTATTAACAAATTAATTCGAATTTAGGAAGGCAAAGATTTAGGTATCACAAATTTTACTGATATGAATCAACTGGTTTCCGAAATATGGAAATAGAAAAACAAGTTAGAGAGATATATTCGGCTGGGCCGAATCTTATATACCCTTCACCAAACTATACTTCCAAATAAAAATTTTAAATATTTTTAAGTAAACAAAATTCATTTTTTTCCAGTTGTTTCTTTTTTAATTTTTTGAAAAAAATTTTTTTTTTAATTTTTTTTATTTTTTTAAATTTAAAAAACTTTTTTTTTTTAATTTTAAACATTTTTTTTAATATTTGCCAAAAAAAACTTTTGGTGAAAAAAAAATTCGGGTTAAAATTTTTTTCCCGATTTTGACCCATTGTAGGTCCAACTTACTATGGTCTTATATACGTCGTTGCAAAGGTCTTTGAAATATCTATCATTAGATATCCATATTGTCTATATTAATGACTTAGTAATCCAGATATAGGTCAAAAAATAGGAAAAAAATCGAGGTTGTCCTGGTTTTTTCCTTATATCTCAGCCATTTGTGGACCGATTTTGCTGATTTTTAATAGCAAACTTCTCGAAAGCATGTCTGACAGAATTATTTAAGATTTGGATCCCGAAGATATCTGGGGTCTTCAGAAAATTGATTTCAACAGACAGACAGACAGACGGACATTGCTAAATCGACTCCGCTATCTATAAGGATCCAGAATATATATACTTTATAGGGTCGGAAAATTATATTGTGGAAATTACAAACGGAATGACAAATTTATATATACCCTTCTCACGAAGGTGAAGGGTATAATAACAAAAGAAAATGTCAAAATGTTTGTAGTTTGTAGTTTGAAAAGAGGTACAAATATATTTCACACTCGTTGCCTATTGGACATTTTTTTTTCTCTCGCTCTGCAAATCACAACCATTGAAAACTTTTTTGATAACTGTCATTTGTTGCATATCTGTAATAATCTGTGGAATGTATTAAAAATATTAGTTGAGTTGTTTTATTTTTTAAAAACAATTTCGATGTACCAAATACCAATTATAGACTAACTTACGTTTTACCTCAAAATTAAATAAAATATGCAGCGATAAAACTTGGTAATGAAATATTTAGCTTCACGCCCAAACATTTTTAACTGAATAATCTGTATGTTGCCTCAAAAATTTTACTTTTTTTAATGCCCACTTCAGAGAATTTGCAATATTTATACATATGTACAATGTACATATATGTTTATTAATGTAATTGTATTTGACATTTGAAATTTGTTCTCATACACTATTCTTATCAAAAACTAACGTTTAATAAATTAAAAAGAGTAAAGCTAAATAAAATACTGATAAGAAATTTCAACAACAAAAATGTTTAAGGTGTTTCTAAAATATTATTTGCTAAAAAGAATTATTGATAAGAATTCTATGTTTGTTTTTCTTGCTGTTTCTATTTTATTACTTTTAATGCGTTGGTGGTTGTTATGATTTGTTTTTATTTTGGTTGAATTTTATGTTTCTAACTAGATAAAATGAGAAATTATGCAAAAATCACATTAGTATGTTTTAGAATACAAAACATAATATAATAATGATTTCATAAGTTTTTAAGTGTATACATCTATTAATCCATAAATTTCAGTCCATTTGAATTTTCATTCATATCTTAAATGTCTTGACAAGATAATAGTCTATGTTTTTTTTTTTTTAAATTTTTTCTTTTCCTATGATAATTTTGTTGGTCATTATTACTGTAATTTATGCGTAAAAGATAAAAAGTATTAACTTTTTCCAGGAAGAAAACATTCAGGCATACTAAGAATTTGTGTTAATTTTAGAGCATTTTTTTTTTATAATATGAACAACGCTGATAGAAAATAATTATTAATAAATATTCCGAAATTATAAGTATGTACACTCAAAGAAATATGAATGTATGGAAATGAGATGATCAGTGTAGTACTTAGAAGAATATGTATAAGCAAAGTATGACTAAATTAAGGTAAAGCTACGTACACACGATTGTCATATTCTTACAATGTTGTCAGAAAATGTTCAATAAATGATTAACAACCATATGTTTCAACATAAGTTCTCATGGTTGTGTTAACCATTTTCTGAGCATGTTTCTGACAATCTGACAACCGTGTGTACGTAGCTTTAGTAATTGCATTTTAAGTAAAGATATCAATCATCACAATGTTCTTAA
This sequence comes from Calliphora vomitoria, assembly GCA_942486065.2. NCBI lineage: Eukaryota > Metazoa > Arthropoda > Insecta > Diptera > Calliphoridae > Calliphora > Calliphora vomitoria. Next base: position 62,597,594 of record OW818029.2, read on the forward strand.
TACCGGATTGCTGGAAATCATACATGATGTATTTGGACATAAATTTTCTATATGATATCCTGGCTCCAGTGGTACCATTAAGATCTATACAACATCAACATAAAACATTAACAATGTTTTAATAGTGTTAACCGAATAACCGGGTTTTCTTCCCAAATTTGTTTTTTTTTTTTTGTGAAACTGTTATTTTAAAATAACCGGTTATAACACTCAGTTAAACGGCTTTTAAAAATTTGCCACTAAAATTAACAAATATTATGTTTTTTTGTTTATTTATACACAGTGTTATAGGGAAGCAACAACAATTTTCGACATGGTATACGAATTCTTTAAGGTCATACAAAATTTGAAGTTGCACAAATATTTTAACTTCTCTTTGGTTTGTCTTTTATCAAGGCTCAATGTTCAAATGTTATATAAGAATGGTGTAAAATCGCTAAAATTTAGGGTTTGCATTTATTCGCAATTTTTTATAATCGAGATTACGATTAAAAGTAGCTCCGTTAATACCGATTAATCGCATTTTTAGTTTTTCATATTTTTATCACAAAATCTAAAGAAATATAATTTACTAAAGAAATAAAAAAAAAAATACTTAATACATTATATCTATTGTACATTAACAGTTTTGACTAAAAAAGCTAAAAAAAACCAAAACACTTCCGGGGATTTTTTTATTAAACCAATAAAGTTGTTTAAATAAGATAAGAAGTGTACAATATGTTGGTCCATGCTTTTCTAAGGTTTTATAATATAATAGTGGTATTTGACCGGATTTGTTACCTAGTAGTTAATTAAATTCAATAATGTCTATACATTTATTAAAAGATTTATGAGTTCCGAACGAATAAAATCTGGGGAAAAATGGCTAATTCGTTTTGAAAGATAACATTATTCAAATTAGAATATATACATATAAACAAATTTGCTTCTATGTCTTTCTAAAATTAAATTTCAATTGTGTTGCGCATTTTAATGGAATCATAAGATCCTTTGACCAAGTAATACCCTTACCATTTATATCGCTTATGTCATTGTAATGGAAATATTGCGTCAATACAATCATCCAGTCCATAGTTCGCTGTATGGAACAGACCACTCTTATGCGAAAAGAGACAGTAAGAAGCGATGAATTAACCCAAAATCGAAATGTTCGTATAATCATATATTTTCCGAGATGAATACGATGATATTGTTTGTTTAACAAGTTTTCTGTAGAAAACTGTTTGACACGTTTTCTACACGGAGAAAACAGATTCGTGATGGCAACCGAATTTGTTGCCAATCGATTAATTCTACCTTAGAGACCGAATTTTACAGTTGTGGCTACAAAATTTTAGAAGGGCTAACAGAAATTTGATTGCTTCAATCGAAATAATTTTTTTAAAAACTGAATTTCTGTTGATAGAACCGAAAAATTGTGTGCAACCGAATCATTCGAACTACGAATATGTTTTATCTGTGTATAGAAAACAGTTTCACACGTTTTCTATAGAAAACAGTTTCACACGTTTTCTATAGAAAACAGTTTGACACGTTTTCTATAGAAAACAGTTTGACAAAATTTCTAAATAGAACACAGTTTCAAATCGATTCAAATCGAGCTAGACAAAATTATTTATTGGCATTTTAATATAGATTTGGAGTCTCTGAATCCAAAAATTATTTTAAATAACTTCTAAACTAAAAATATTTTGTTACTTTAAAAATTTGGAATTCTGGGTTAAATTTAAAGATTTATCAAAACCTAGTTTAAAAAGTATTGTTATCTACAGTAAATTTTTCCACATTTTTCGTGATCTCAGTTTTTACAAGGGGCACGTTTAGATCTTTGTGTATATTCGCGTTTTTGATATACCAGGGGGCAACTGTGATCATTCTTAAAAACTTGTTTTGGCGTCTTTGGATCTTTTCTACATTTGACGCTGAGGCCGTGCCCCATAGCTGTATGCCATAACACCATATCGGTTTTATGATCATGTTATAAAGTAGAAGTTTGCAATCTAGACTAAGCGTAGAGTTTCTGCCAATGAGCCAATTAATTTGAATTGATTTCAATTTCATTTGAGTCAACTTTGCATCTATATGACTTTTCCATGTAAGACGACGATCGAGATGTATTCCGAGGTATTTAACTTCCGATTGTTGGATTATTGTTAGGTTATTGATATGAATAGGGGGGCATGATTCTCTTCGCAATGTAAATGTTATATGTGTACATTTTTGCTCGTTGATTTTAATTTTCCATTGTTTTAACCATTTTTCTAATTCAAATATGTGATTTTGTAAGTAACGAGACGCTTCTTCAGGGTCTTCATGAATGCTTAGAATAGCAGTATCATCTGCAAATGTTGATGTATGCGTGCGATTGTTAGTTGGCATATCAGACGAATATATCAAATATAAAAAGGGTCCCAGGATACTGCCTTGGGGAACTCCAGCTTCAATGGGTTGGGGACTACTTAAAAAGTCTCCTTCTTTAACCTTAAATGTTCGACCAGTTAAATAGCTTTTCAATAGCTTATGTGTGTTTGCGGGTAAATTTTGACTCAGTTTGTATATTAAACCATCATGCCATACTTTATCAAACGCTTGAGAAATGTCGATAAAGAGAGCGGAACAATATTTCTTTTCCTCAAACGCTTTTCTTACAATATTTACAAGTCAATGGGTTTGTTCGATAGTACTTCGGTTTCTTCTAAATCCAAATTGATGATTCGGAATATAATTGTTTTCAATTAACATCGGGTACAACTTGTTCATGAGTATCTTCTCAAATAGCTTTGATATATTGGACAATAGGCTGATTGGTCTATATGATTCTACTTTTGTGTGATCTTTTCCCGGCTTAGGTATCATGGTAATAACAAAATAAAAGGATGGAGGAGGTGAGATGAGATTTTTGTAGAGACACATTCTCAATAAGTTGCCCTAAGAGATAAGCACAGTTTTAAATGGCCTTCGGTGGTTTTTATTTTAAGCAAGTTATATAAACTAAACGACCAAGTTAAAAACTATTTTACATTATATGAGAGCATATTGTTAGCTATATATTTCGTTTTATTCAAAAGACACAAATATTTATAATTTTGTGCTATAGAAACAATATGACAAGTTTTCTATAGAAAACTTTTTAAACATTTTTTTTTTTTTAAGAAAAGCTTACAATAATTATATACCAGTTAATTTAAAATTTGTGATTTGAAATTCTTAATACACACAATATGATACATATTAAAGTCTTCTATCATATATTTATATTACAAATTAGAAACTTTGGTACTCAGGTGTCTACAAGTTAAAATCTTTAATAAACTATTTATTAAACAAATTAGAAAATATTTTGTATATGCAGTAACTCACGTATTAAAGATTCTTTGTTTCCCCACCCCCTTTCTATAATTTTAATAAATTTGTTACTCCAACAAACATTTTTAACTGTCTCGTTATAAATTGAGTTTTTGAGTCTTTCTATCGTGTTAATTTTTTGGATATTTCACAACTTCATTTTGATTGCTGCTAATGTATTGTAATATTTAAATGAATGGAACTAGTTAAATTTTTTGTTTTTGTATTTTCACTGTTTGTGTTGCCAAATGAAAAAAAAAAATAAAAAATAATAATAATAATGCCGTGACTTTGATAATCACAAAATAAGCGAATTCATTCAATTTATCAGTGTTACGAGTAAATACATAGGTTGGTTCCCTTTATACTACATTAATATTGAAATAAAAATTTTTGTGAGCAAAAATATTGCTGTATATATTCAAATTTAAATAAACTTTTTGTTAAGTTACTGTTGGGAAGTTTTACTGATATTTTCAGTAGTCTTGAAATTTAGTATAAAATTAGAATTTATATAAATATTTAATTTATATAAATATTTAATAAAAGCACAAACTCTCATAGTGTAAAATGTTGGAACATATTTTGTTAATTATGCAAATATTACAAGTCCAAATTCTTAAGGGTATTTATTTTTGATAAATCTTTAATAGATATAAAATGCCTAGAACTACGACCTATTTAAACATATTCGACAATAATCATAAGTAAAATAAAGATACCTTACAGTGCCCAAAATCACTAAAAAATTTAAATCAAAATGGACAGATGGTAATAGAAATGTAAACGAAAACTTTGCAAAATAGCTTACGGAGATTATTTTGAATAAAAATTATTAATATAAATCTCTACAAAAAATGCATAAATTCTCACTTGCTGCAGTGACTTTTTATTTAAATATTTACTACTTTCTATGGACGCACAAATACCCCAAAAATGCGATAAAATCCAAAAATGTATGAAAGCGACATCTGGTGGCAGACAAAAATAAAAACCCCCACGTACACATTTGGCTAGAGGAAATAACATTTTATTTTGTCTCGATTCTTGAATATTTTGGAAAAATACCTATTTTGAAAAATCCGGGGGCACGAAATACATTAGCTATAGAACAAGATTTGTAAAGCATTGAAATACTAGTCGTAGACCCACAAAAGAATATAAAATCTGGGTGATTTTAAAATTCTAAGAGAATCTAGTTATGTCCGTCTGACTGTTGCAGGCAAGATAGTACCTATATGAGAGGACCTACACCCAGAGAAAAAACAAATTAAAATCAATAAAAACCATATTTAATCAATAAGAAACATAAACGAAAGTCTAGTAATGTTGAAATTTTTTATTTCAATATGGAACAATTAAACGCTTAAGTTTCCCATTTGTGTAAATGTGCAAATTTGCGCGACATGTTCATGAACCCACCTTTTCAATTTTGTGCAAGTTTACACAGAAAATTTATATTTGTTAAAAATGTCAAATAAAAATAAATTCAACAAAAGCTGTAAACAAAAGTTTTTAAAATTTATAACTTTTAATTCTAAAATGTTGAATGAAAATTAAATCTTTGGACCAAACGGTGATATACATAGTTTGGAAGATTTTGTTTATGTTCTAGCTGTTGGTTAATGTTTCCATACACATTGCCATTCAATAAATTCATTCTTTTCCAAAGTTACACAATTTTTTTTTTTTTTCATAAATAAAAGTAGAGAAAAGCAGCTGATTAATGAAATGCACAATAAATTTAAGTTTGCGAGTCTAAATTGTTGCGCAAACTTATCGGAGTTGTGCAAACGAATTTCCATACATTTTTTGACAGTTCATTTGCGAGAGTGTAAAAATGCACAGATAGCACAGTTTGCGAGGCATTTAAGCGTTTACATGAGGATCCTTACTATGTTTAAATATTATATTAATAATAAAGGCATGTTTAAATATCCACAAAATAAGTAAGCAAAAAAGTTAAAAAAAAAAAAAACTGGAAAATATGAGCACAAATATGCAGAAAAAAACATGGATGATGTGCATTGGAAAAATCAAAAGTTTAAATTTATTATTGGATATTGTAATTAAAAATGCGATTATAAACAACAATAAATTATTTCTTCGAAATAAAAGTTATATAAATGCCAAAAACAAAAATATTGCATTATTGCCTTCATCAGACAGACATACCATTATGGGGCTCTACAACCAATAGTCGATGTGTTGTGGCGTTAAAAGTAATATTTTCTTTGAAGATGTGTAAAATGCAAATTTATGCAATGTTCAACCAAAAAAAAATTGCATTTTTATCTAAAAACGTGTAAAATATGCAAAAACTTACTTCTGAAGTAAACAGCTTGACAAACTTGCCCTGTTACTAATATGAACTTTCTAAAACTGGTTTAAACCAAAACAAGTAAGAAATAATAGTCGGTCAAACCCGACCATATATGTAATACCCTACACTGAGTATATCAATATAAATTTATATGGGAACTATAAATAATTATGGACCGATCGCCATTTTTTTGAATTTTATTTGTGTTGAATTTTTTACCAACATTTTTAAGAAACCTATAACTCGTTAAAGAACCCTATACTCGTTAAAATGATTTTCTGAAGTGGGCCTTATATGGGAGCTATGACAAATTATGGAAGGATCGGTATACAATTTCGATATGACTTTGTGTATTATAACTTATTTGTATTGAATTTGATTTTAATACTAAAATTTTGAACAGTTGTATGGGGCCGATTCTAACCAAATTCAAAAGCCTTTGTCCTTGGGGTAATAGAAAAGTTTGTGGAAAATTCGGTATACAATTTCGACATGACTTTGTATATTATAACTTATTTGTATTGAATTTGATTTGAATACTAAAATTTTTAACAGTTGAATGGGGCCAATTCTAACCAAATTCAATAGCCTTTGTCCTTGGAGTAATAGAAAAGTTTGTGGAAAATTTTGTAGAATTATCTTTGAAATTACGATCTGTAGTTTGCTTACAAGGTTTACATGGACGGGCGGACATCGCTGAAAGTGATCCTGAGCAGATTAGTATACTTTAAGGTCGGTGTTTGTACACGTTACTAAATTTATTTAAAATTTAACCGAATCAAACACAGTTACGTTTAAATCAATTATTTTGTATGAAATTAAAAATTTAAAATGTCATTAACCCAAAATGTTGTTAAGAGTACATGAATAAACTTCATACAATAAACTTTTAAATTTATGCATAAATGCTTAAATAACTTAATAATTATTACTATGTAATTTACCTGGACTTCTTGGTGTCTACTTCAAATAAAACAAACAACAACAAAAAAAAAAAACAAATAATGATGACAACGCAAAACTTTCCAATGTAAAAATATTTGAAGAAAAAACCCAAACAAAATATTTTAACTTGATTTGAAGTGAATTTTTGTTAACAAAAAAAAATACCAGTTTTAAATTTCTATGCGTCTCACAGCTTTTAAAAAAAGTACACACTAACAAAAAACCGGCTTTTTAAATAAAAAAAAAAAAATAATTATAAATAAATTAAATATAAAAAGAATTATAAACTTGACAGAGAAAACACACGAAATAAAAGTGAATTGAAGTTAAACAAATAAACACAGTAACAACAAATTATAAAAATACTAAGTAATAAATTGCTAATAACCTTAAGATTGCACGCAAAAATATTATTGAAGAGAACGAAGAAAAAAACACCTGAAATACCCCCTTCAAAATTTAATCATAAGACTAAAGAATTTGTCTAGAAAAGGGAGATAACGATAAATTCCATGTACGCACTTGAACAGCTATGCAATTTGTATTCAGTGCACATCAATTTTTTAAAATTTGAAATTAAAGTGTATATATGTATTTATTTCTATATTAATTGTCTATTCAAAAAAAAAAAATTAGGTCGTTTACCGTTATATTGTCTTTAAAGAATAGTTAAACACCTCTTGTTTTATCTATTAGTTATTCTCTGTTGTTGTCATATTCATATTCTCTTTTGACACGCTCTTTGTGTTTACATTACACTTTTTTACAGTAATGCTAATTAAACAATTTTAATTATTTAAAACAAAATCGCTAATCAATAAAAATGAGTGTAAATGTTTCTGTCTTTCTTAAATTTTTTACAAATTCAAGTATTTTCTTGTTATGTCCATTATTTCTTTTCGTATAGTAAGGAACATTATCTTTGGCAGACTTCCACGCAGATCTCCCCACAGTTGCACTTGTCAAGAAACATTTGTTGATGAATGTTTCACAATATTTTCAGTAACTGTCTGTTTCAAAACAACCAACGGGACATTTTTGACAATTGTTTTAGACGTATTAGTCCTTTGACATGTGAAAAGAGACATATCACTTCACTTGTCCAACTGGTGGCAATAAATTTATCAATAGCGGTATTCACAATGTAGAGTACTTGGCCTTGTAAAAAAGTAGGAAAGCTATTTATTGACAAACATTTCAATTTCTAATGTATTTTGTTTTTATTTTTTTGATATTCTGCTCTTTTACTACATTACCAGGCCAAGTACTCTACATTGTGAACACCGCTAATGAATTTTTAAAAAATCCAATAAAAAAATATAAGCAATTCTAATAAAATTGTGTGGCCAGTGTTACCAGTCAATGATTCGAAAGAATTAATTCTTAATTAAATTTTCAAAATCAAATCAAGTTTGACATTTTAACCATTCCATCAAAGCATTTATAACTAAATAATAAAAAAAGAAAATAATTTATAAAATTCCTAAAATACAAAACTAACTGAAAAGTAATTATTGTTATGGTATTGACAATGGATACTTAGGTTTAATTTTTACAAAAATTGTCTGATCTTTTTAAATTTGTTGAAATATACACCCTTATCGTACTATTTTATCTTTAATATTTTTTCCATAGTGGCATGATGCCAAATCGGGTCAGAAGGCACCCTGTGCTGTTTTAAGAAAAGTAAAAGCCGTAAGATATATTTCTGTGTTTATCGTGCCTGATGTCACAAATGATTGGCTTCTTTTGCCACAACTCCAAATTGATTACCACACAAGAAACATCTTGGGGAATTTCGTTTGTTTTTTTTTCTCCGATATTGCTCTTGCACATTACCTCGTTCATCAGCCACATAACAATCTGGCCCCTTTTAATGTTCAAGTCTTCCGTATACTGTTTAATGGCTTTGGAAACAGTGTGACAATAAACCTTCAGATCTTTTGCTATTTTTTTTCAAAGGGCATATTGGATTTTTTTTTTAAAGTTCTAAATATTTTTTCAAAAATTAATGATTCATTTACAGCTTCGCTATTGAGAACAACTTTAGTATCAATAGAGACTTTAAATCAAATAACAGAGTTAAGACGATAATAGTAGTTAAAAACTTGTATAAGAAAATGAGTTAAGTCCATTAAAAAACAAAATAAGTAACAGAAAATGTCCCAAATAGGACTTACAAGTCGCCAATACATTTTTTCAATATAAATCATACAAAATAAGTAATAAAACTGCATTGAAAGATTTCAAAAGTATTTAAAACCAAGAATTTTAGAACGTTGGACAAATTTTCACACTGATATCGTTAGCTTAGCTTACTTATTTAATATTAAATTTTAAAAATCTCATATTCTTATAAAAAATTATATCTTATGAGAATATTTCTTCCTTTATTTTATATGTCTAGCGAATTAATTGCGTATTGCCGTGACATACAATAACACACAACAATTTCATACAAACATATTAATTGAATTTTATTATATTCGAATAAAACCTATATGTATCTATGCTGATTAATGATAATAAAATGTAGTGAATTTTTAAAATGCATAATATTCCATTGATTTATTCCTAACAATTGAATATTTTGAAATAGTATTGTTTTCTGTTTGCAAAATTTTCTTATGACCTTGTAATCTAACTCGGAGCCTCTACGAGGTCTTTTACAAATGATATTCAGCTTATTTTATACATCATTGATCTGCATACCTGCCATACATAATCAATTTTAATTGTTTATGTTTATATGCAAACTGCAGCAGATAAAATTATTTAAATATTTTAGTTACAGTAAACGATGGTAAATTTGAAGAAAAAACGTGTAACATTGTAAAATCGCCAATTTGGCAACATTGTGGTTTATTATTGTTATAACTTCACACTAAATGTAGCCACAAACTCAGTGTAATATTTATTTAAATTTGTTTACATTTTTAGAATATTAAAAATAAGCAAAGACGCGTATGTACTGTCAATGACTTTTCCATATAAAAGGTATGTAATTAAGCATTAATTTTACTATTGTTTATAAACAGAACAACTCACCCTGAAACATCATCATCGTCATCAATGTTATCGTCGTCATCATGGCTATAAACAATATCATGAGGACCGGTTAAATCTAATGATTTTGTTGCTGCAACGTGTATTTTATTATTAGCGGCCATTGTATCGCGAGTGTTAAATTCACTGCTACGAAGAGTACTATCGCTGCTGCTGCTGCTATTGTTAGGGTTTATATTGTTGTTATCGTTGCTATTATCACTTTCTTCATTGTTGTGTTGTTCTTTTTCTTGTCTGCTGCTTAGTAAAGCGAAATCTTTTGGCCAAACACGTAATTTTCTTCGAACATTTGACATTCTTTTTTTTTGCAATTTCTTTCTCAAATATTTTTGCTAAATTAAAATAGGTAGGTATTTCGTTTGTTTTTTTTTCACTAGCATGAACAGCACTTTATTCTGTATATTCGATAAATAAATTGATTTTATTTTCCATGAATTTTACTTTATTTCGCTTTAAATTCACTTTAGATTTAGCACACGTGTATACTTTTTGTTAAAGATTTGTTATTTAAAATTATACAATGGTGAAATTTTTCCTTTAACTTTTTTCTTTTTTTTCCAAAATCATTTAATCAACCCGTCACTTAACCATTTCGTATCCAAAGTACCGCAGCTACTAAAGCCATGTTAAGACCTTACTAAATTGTTTTTTTCTTCTTCTCATGTTTATTCTTTAAATGTGACAGCTGATTGTTAAAGAGAGTGAACTAAAGAAATGAAGCAAAGAGAAAGAGATTTTTTACTTAGCACAGGGTGTTTAAAATATTGTATAAAGCTGCTAAGTTAACAGTAAGTTTCAAATAAAAATAAAATTTGTTGAACGTTATAAATTTAAAATAATATGTAATAATATGTACCTCCAACGAGGTATAAGAATGTTTGAGCTAATAAAATCAAGATAAATTTAAAACATCCGCATAAGACACACCTTTCAAAAGATTAGTTTTTTAATGAATATTTAAAATTAAATTATATTTAAATTATTTTACCTCTTATTTCTTAAAAAAAAAAAAACAGTACAGCTCGTATACAATTTGCCAAATATCATCTGGTCGACACATAAACGGAATAATATTTTCTTTTCAGATGAATTTAAATACAAAGGCAGTGATTGGAGAACATTTGAGAATACAGTGAACTTTGCTGGTGGTAGTATTATCGTGTGGGACTGTTTTTCGGTCAAATTCATGTCATAAAAGATAATATGACTGGAATCAGATACAGATACATTTTAAACGATATTATGTATTTATACGCTGAGGAAAATATTAAATTTTTTGATACCATTTTCTAATTCTACGCTACTTTATTTAGAATTTCTAGGACTTCTCTTACAATTTTATGAGTTAATATTTCATCAAACTTTAATGTACGTCCTATTCGTGGAAAACTTTCATATATTTCAAACCTTCTATAGTTCCTAAGGATAGTTTGAACTATAGATTTTGACAAACTAACGATTTACCACACTTTTGGCGTAGATTTTCCTTTATTTGACAACTTGACAACAAATGTTCCGACGTCTGTGGATATTCCTTTTCGCCATTTTCAGATTCGTTGTATTAAAATTAATAAAAAATTAGCACAAAATCTCACACACGCAGCTACTATAGCACTAAATCAACTTAACTATTATGAAATTAACGGCTTTATCAAAACAATGTTGTATAGAAATAAAAGTCGTATGTAGACTATGCTTCATTTGTAGCAAATTGCAACAATTTCAATCTTAACAAACAGTGATTATAGGATTTTTTTAGCAGTGATATAAAGTATACCCTAATAAATATTTACAAGTGGTAATTTTTAAAGATTAAACATATCGTATATAGAGTTTTGTGACTAAAAGCTAGTTTCTTACTTGTCAGTTAAACTCTGTTATATTAAACCTGAAATCACAAATCACATGTGCATTCCTCAATACTTTTCATATAAATATGGCAATACTTTAAATTTTATAAGAAAAACCAACCGCGTACATAACTTTTTTTGTAAATTTTAACTTTGTAAAAGAAAAAGTGACATTAACTATATATAATGTATATTAAAAATTATATTGATGTTAATAAAGCAAATCAAACCAAAGAGCTGCTGTGCTGAATTGTTTGTTTTATTTTTCAGTTATTTGTACTTTGGCATTTTATACTTAGGTTTAACTCGCCAATGATACTCAGTTAAACCTAGATTATATACAAAATAAACAATAAGTGAGAAACACAATTTTTAGTTTAATTTACGTTTAAACGAATAATGTAGATTATCTTTATCCCAGAAACTAGCTCTAAGAGCCATTATTACAACTTGCCTTTAAGTTCGTAAAATATAACTATAAGTAATATATAACTATAAGTAATAGAACAAGTAAGAGAGCTATATTCGGCTGTGCCGAATCTTATATACCCTTCACCAAATTATACTTTAAAATAAAATAAAAAAAAAAATTTTTTGAATATTTTTTTTTCAAAATTGTTTTTTAAAAGTTTTTTCCAATTTTTAATTTTTTTATTTATTAGTGAAAAAAATTTATGACAAAAGAATGTTAAAAAATATCGTTGCAATGGACTTTGAAATATCTATCATTAGATATCCATATTGTCTATATTTATGACTTAGTAATCGAGATATAGATAAAAAAATAGGCCAAAAATAGAGGTTGTCTCCGATTTTTGTTCATATCTCCGTTATTTATGGACGGATTTTGCTGTTTTTTAATAGGAAACTTTTCGAAAGCATGTCTGACAGAATTATTGAGGATTTGGATCCCGAAGATATCTAGGGTCTTCAGAAAATTGATTTCAACAGACAGACAGACGGACATGGCTAAATCGACTCCGCTATCTATAAGGATTCAGAATATATATATACTTTATAGGGTCGGAAAATTATATTGTGGAAATTACAAACGGAATGACAAATTCATATATACCCTTCTCACGAAGGTGAAGGGTATAAAATGATTGCTTTAAAGATAACTTTTACTATTGGGAACATAAAGGCAAGTTGTAAGTAATAATGGCCCTAAGTATAATTTCAAATTATTTAAAGGTAACGGTATTTACGATTGTATCGGTAACGGTAATTGCAGTTATTTCGGTAACGGAAGCTTAGCGGTAACGGTAGTTGGGTTGAAATGGTATTTTAGGGATAACGGTAGTGCTATTTTATTGTTTTTATGCGTTTGTTTTTGTAAAATCATTCAATTAACTTCTTGTTTCATTGTGTTTTAACCGCGATTTTAGTTTTGTTTAAGGGTATTACTAATCAAATGTTAACAAATAGAAACTTATCATATTTTTGAAGATGGGTAAACAAATATTCAGACCAAAAAAAAAAATCGCTTTGCTCAAGTCTGGTAAGGAGTATCGGGTATTTATATTTCTTTAGGATTCCATTAAAAATTTTTACACAAACCAATTATTTTAAAGTTTGAAGATTTAATCTGAATATTTATTTTTTCTCATTTTTACGGTTATAAATCGATTAAAATAAAACGTGTATATAATTTATTTATAATAAATATAAACTAAAGTTTAATAAATAAAATTACACAACACTTCTAAACACATCCGTTGCTATTTAAATGACTGGTATCAAACAGAGACCGAAAGATGTAAATACACTTTTTTAAACACTAACCATATTAACTTTACAGCCCCACTTTCTATAAATATAGAGTTAACATCAAAACTATTGTTTGCTCTTCTATTTGCAACTAATGTTATTTTATCAACAAGGCGGAGCTATCATCACAATTCAATCAATTACTTATAGCAACCCTTAATAAGAAAATAATTGTTTTATAAGTACAAATTTCGTGGCTAAGAAATACACAGTTAAAAAAATATTGTGGACCTTTTATGTAGACACTATATTATATATATTCGTCATATTTTTCTAACAACTATTCGTAAAAGAAATATATCACTGTGAATATTTTCTATACGAAAAGTATCACAGATAGGAATCTTAGAATATTTTCTAGACAAAAAAGATCGCAGACTGAAATCTGTGAATATTTTCTATGAGAAAAATATCACAGATAGGAATCTGTAAATATTTTCTATACGAAAAATACCACAGACTGAAATCTGTGTATATTTTCTATGAAAAAAATTTCATAGATAGGAATCTGTGAATATTTCTATCTGTGAAATTTGTCTATACTGAAAATATTTCATAATATTTTTTGATTTATTTTTATGAGATATTTTCATATACAGAATTAAATATTTCTCAATATAGAAAATATAAAATATCCATCAAATATATTTTTCTATTGAAGAACTATTTCGAATCTATCATTAATAATTCACTATATAAAAAATATCTCAAATCTATCAGTGATATTTTAAAAAAATAGAAAATATATCATATTCGAGAATATTTCAGTTTAATATGTGATATCTATCTATCTATCAGAAATGTCTCAAATGTAGCTGTGAAATATTGCTATATATCTCCCTGTAAAATGTGATTAGTACAAAAGTAAAATTACTCAATTGCATTCTCTCAGTGTATTTTAGACTTGTGGCATACATTAGGGGTTGTTTACTCCTAAAGCGTGTCATTGGCCAATAGGAAAGCACACATATCCTTTACATACCTAAAAAACTCTCACTTAAAAATTAACAGGTGACGATATACCAACACTAACGACTCCTCTCGATTCTTATACACTTATTTATGAACATACATATTTATGGACATATATTAAAATATGTATGCATAGATTGTTCCTTTGTAGTTTAAAATTTTTATTATGAAGAATATTTTTATAAGGCATGAAATTTGATACATATTTAACGTTAGTTTGTCTACTCCAAAGAGCTTTTTTCTTTTGGGTTGTGGACAAAAACCACAGAGGGAACTACAGGATGAAATCGAAAAAAAAAAAATGAAAAGAGAATTAATGAAACCAACCAACACAAACACATAGAAAAATGTTCACCAATACCAATAGTTATTGTTGCGGTTGTATTAAAAAGCATTGGTTGACCACTCTAATAACAAGGATAATAAGGATAATTTACGCATTGTTGCATCGGACATTATTGAAGGAGGGTGCCTCAGTTGTTATCAGCTCGGCTTTGGTCATAATTGTTAATTTTAAGTTTCTTAAGAGAGTATACGTGCGTGTGGTTTTCTGTTAAACGGACGTTAAAGGAGTACGTCATTAAAACAAAAGAATACTTCTGCAAATAATATCCTTACACAAAAAACAATTTACTACTCGTTAATCGCACTATCATTATAAACCCTTAAGTTTCAACTACTCCTACAAATCATTCAACGTTGATAGCTCTAACTAAACGGACGTGTGTCCAAACGTAAAAACGGAAATACAAACCAAAATGTTACCTGTGAATACTCAAACTCCAAATCATAAAGGTGGACATTTTATAAATAGCTCCACCAATGTTGTCGGTAAAACTCAAATACGTCCCTCGTCGCCGCGACAATTTTTCGCTAGAATTTACGGTCATCTTGAAAATAACACTAGCAGTGAAAATGTTACTCCCATCACAACAATATCGAATTTAAGATCGAATGACGCCACCACATTTGCCACGCATTTGCCTCAGTCGGCTTCTCCGATATGTGATACAAATTATCAAAGTGATGGCGCTAGCACGTCGTCACCTGATATTTCAATAAGTGATGAAAGGTGTGTGTCTGTGTTTTGTGTGCATTTAAGAAATATTTGAAAAGTGTTTTAAATTTTATTATATATTTCCCCTTTTATAGAGTGGATAATAATTGTTCGGCCTTTAATACTTCATTTACAAATCAGGATTACAGCAAACCTGATTTAAATAATGTGCTATCTTCTACATTTGTGGGATTACCATTTGGGTTTCCAAGTGAAACTCCATTTTCGGCAGGATTAACAGCATTTCGTAAGTAAAAAAAAAAATTATAAATTAAATAAAATAAAATAAGTGTTTCTTAATTTTATGGAAAAAAACATAGTCTACAGTGAAAAAATTTCAATATTGAAGTTATAAAAACAAAAATATCACAGTTTGAAAATGGTGTATATGGCAAATATGTATATCACAGATTGATATAGATAAATACACATAGATTGACAACTCTGCTGTCAAGACCTAACTTAGTTGTCAATTCTATGAGTGAGAATATATGTATATTAAAAAAAAAACTGTGTGAAAACAATGTAAATTTCTCTATGACTAAAACCATAGAAGAAAACATTTTTCACATAGTTTATGTTACTAATACATTCTAACCACTTAGGTTTTTGACAACTGAGTTGGGACTTTTAAAGGAGAGTTTTCGATCTATATACATTTAATCATAGAGAATTATACATAGAGACGAGAAACTCCGTTTTGTCAAACAAAAATAAAACATATGATATGTCTGAAACAACAACAAAATACATTGACTAACTGTATTTTGTTGTTGCAGTAGTTAGGTTTCTGACAAATGACTTCGATTTTTGACAATTAAGTCTCGTCTTTATGTTACCCTATGGTTTTAATCAAAGAATAACAAAAAATAAAACGCTGTCAAAAAAACCTAAGTCGGTTGTTATTAAAAAACCTAACTCTAAGAATAAATTGGTAACATTTTGTTTATATGTATTGGTATTCAAACCACTTTCACCACACTCATCAAAAACAAATAGTGGTAAAAACAAATAAACAAACTTAAGAATTATAACAAAATTTTATTACAATTAAATTTAAAAATTCAAACAATTCTCAAATTATTAAATGTATATGGAAAGATTTTATTTATAGCATAATTTCTGCAAAAATTAAATTTATTTGCATTTTTTATTCAATTTCAATACCAAATTTAACAATTGTGTTTTTATACCCTTCACCTTCGTGAGAAGGGTATATATAAATTTGTCATTCCGTTTGTAATTTCCCCAATATAATTTTCCGACCCTATAAAGTATCCTCATAGATAGCGGAGTCGATTTAGCCATGTCCGTCTGCCTGTTGAAATCAATTTTCTGAAGACCCCAGATATTTTCGGGTTCCAAATCCTCAGTAATTCTGTCAGACATGCTTTCGAGAAGTTTCCTATTTAAAATCAGCAAAATCCGTCCATAAATAACGGAGATATGAGCAAAATTCCGAGACAGCCTCTATTTTTTTTATCTATATATCGATTACTAAATCATAAATCATAGACAATATGGATATCTAATGATGGATATTTCAAAGTCCATTGCAACGATGTATATAAGGCTATACAAAGTTGGACCTACCCGAATTTTTTTTCACAAAAAACAATCTTTTGGCATACATTTTTTTCACTAATAAATTAAAAAAATAAATAAAAAATTGGAAAAAACTTTAAAAAAATTTTTTTTTTTAAATTAAAAAAAAAAATTTAAAAAAATTTAAAAAAAAATTTTTTAAATTTAGTTTTAAAGTATAATTTGGTGAAGGGTATATTTCGTTTGTGCATAATATATATGTATGTTTCGGTAACTTTAATGGTTTAAATATGTCGACAAAAATAAAAAATATATCTAGGCCTATATTCAAAACCCTCTGTCTTTGATTTTCACGAAAATTACTTTTTGATGGCAAAATGTTCAGTAAAACCGGTGTGAAATTCATAACAAACATATATATATATTTTTTTTTGCTGTTTTATTTGCATTTTTGTTATTTCTTTATCTTCTACAATTAATTTTTTCCGAATGCAAAACCCTCTATCTTTTCATATAATTAATTTTCAAATATTTTTTGGAATCATTTCTTCTTGCAATTCATGTTTTCTTACTAATTTTTGCATGCTGAACATGAATTTTACATTTTTCAATCATTTACAAAAAGCGAATACCGATTCTGAATTGAATTACCACGAAAATATTTTACCTTTTTGTTTTTGGAAAATATAAAGTTAGAGTTTGCTTTTAAAAGTGTCTACTTTTAAAGTGTCATCTATTATTTTACCATAATTTACACCAATCAAACTCCAAAAAAAAAAACTTAAACAAGCAGAAAAAATATATATATTTTTGAAATCAAAATAATTTAATTTTATTAAAATGCTAAATCCTCTATCTGATCATTTTCATACATATACAGTAAATATTTTGAGAAGAAAAACCCTCTATCTATCATAAAGTCCCCAATAATGGAAAATTTTAAAAACAAATTATATGTGACATTCAGTAGTTGCTTAAAAAAAATTTTGTAGAATACTGAATTTTAATAGCTCAAGTAATACACGAAAAAACAGTTTTTTGGCTCTCCTGAAAAGATGTGTTTTTTAAGATAGAAGGTTTTGAATATAGGCCCTCGATATTATGTTTTGTGAAAGAGTGCAATTTTCAAGAAAAAGTTTTGAAGTTAACTCTTTCTCTCTCAAGTCTGTTGAATTTACATGCAACTCATGGCGTAATGACTATAAGGTGTATGCGTTACGGCATCAAATACAACAATGCAAAAACAAAAGGCACTTTGTTTTTGTTAAATCACTTTTATAGTGTCAAAAACAGCTGACTTAACGTAAATAAAAAATTTGTAAAGGCTTGAAAACATTTTTTTAAATGAAAATTGTTAGAAATAAAAGAAATTGTGATAAAAACAGCCGTACACAACCAACTTTGTCGTATTTTATTTTTTATTTTCACAAAATTCTCTTATTTACTTAATTTTAAACAATGAGACACAATATAAACAAACTTTGACAAATAGCTTACTTATACAAATTACAGCAAAAAAGCAATTTTGACAAGATGAAAGTTGTAAACAAACAAGAGCAAAAAATAGTCAGCTATTTGATTAATGTCACCTTGTATATCATTACACCATGATGCAACTTGTATGTGAGAAGAGAGTGAAGTTGTTGTTTTAGTAAAAATGAAAGTCTTCCCTTCTGTTATTCTTTGTTTTCTGTATAGCAATATAATTCAAAGATTTTATTCTGTGATATTTACAGATTTTAAAATAACAACATATTTAAATCTGGGATATTTTTCGTATAAAAGAGATCCACAGATCTGAATCGGTGATATTTTCGTAAAGAAAATATCCTTCCATTTGAATCTGCGATATTTTCCGTATAGAAAATATCCACAAAATTGAATCTTTGATATTTTCCCTTTAGAAATTATCCTGTGTTATTTTCACCATATAAAATATCAACAGATTTGAATCTCTGATATTTTCCGTATAGAAGATATCCACAGAATTGAATCTGTGATATTTTTATCTGTGCATATATAGAAAATATTCCCAGATTTGAATCTGTGATATTTTCCATATAGAAAATATCCACAGTTATGAATCTGTGTACAGAATCTCTGATATTTTTTGTATAGCAAAAAATTAATACATATAAATTTGTGATATTTTCCATTTATCCACAGATTTAAATCTGTGATATTTTCCAAATAGCAAAAATCTCTGTGATGTTTTCCATAAATAAAATATATCAATATCACAGATTCAAATCTGTTGATATTTTTTATACAAAAGATATCACAGGATATTTTTAATATTACAGATTCAAACCTCTGGATATTGTCTACTTATACGGAAAATATCACGAATTGATATTGTCTATGCGGAAAATATGACAGATTTTAATCTGTGGATAAATGGAAAATATCACAGATTTATATTTTCGATATGGAAAATGTCACAAATTCTGTTGACACACATTCAAATTTGTGTATATTTTCAATATGGAAAATATCACAAATTCTGTTCACACAGATCCAAATCTGTGGATATTTTCGATACGCAAAATGACACAGATAAAAATCTGAAAATATTTTATATACGGAGAATATTTCAAAGATTCAAATCTGTTATGTATTTATATATTTTCACCAAAAAAAAAAAATCACAAAAATCTGTGCAAAATAATAAATTTTTTTATATTTTATTATAAGCGTGTAACTAGATGCAAATTACATACAAACTACTATAACTAAATTAACTAACGTCAAATTTTTAAGTTTTCAAAAGTTTTAACTATTTCTCCTTATCTTTGTCGTATTCTGTTACATTTGTATTTCTACTTTGCTCCAAATTATATTGAATATTTTTCAATTCGATGGCTAAAAACATTTTTAAATTTGGATCTTCAATTTTATTAAGAATTAATTGACGCGCGTGATCGCAATTTCCATCCATTAATTTCGCCACTGTCTCAGCATATTCGATCCAAACACAATTTGCACAACCGGACATACAGCATGTTGTGGGTTCGGGGGGAAGCTGAGGAAAAATAAGGAAAATGTTAAAATAAATAGGTATATATTTAAAGCCAGCAATGTTTTGAGATAGATTTCATATTTAGAGAGATCAGAGAAATTAACTGACTAAATCACAAGATCGTTTATCATTGTGCATAAATATAAGTATGTCATTCCGTTTGGAATCAATTATATAATCTGGATCCTTTAAGTAAATATTATGTTAAAATCATTTTTACGAAGCTGAGTTGAACAAAAAAAAATATTTTTTTTAATAAAATACTGATATCAAAACATAGCCATAGAGACCTAATATTAAAAACTTACCTCAATTTCGTTGGAAATGTCGCTGGAATAACGCAAAAAACTTGCACAGACAGTTTTACCAGTTTGTAAAATAAAATTTTTCGAAGCAGTTTTAATTAAAACAGGATACATTTCTTAAAGAAATTAAAAAAGACAATATATAAACATTTTATAACAAAAATTCTCACAATACACACAGGTGTTAAACACTTGAATTTTTAAACGTCAACTAATAAGATACTTATTAAAAAACTTAGTTCCGGCATGCAAAAGCAAAAAACGCAATTATTATACATATTAAAAAAATCTATATTCATTATATGAAGATATTAAATTTCAAAACAAAAAAGTGTGTTCAAAAAAACCCTAATCGGAAGAACTTTAGTAAAAAATTGTGTACGGATTTAATCAAGTATGAAACGTTTTTTTTTTTTTTTTTTTTGGTTGTGGTTCTTTCACTTAACATAACAGCTAAAACTTGTGGTAAAACCTGTTAGCCAAGATTTCTGTAATGGAAAAGGATTTTAACATAAATGTGGACAATACAAGAAAAAAAAATTAAGTCATTAAGAAAAAATTAACATTGTAATTGATCTGAAAAGGAAACCTAAAAAACTTAAACTTTTAGGATTTGTAATTTATGTACAAACAAATACACATTACATTAGTCAAAAAAAAAACTATTGAGTATTATATTACAAATTGGTTATTTTTGTTGATTTTAGAAAGAGACATTATAAACAAACCAGTTTACAAAATCTGAAGTAGTATAAACACATGAGGGTTAATAAGTTTTTTTTAATTTACTATTACTTCTATAGTGATATAAATTAAAATGAAGTTTAGGGCCAAATTTTTAGTTAATTGCGAAGTAGTGGGTAATGAAGAAAAACTCAATTTATTACGCAATTGGTAGCTTTAAACCAAAACTTAATCATCGAGTCTAAAAACCGAAAAATATTATTCGGTGTTTCATCACAACATCCAAATTTAATGAATGATTGATGTATGTTATCTTTCAAATAGTTCAACTCTTCCAATTCATCTCCAACATTTCAATAACTTATTCGTGTAATATCTTCGTTTCTAGAATCATGTACATAATTCATGAAGATCGTTCTGTACATACCTATCAGATGTCAGCGATTAACTTTATATCTTTCTCAGACAAATTTTACTAATTTAAATATGGAATTTTCTAATCAGCATTAGTAAAATATACTTATCTGAAGTTGTAAAAATATTGAAGAGGTCCGACCAAGTTAAATCTAAATAGAAATCCGTTTCGTTTTCAAATCAGAATGTACGACGGTGGGTCAATAAGTTCGCGACTTTTTGAATTTCCCAGCTCTTAACTGAAAGAGCACACTGCTCCTGTCAACCAACTGGCATGTGTCAGTAGACTTTTGTCAAAATTTGAACAAGCTGCTTCATTTAGTTTGTGTTAGACAGCCATTGATATCAGTCTACCTCGTGACTTGAGGAGAAATTGTAAAAAAGTTAATTTCGTCAGCTCATTAAGCATGATTTTTGCGGAAAACAACCATCACTCAAATAAAGACTAAACTTGACAATACTATGGGAACTCTGCACCATCAATTTCAATGATAAAAAAGTGGTTTACTGAATTTCGTTGTGACCGCACACGCACGGAAGATGCAAAATATTCTGGACGCCCAGTTGAGGTCTCTACACCCGAAACAATTGAAAAAAATCACGATACGGTGTTGGCCGATCGGAGATTGATAGTGCGAGAGATTGTGGAAGCCATAGGCATCACACACGGCTTAGTGGTTTCAATTTTGAATGATCACTTGGGTATAAGAAAGCTTTACGCAAGATGGCTCGTAATTCTTCCATGTCAACAGATTTTCTGTTGCTAGTATTGAACAAATCTATGGATATAATCGAATTATTCGATAGGCAACAAATCACAACGAATTTGTTTTATTTGTACAAAAATAATACTGCGATTTTATGAAAACTTCTGAAGAAATTGCACGACAAAAAACCAAACGATATCATAAAGGTAATAAAAAGTATTATAAGTGGTAATCGTTTTCGAATCGAAAATTATAGTATTTACTAACTAAAGTATACTATTTCTTATGATATCCTTGATACATGAAATTATTAATATATTTCAATAAGTTGTCAATAGGGTCGAGTTCGGGAATTGATATCAATCCATAACATCAATCTCAATCAATCTCATTCTTTCCAAAGACTATGGTAGAGTTGTGTAGTTCATGAATGACCAAGTTCAATTGAACTATTCACTCAGCGGTTTTGTAGTATGTACATATTTCTTTCAGTATTCATTTAAGAGCTGCACAATCACATTCATTTTACCGTTTTCACTAAACCACAAACCCACTCTACTCTATGGAACCAAAGTGTGCTAACTTTATTTTTATATTGAATTCTGAAGGATTTTTTGAAATTACAGTGTGGCAGCGTATCTGCCATAGTTTGTACGATTACGATTTAACCTTACCCAAAGTATTCAGGCGGTATATTTGACAGATATTGGAGGTGGTTACTAAAACTTGACAGCTTCAATGAATAGCCGAATTTCGAAGTATATAGTTCATGTTATTATAAGCATTGACGAGTTTAGCTCTGAGTCAATTTTGTTCTCATGAGCAGTATTAAGCCAGGATGACAAGGATAATGTCATGTCGAATGTGATGTCAGTCTTAGTATAGCTGGGACAAAAATTCCATTTCCTAAATTATTGGGACACCATATCAACAATCAGGGTGTGGCCATGGCGATATCATCTACGCAGGACATAGATGTATTAAATGAATGATGAGGTTGCTAGGATCCATCCATGTGAAAGAGAGTGTTTAGTTTGCATGTACGGCTGGGTTCTCCATAAACTTTAAATAGTTCAACACTCAACATATTATTAAGAAGAGTGTGCTTTTGATGTAGGGTATGATGTTTTGAAATATCGCTCATTTGCTGCAACAACGTCATAACTCAAAATCCGTGTTTTTTGAACTGAGTAATGCAAAATATGCGCCATTCTATAGTATTTCATATAGTTTTATCAGTTTTCAAAAAAATTAATTATTTTTTGTGTGAGAGTGTTTTTTTGTTGTAAATATCAAAATTAAAATTCAAGTTTTCTCGTATATTTGACAAGTAAAAATATGGGTTAAATACGGATTAGAAAAATATTAACATTTAATTCAGCTTTTATTTTGAAATCGGATGATTGGTTGAAAATTTATTTAAGAAATAGTGAAATGTCATAAAACATTCAAAGCCGTTTTTTTTCGAAACGACTTTTTTTGAATTATGACGTTGTTGCAGCAAATGAGCTATATGTGTATCAAACCATACAGTGTCATAACTACTTTTAAATTTTGAATTTCTTCATGGAAATCTCACTTAATATAAGTATGTATGTATGTGGTAGAAGTATTTGGTAGCTGCAGTCATAGATAAATACACATAGAGCGGAAACTCTCCTGTCAAAGACCTAACTCAGTTGTCCAAAATCTAAGTGGTGATAATGTATTTGTGAAAAAAAACAATGTGAAAGCAAAAACATCACTCCTATGTGTAACTTTTTTGAGTAATTTGTTTGTTTGAGTTTTTTTCTAGTTTCCGTTCTATGTATATTTTCTCTATGGCTACAGCTGATTTCCGATATGATTTCCGATTGCTCCAGTGGTACAATGCTGTATATGCTAGAGTCAATTAAATGACGTGGACTATAAGTTTTGACAGGATACTTCGGTTTTCAATTTTTTGGAAGTGTTAAGATTTATGAAATTTTCTAAGAAGTGGGAATATACACAGAAAAAAGTTTCAACATAAATAGTATGATTTGATTTCATTGATTTCAATTCATAAAATTTATAAATAATTTCTTAAATAGTATGATTTTGGTCATATTTTTTGTTTTTAAATAAAATCTAGGAGGCTTGAAAAAAATATTTCAATTTTCATTTATATTTTTATGTTGTTTGAAAATGTTTGAAATTTTCCTTGGAAAATTTTTATGTTTTTTATGATTTTCAGCTACAAAATGAGGAAATATGCGTGATATTGACTGCATTTTATGAAGCAGATGAAATGCTTTAATATTAATGGAAGCGAAATGATGTTTAATGATATTTTTTTACATTTCAGACTTTTTTGATTCATCTTGAATAATTGGTAATATAGGGCTATTTTACAAACAAATTTGAACTAAGCCATTAGGTAATGCAATTGTAATGCAATTTATTATAAAATATCAAGAAATTTATGCAAAAAAAGCAAAAAATTCCATCATGTACACTTTCATAATATTTATGAACATGTTCTTATTCTGAATGAAAAAAGTTTGGGAAAAAAAAGTCATGTTCGATTAATAATATCTATTACAAAATTCATTCCAATTATGAATTTCTTTTTTCTGTGTATCTAGTGAGCATGATGTTGGAGTAGGACAGCAATAGCCATTTCCGCATGCTAATACAACAATAAATAATGAATTCTGGATAGATACTGATAGATTTCCTGGTATTTTACTCTTCAAGAGCCGTAATGTTTTATTTATATAGTAACTATCTTGGAAGTTGTCCTTATATTCAGAAATTATAAACAAACATAATTTTATTATTCATTTATTTTGGGGGGATAAGTAATTTTCGTTCCTTTTAATATCGTGGCACTTTGTTAATTTTTTTTCCACAGATATCATAATAATTATAATTCCAATAGAGTGCATGATATGCAAAAAAAAAAACAGCAGATTAAAATCAAATACTTATAACTTTTTCATTTATATTTTATGCTTGAAGAAACTTTATCAATATTTTGACTAAGAAGCTAAAAAACGTAAATTTAACAATAACAATATGAAACATCCTTCCATTATTCTAACATTCATTCGTTAATTTTGCCAAATATTTATTTTCAAATTGCCTAGACAAGCATATGAAACGTAAAACGAACAATAGAGCATTATGGCAAGCACACACAGATGTTAGCATTGTGTGAAAATTCCCGGATCAGTTAAAGATTTCAAATTGTTTGTTCATGAAACGAAGGGCGGGGGGAGGTATGTAGGTGATTTTTCATTTATTAATATTTGATTAACAAGTGTTAAACGGAATGTATACATATGAATTGCTGTAATTCAGATATCAACAAATAATTTACAAGTTTATAACGATTGTTTGCTTGTTGTGGTCTTTAATTAATTGTTGAGCATTTATTCACACGCAACATTGTGTGGCAATATAACAAGGGGGTTATTTAACTTTGTCTCATCTAATAATAAGGAAAAAATTCAAGTTTTTTTTTAAGGATTCAAACAAAAAATATGTTTTCAATAATAAGTAGAGATTAATTTCCATTTAACATCTTCATTAAGGGGAAAAATTTAATGCGTGTTTAAGAAGCATTAAAAATTATAACAATAAAAAAATACTTGAACCCAAGTAGGGGTGGGGGTAAAAATACATACACTTTTTTACCATAATTATTAATAGACCTTTAATTGCATGTATCTGATTATTAACTGTTACAGTTTTTTTTTTATTTTAATGTTAAAATTGTATTTTATTTTTCTAATTTTAGTGGCTCGTCGCCGTCGCAAAGAGGGTAGACAACGTCGTCAACGTACCACGTTTAGTAATGAACAGACCTTGCGTTTGGAAGTGGAATTTCATCGTAATGAGTATATCTCACGTAGTAAACGTTTTGAATTGGCCGAATCATTAGGTCTTTCGGAGACACAAATTAAAATTTGGTTTCAAAATCGTCGAGCGAAGGATAAACGAATTGAAAAAGCCCAAATTGATCAACAATACAGGTGAGGAATACAGCAGTTTTAACTGATTATGACATACAGTCTTTTTTAAAGGACGATTACAGTTTTGTTTTCAGAGCAAATGCATAAATCTTTTAATAGTATCACTGTTTACATTGAAACTACATATTTCTGTTTCGATAGCTTGACTTCTTCCTGTACTAATAAAAAATACGAACTCAGCCCAATGGTACCATAAACATAGAAGCTTTTGAAAAACCGCGATGCAAAATTTTCCACATTTCATCCAGTTGACAATTTTTGGCAACGTAACCGCTATTCCAAGAACATATTTTTTAACAATTAATGACGTTTGTTGTCAAAGACAAAGTTGTCTGTGATAAAGCACTAACAATTTTGTCATAACGATATATGACTATACCAGATCATTTTATTATCCTGGTGCGTCGTTAGCACCGATTATATTAGGAAAACCTGTTAAACCTAGTTCGGACCACTGCTGTGTAATTCTTCATACTTCTAAGTTGAATAAACTTCAAAAACTGTCATCCATGTTCATAAATCTTGTCAGCGAAGAGTACACATAAGTTTACGAAGGGATAACATTCTGAAATATGAACTGGCCATAGAATAAATAATGAATTTTTGTCAGAAAATCAATCCATACCTTGCTTATTCGCCTATTAGTCTTTTAAATTGTATTCCCCGTCCATCATTCATCAAATTTTATAACTTATAATTTTATAACGAGAAATAATTCAGAATACATTTTGATTGAAATATAGCAATTGCGAAACTTAAAATCTTATCAGAAACATTTCACTACTTTTTCACCACCGAAATTTAATTGGCATCAATAATGGCGGGTTGGTTTAAATCGTATTAATAACAACTTTAACAGTGAGGATCACAATGTCGAACTTGTCATAAAAATTCATTTCTATCACTAATTTCTTCTATAATATCTGAGCTCAGAAATATTTTCCTATGAACCTAGAAGATCGTGTTTAGGACTTATTTTCTCAATATTATTCGTCCTTAAAATAGACATAATACCATTTTTTCTCAAAAAAGTTTTTTGTCGAATCAATATATTTCCGAAAAAATTAAGGGCCTGGCTCACTAAATGCGAACGAACATTTTCTTTCTTATTTTATACTAGTTGACCGCCCCGACTTCGCTCGGTGGCTATTTACTAATGTTAGTTCTTCAAGTTTCTCCAAAAAATTTCTCTTATTAAGAAAAATGAGAAGTAAAAAGGAGGCAATATATTAAACATTTTAATTTCCGATTTCTTTTTTTTCTTTACAAACCATGTCCAGAAAATTTCGAATCGAATAAAAAAAAAACTGCCAAATCGCTCCAGCCGTTCTCACGTGATGGCATTACATACATGGACCATTTCATTTTTATATATATAGATAGATGAAGCTTGAATACAAAAAATAAATTTGAATTTTTTTTTATTGTTTTCAATATAAAATAAGAAAGAAAATGTTCGTTCGCATTTAGTGAGCCAGGCCCTAAACATTTTTATTAAAATTGGGATAATATGCGTATAAATATGAATTTTGAAATAAAATATAACCAAATATGCATTATCAATAAAATATGCCCTAAAAAATCGATGCCATTTTACAGTAAAATGTGTACCAGCGAAATCAGTAGCTCGGGATAACGCTTATGAATTTAATTCTTTTGACATGATCTCTGTTTGGCAAATGAATTTAATTTATTGTTCAAAACTTATTTTTGAAGCCTGTTCTTATTAATCTTCATCAATAATCGAAAATACTAATAAAGTAAATCAAAATTTTGTAATATTAATACTCCTACCAAACCATTTCAAAGTTTCGAGTTTAACTAAAAGATTTCTTTAGCCAAAATAAAAAAACATGTCCTTGATACCTAAAATGGAATTATCAATTAAGAACGACTAAAATTAAATAACTTGTTCATTATTTTTAAACCGGCTTCTATTTTTATTTTTAAACCAATAAAGCAGAAAACAAACGGAAGTAAAACAAAAAAAATGTAACACAACGGTAACAAAACAGAAATAAAGGAAATATGATTAACGGACGTAATTAAATTAACACGAACTTGAAATTTTACGACATTTACTAGCACAAATTTCCCATTAAACTATAAATAAGCAGACACCACTAAAAATGTACATAAATGTCGCTTTATCTCTAGTTGATCTATACCTAATTATTTAATGATTTTCCAATTGTTTTATTGCTCGTTTTTCTGTTGTAATAACTCATTTCAGAAATTTTGTGGTGGCCAATGGTTTTATGAATTCCATAATGGGACATACAGGAACTTATACGCCCGCAGCTCTTCAACAAAATTTCTATCCACAACAGTCGCATCAACAGCAACCGCAACATTTAAATGCAAATATACCCTCAAATATAAATACTGCTCATATTGTATCAAAGACCACAGCTACATCTACGACAACACCTTCTTCACAGCCATCTCATATCCATCATAATCACCACACACACCTCGCCACATCAACCGGAAGATTGAATGATTCCCTTATCAATAACACAAACAACAACTTGCCTAATCCCAATAATAATTACATCGACATTAATAGTTTTCATAAACAGGAGAGTGTTAGTGGCTCAGGACTTGCCAATAACAGTTTATGTGGTGATGGCTCCAGTGGTAACAATTGTAACTTTAATAAACTTATTAATTCGTGTTAACAGAATCATTTGTATTAAGGTTTAATTTGAAAGATTTATACGTACATACATATGTATGCATTTCAACAATAATAAAAACATAATCAAAATTTTTGTAAAGATAAAATAATGTTTTGTAAAGTTATTCAAGGATAAATCAGAAAAGAATTGTTGTTGGTAAATTACCATGAATCTTTTATGGTTGAACGAATTTTTACATTTTAGACTTAAGATTTCTACTACAAAACGAAGATTTCCAACAGTCACACTGCTGCTAGTATTAGGTAAGAGTTCGTATATAAATACCGGAAATGCGTATACATGTGTCAATTAAATTCAGTTAAATGTTCAGCTAAAATGTTGTTAAAATGTATCTAATATAAACAACAAAGAACTTGTAACAGTATTTCTAATTATTTAATTTAGATGTAGGTAAAACTATCTAATTTTGAAGGGAAATAACGTATTTTTTCATGTGCAATATAAAGAATTTAATAGTTTAAAATATATGAAAATTCCAGTCTGCGTACTTGTAACGAATACTACATTCTCCGAAGAGGACATACCAGAAGCAACGGTTTCATCATTTATAGGAATTCTTCTCTCGCTCTCAGTGCTAGAGACTATTACCTTAAAACTCAGGTATTGCATTATATAATAGTATATAATGTACACGTTCAGGTCACGACAACAGGATATTTTTGAACAGTAATATCCGACTGATCCTAGAGGACTTCTACGAGTTCTATCAGCTGTGGCACACGAGCTTAGGTGCCTTATTAGCGGAACAAATTTACGAATCCATCTTCAGCACTGTTACTAACGATGGATTATGGGTAATTGATCTAGCTTACCTCACATCTACATAGCGACATGGCGAAACGAATCTTTAGTCGCAAAACATTCGAAATGTCTAGCTTAACATGACTCTAGCGCATAATCGGTGAATGTCCAATTTGACACGTAGCGCCGTACTGTTGAAACCACATGTCGTTGTTGTCCATCCATATCATCAAATTCAGGCCAAAAGCAGTTGGTGATTAGACTAATAGCGATCACCGCTGACGGTGATGGCCTGGCCAACGTCGTTCTCAAAGAAATATGCATCGATGACGACGCCAGCCCAAAATCCCCACCAAACAGTGACATTTTCGGGATGCATTGGACGCTCTTGGATCTTGTGTGGTTTGGTATCGATCCAACTTCTACAATTTTGTTTGTTGACGTACCCATTCATCCAGAAGTGGGCCTAACCATAGAGAAATATACATATGGTTTAATTCACATACAACCTGTATGTGAGAAGAGAGACAAGTTGTTGTTGTAGAAAAAATGAGAGCCTTTCCATCTTGTTATTCTTTATTTATTTTATTGGAAGCAAAATATTTGAAAACGGTTTATTGTGAACTGTCGAAGTTCAGAAGCCCCTATTGAAACACCCTTTATATATAGCAATCGGGCCCACGGTATATTCATGATAATGTAGAAACACCTTGCAGAAACGGTAATCGAGTACATGACAAACTTGCCAGTTATAAGCCTTATCATACCGATTTCATGGAAAATGGGTAGAGTTATTTAAATCATGAAATGATTTTCATATTATCGGGAAGACTTTCGAGTCTATTATTACTCTAACTAAACCGTCACTTACCGTAAAATGCATAGTACCACCAAAGCATTAACCGCCAGATCTCAAATCTCAAAAGCCTTCAATCAGCAGAGGATTTTTGGAAGGACGTTAGACCAGTCGAAAGCTACTCTTTCTGAACATTCAGTTAAGGAGTGAATAAAGAAACCTTACTAAATATGAATAACTACGCTACTCCAGTGTGGTCTCCTTCGTTGAGTGATACCCAGAGAATAAATATACAATTCTACGAAAATAATAATATAATGTCATCGGAGGTGTCAGCATAAAACAACATTGGAGTCTCTCACCAAGGCATGTCAGAAAAACCTTCGAATATACGAGGTAAACATACGGAGGTAAGTGCAGGATACAATGTATTATAAATCTACACAACATTTTTGTACAATATTCACAGAAATGCCACAAACTAAAGCATAACTGAGGAAAATATTTCGTTAGCTAAATATTGTCGCTTTTTTTTTTTTGTAATTTAAAGTTAGTTGGCGGAGTAAAGACTCTCAAATTGCCAGGTTATCCCACTTTGATTCAAGTTGGTCCCTAGTCGACCTTTATCTTCATAAAGGAAGCTGGAACGCTTAAACCTTGTTGTAAAAATCAGGAGTGTTAATGGTACTCCACCAGTTGATACGTTGAGTTTTTAATGGTACTCCACCAGTATACGATTTGAGTTTTGAATGGTACTCCACCAGTATCGATGTTGAGTTTTATGTGGTCTCCACCAGTATCCACATAAAATTAAAAGACACGCGGTTGGTGCAAACAACGTAGAACAGGAACCGTTATACGAAGCCTTACATCACACACGTGCCAGAGTGAGACGCAAAATTGTCGAAGGCAAAAAAACGAAAACGGGCCTGATTGCACTTAAGAGATAATTACAATGACGCGCGAGTTGTTAATCAACCCAGATAAATTAGTAAAACTTATAAAAAAAAACTATTTTTTAAGTTAATACTTATGGATGGAACCTTCAACTTCAGGTATTTAGGTGCATATACCCAATAAACCAGAAAACGATATGACAGCAAAATCGGTATTACCTTATGGGGGCGATTATGATATCATATATAATTATTGAAAACGATATTATCATAATATAGTTTTCATAAATTTTCTTTCCAATAAAATAAATAAATAAACCACAAACATTTGAAAAAAACTTCAAACTGAAAAATAATTTATATCAAATATTTTCAAACAACATACGAAAACAAAATAAATATTAAACATTTAAAACGTTACTATTTGATTTAAACAGTAATAATTTTATGGTGATTTGTGTGCAATATTTGAAACGTTCAAATATTTGCAAAAATATGCCGTATCAATGTGATCAAAATATGTATGATGTTATTTTTCCTTTCCAGGTTTTTGTATTATTTCAGCAAAGATGTTTAAATATTCCTTGATTTCAGCGATATATCTAGTATAAGAGATTAAACTATTTATAATTTTTAGTATTAAATAGCATGCAGAATAAAATCTGTAGCATGGCGATTTTACTATCGTTTTTATTGGAAATTATGATAGCGAAAACGGTATCATAATTGCCTGGAAAAACGATATTATAAGGAACGGTACAATTTAGTCCGCAAAAACTATCGTTTATGACACGCAAACGATATCATATATGATAGTTTATATCATCTATATGATATCGTTTCGATATCGTTTTAATATCGTTTGGTTTATTGGGTAGTGAGAAAACTAGAAAAACAACTCAAACAAAAATATTACTCTAAATTTAAACATACGAGTATTTTTAGTTTTCCCATAGTTTTTTTTAATAATACATGCTCACCACCTAGGTTGTTTTACAACAGAGTTAGGTCCATAGAGAAAATATACATAGAGAGGAAGCTAGAAAAAATCTTAAACAAATTACTCAAAAAGTTACACATACATTCTCACCACTTAGGTTTTTGACAACTGAGTTAGGTCTTTGACAGGAGAGTTTCCGATCTATGTATTAGGTATATATAAAATATATCCCAATTTCAAAAATATTTTAAATGTCTAAAATTGTGGTATTAATGATTTATTAATAGAATACAAAAGAACGGTTTCCGATTTATCCGAAAAATTGTGTTTTAATAATAAAGGGTAACCGGTTTATATTAAATTTTTTTCAATTACATGTATAAATGCATGTTTCATAAGAAAAATAAATAGATTTTAACATCCAGTTTACGTTTTTTTTTAAGTAATAGCAACTAATAATTTTGTTGGCTTTAATTCCATGTATAATTTCATTCGTATCATAAATACCATTAATATGGAGTATAATTTACATAATGTTTTTACATTTACCTTTAAATAATCATATTAAAATTTAATCGTTATTGTTATGCCATCCTATTTAAATTTTGTGAAAACTAATATGAAATATTCAAAATTATGAGCTTTAGAAAAATTATGACCTTTTGAAAAATATTCCATTAAAACCGATTGACTGTCTTTAAAAAAATCGGTATGTCAAAAAATCGAAAAGTTAAAGAAAGCCGTAACCGGTCGATTTACAAAGATGATAAAACGGTTAACCACTGGTTTGAATAACATCAACAATGTCATTCACATAAAACACAAAAAGGAGAGGACCCAAAATAGATCACTGTGGGACACCCGTGTGGAGTGGATTTACTACAACAAATTGAGACCTACCAACCAGATACGACATTATACGCTGACAGGCAGACCTAGAAAAACCAAACGCATCCCTCAGATTCAAAATCAACTTATTTAAATCAATAGAGTTAAAGGCTTTTGACAAATCCATAGAAATCAAAACACTCAACCTGTCACTATTTACATTCTCCCTAATAGAATCAGTAAGACTAAGTAGAAGAGAGGTAGTATTGAGACCATATCGATAAGCATATTGTGAATCACTTATTTTAGTTGAAACCAAGTCATTCATCTAGGCCTTAATAACATTTTCAACAACCTTGGATAAAGCAGGGAGTATGGAAATGGGTCTGAGATCATCCGGACTATGTACAACTTTGACCTTAGGGATGGGAACTATACGCGCTACTTTCCATGCAGATGGGAAAACTGAGAATGTTAAAATTGAATTTACAAAATGAAGAATAACATGGGATATATATGGGAAAAACATCTTTAGAAAGCCAATTGTTAAACCATCAGTGCCAACAGACTTGGACTTAACTTTATTCAAAGCTTCTAACAGTTCTAACTCTTCAATAAAAGAAAAATAAAATAATCCTCCAGGGCCACCAAAATTGTTAAAGTCAAAAAGGTCAGGAACAGAAAAATCAGAGCTCGCAAAATAACTATTAACTGTATGGAGTCAAATGCCAAGTCAGTATCATCAACACCAATGCAACCGGAACCTTTAAACCAGCAGAATTAATGTTACCAAAAAGCTTAACAAAGTATTTCCTCCTTTCCCTACGTAATATAACCTTCGCACGATTCCGAAGCTTACAATAAGTTCTCCAATTTAAATCAGAGCGATTGGACTGAAATGCAGAATAAGAAAGATCACGTAAGGATCTGGCAAGTACAACATCACGGGACTTCATCCATGGATCACCAATATTCCTCAATCTAACCCTAAACGGTAGGTACATAGGATTGAAGACAATCCGAAAGGGAGGCAATAAGTGAGCATTTCATATCAATGTCAACTGTATTATAAATCGGTGAAAAATCATATTCATTAAGAAAGAGGAGTAGACTAACCCAGTCAGTGTTTTTGTAGTCTCGGTATTCATAAAACTCAAACTTACAAACATTACATAACTAATTTTATAGGTTACGGTTTTAGATACTCTAGTTTTTTTCTATAGTACTTAATTGTTAACTAAGACACAAAAATTACATTTTAGATTTCAACAAACAAACTCAATTATGGTATGATAATTGGGTATTATGATTATTTAAAATTATTTATAGAATAACGATAACGGCAAGCACTAACTATAGGTCATAATTTTCAAAATTATAAAATTAAGAATTGTGTGGTTTAATTTATCTTCAAAATAATAATAGCAAAAATAATGTGACATCTTAAAGTCGAAATTTGTAATATTAAGATCCATAGTTTAGGGTTCTATAGTTGAAACATAACATAACTCGATTATTGATAAAATGTATTAAATAATATTATAATTTTTGTTCTAATAATTAGGTTTAAATTTATAAAATAATAAACAAACAAAAACTCTTTTCTAAAAGTTTCGATTCGATTCTGTATAATGCTAATGCACCAAATTGCAGGCTATTATTTTATTTTTGTTATATTATGTATATTTACTCCCATATTCATAAAAAACTCAATTTTAAGGTTTAAATACAATTTAGTTAAAATACATTTCAAAAAGTGTTTTAACGATTTTTTCAATTCTGTGATGGTAACACTATAACTTTTATGTGCCACTTCAATCGTAGTTCACCAAAATAATGAATATTAAATAATAATGTAATAGTATTATTTTTTTATTTTTTTTTTTCGATAAATAAAATCTTAAATTACAGATTAAACTTGTTGTTAAACGAACGACGAATATTCCGTGATAAAATAAACATCACTGTTTTATGATTTGTTTTTTTAATTTATTTTTCATTTTGTTAAATTTAAAAAAAATGTATGATTTTTATGAGAAAACAATTAATTTTAATGCCGGAGTGTATATATTAGATCTTCCAATATGTTTACACATTTAATTACAACATGCTGTTGTAGGTTAACAGTAAATGACAAAAACGGCAATAAAACTAACTTGTGAACCTCATGTAGTTCACTGCCGGAGAAATATCGAATAAAATCATATATTATTATAATGGAACTTATTCCCCAGCGGAGTTGAAATTATGTTTAGCAATAGCAATAGTATTACAAATTTATAAACATTTTTAAATATAAAATGTAAAATAGGGTTGAACCAATTTTAAAATTCATTTATTTAAAACCACATTTAAAATAGGTATTTTAAGCTAAAATACGTTTATGAATACAATTTCAAAGAATTTTGCTTAAAAATGCTTTAAAATTATGCTTAAAA
Organism: Calliphora vomitoria; assembly: GCA_942486065.2. Lineage (NCBI taxonomy): Eukaryota > Metazoa > Arthropoda > Insecta > Diptera > Calliphoridae > Calliphora > Calliphora vomitoria. The sequence goes on from OW818029.2 coordinate 62,632,938, forward strand.
TTTTTTATGAATAATTTTTTAGCTATTTTTTAGATATCTAAGAAGGTCGATGTTTTCCAACTATTAGACTTTTTAGATAGCGTAATCGTTACATTTGACTTTTATTCAGACCAAAAACTCGATTGTTCAAATATCGAACAATCGACATATAGAACCCTAGTGAGCATAAAGAATTATACATAGCATGATGTAATAAGTAAGGTGAGAGCGTTTCGACAACAAACACAACAAACATAATATTTCTTGCTGACAAGAGCATAGGTTTTGTCAAAATTGAATTTGTCAAATAAAAAATAAACAAATTTTATTTTGGCATATTAACTACAAAAAGGGCGTTAAATTTAAATTATAATTGAAAAATAACAACGGTTTAATAGTGCTTTATCCAAATTTCATTATATGAAATCTTTTTATTCACATTTTCATTCATGTTTTTTGATTTAAAAATTTTTTCTTTGAAAATAAAATTTATTATTTTTTCAAAATAAATTCAGTTTGACAAAACCCAAGCATTTTCAAAATAGATAAATAAAAATCAGCTGTGCTGTTGATTTCACCTTACTTAGTGCATCCTGATACATAGAGACGAGACACTTCGATTTGTCAAACAAAAACACAAGAAATCATGTTTGATACAAAAACAAAATACATTGACTAGCATGTATTTTGTTGTTACAAGAATTAGGTTTTTGACAATTACGTCTCGTCTCTATGTTACTCTATGCTAGTGAGTATGAGTTTTATGTAAACAAAAATACAGAAAAACAACGAATGCAGCCACTACTAATAATAAACAAATCAAAATACGCTTACCCTTTACGTTCTTAATATTTGTATTGTTTAAATTACTTAAAACAGTATTAAAATATATTGGAATTTCCTATTTGCAACTAATTATTGCTGAGAACACTTTTCCGCGTATTAACACAACACAACCAGCTGATTGAACTAGGGTTGCCTAATCCACTTCAATTACACACTGTTAACGGCATATAAAATTACAAAAATTTAACCGAAATATAATTTATTACCCTATGTGTCTATACTAGACAAATCCATATAAATATATTAATGTCTTTGTTTAAATTTGGGACATAGATATTTCCTTACTTGGAAGTAACAATAGGATATACACAAAGTACATGGTTATTTTCAAATATATTGAGAACTATATAGACTGTAAAAAATATGATATTGCAGCGGAGCGAATTTTCTTAAGAAAATTATCATGATATTTTAAAATCGCAGGATTATGTTTATTTATTAATTATATTCATTTATTTTTGTATAAAATCCTTTCACAGCTAGTATTTATCATAAAAATAATGACGTTTGTTGTTACGACAAAGTTGTCTGAGCTGAAGGACTAACAATTTTGTCATAATTATGCAATAACACTAATAAATGGGGGATAATTAGGAGTCCCGCGTAACACTCAGGAATTAATGACTAAAAGCGGGACAATCCCGCGAAAATCTGGGCATTTGGAAATCCCACTACCGCCTTATACTGCCACCTTGTTGAATTCGACTTGGTTATTTTTTTGATGTATTGAAATAACGACTACTGAATGCCCAACTACTCAATACTTTTACAACTCTAATATATGAATTTACTTTTTGGGAAAATCAATACAGAATTTTTGACACAAAGTAATTACAATTTAACCAGACGATAATTTAATAAGCCGGTTCAAACAATAACCTTCGGCCAAATAAAAATCATACTTAATTTTGTATTTGCAGAATTAAATAATAATAAAATAGTACTCACTTAAACAATTAATTAAAACGCTAGTGAAATGTCGGTAAAAGGTGATGACTTAAACGGTGATGGTGGTAACAACAGTGATGACTCTGTGGAATTTATTGGAACTATAAAAGACGATGTAAGTTTAAAACTATAAAGGATTTCCTTTGATAACAAATGCTATAAAAGTAATTAACATAAAAATAGATTAGATGTAACACCGATGTTAAAAATTTTTTCACCATTTATTTCTAATATATATGTATTGTGTAAATGGACAAACTTTTTATTTTATCCGGGTTCGTTGGTGAAGAAAATACAAAAACTACTCTTCGAATAAAAAAAACGTATATTTGTTTATTTCATTACTCAGTATCATATATGTTTAAGTTCATATATCTAGTTCTATTATTATAGAAAATACAAAAAGTACCATTAGAATAAAGAAAGGAACAAATCAACATCTCAGTTTATATTTTTAAATTTTCTTTCTGTTAATATTCATACTTTCTGTATTGTCGTCCTTCAGCCAGAGATCCAAGCTGATCGGCGGATAGCCGCAGCTGGTAAATTTTTCATTCAGAAAATGTTGATATATAAAAATGCTGAGCCGCCTTAACGAAAGCCGCCTATTATATCTGCGCTGCTGAAACCATTTGTGTGTGGGTCAATGTTTTATTTAAACATGAGTATTTTTTTTAGAAAAATTACATACATTCAAAATAAAGTATTATTTTTCCAGTGTTTTGAAGTATTGTTATGTATGAACCACCTTTTTAAGTTTTATGTGGAAAACAAATAATTGATTTGTGTTTCAGTTGAATAATGTTGCGTTGCAACATGTTCAGTTGAAAATAGAGTTTGTTATGATTTTATGTGACAACTTTTTTAAAGATAATAAAATATTTATATTGCAGATTATTACTGATATGACACTTGTCAAAAAAGTAATATCGAACCGTATGGTTATATTAACGTTCTACAAAAAAATGTTAAATGAGAGAATAATTAATATTGTCATAGGCAACGAGTGTATATGTGTCAGAGATGTGCGTGAATACCATTCAAATCAAGATATAAATATGCCTTGATTCAAATTACATATTTTTTATTTTGCAAAAATAAATACTGAGTTATCACTATACATAAACTAAACGAAAACTGTCATTGCAAAATGCATGTAATTGCTTGCATATTCTGTAAACTCTTACCATTCACAAAAGCAGGGAATCAATATGAGTGTTATGAATATAAGAAGAGCTTTTAGAGTTAATATACACTTTCCTATATGAGTATGTTTGAATTAATTTAAGACTGTATTTAGAATGATTCTATTTTTAATAATACGGAAAACACAATTTTCAATATTTTTTATTATTTCGGAATTTATTATATCAAAATAAGACGAAACTTAGTTCTTGAACCACGAGCGAAAAGTTATTTAAAACAAAATAATGCACTGATTTTGTACTATGCATTAAACTTATCATCGAGCTTTTGTGAATCATTTGATTACTTTGCATACAAATCAAAACACAGCAATCATTTTTGAGTTGTTATTGCTAACGACATTTAAAAAAAGATTGAGAAAATGGCAATTAATTATGCACAGAATAACATATTTTGTTTTTGCAATTTGGTACACTTTCATTTTTTATAAAAAAGAACTGTTTCTACACAAAATATTTATATAAAAACTAAAAGTTTTTAGACATATCGTATATACTCGAATTACAGAAACTTTTAGGAAAATGTTTGATAATAAACATGCCAAATTAATAATGTAAATTTGTTTACTATTTTATAAATTTAAATCTAACTATTTGAAACAAAAGTGATAATATTATTTAATTTATTATCGTCTTAATACATTTAATTTTTATTGCTAAACATTACAAAAGGTGCATCAATAAATGCAGAAATGGTAAAAAGTTGAAAACAGTCGAAAATAGTCGTAAAAAGTCGAGTCGATTTAACTAAAAAGTCGAAAGTTCGAAAAGTCGACTTTTTGTTTCAACTATAGAACCCTATTACAAACGAGGGACTATCAACTGTGATAATTGGCGTCCTATTTCAATATTTCCCGTTGTTTTTTTCCAATGTAGTAGAACCTGTTTTAAAGTACGAAATTCTTGAGCATCGTAGAACGTGATTCATCCCCACAATCGGGATTTCGACGAAGCCATAGCACAATTTCTCTGTTGTTTTCAATGACTGACTCAGCCGTATTTAGATGTGTTACTATCGGTAGATTTTTCAAAAGCCTTTAAATTACTTATCACAATTTTGGGTTTCCTATCATGGTTTTAATTTAATTAGATATTACCTATATGATAGGCAACAGTATATTTCAATTAAAACTTCGCTTTCCCAAACTCGATTACTATTGGCGTTCTACAGGGATCCTTAATTGGTCCACTTTTTTCATGATATGTACATATTAATGACCTTTTTCTCGAGTTTAACGGTGTTTTTGCCTGGGGTTAGGACAATACCGCGAAAGTCTGGTTATTTGGCAACACTAGAATTTAAATTGGTTACTTTTTATTATTGTATTGCAAATAACGAGTACTGTGTGCCCAACTACTCAATACTTTTACAACTCTAATATATATGTATTCACTTTTTGGGAAAATCAATACAGAATTTTCGCCATAAAATAATTACTATTTAAACAGAAGATAAATTAGTTTTGTTAAATTTAATTAAATAACAATAGTTCTCACTTAAACATTTAATTAAAACGCTAGAGAAATGTCCGTAAAAAGTGAAAAACGTGACATAAATGGTGATGGTGGTAATAATGATGGGAGCAGTAGTGATGACTCTGTGGAAATTATTGAAGATATTGTAAAAGATGATGTAAGTTAAAAACTATTCAAAAAGGAATTCCTTCGTAATCACGCCTCCAGTTTTTCGATGCCTTCGAGTGTTTTGCGGCTCAATCATGCATTGGTTTTCTTTAGTAACAGATGTTGGTATATAAGTACTTTGCTTGATTAAATGTGCGAAGCCTTGATTTTGAAAAAGGTGTATGGAACTTTATATCGGGACATTTTGAGGCAAAAAGTAGATTAGAAGCCACCGATCTTAATTTTTTTTTTCACCATTTATACAATTTTTAATTCTAATTTCGATTTGTGGATCCAAAATTGTTAAAAAAAATGCATACAAATTAAAAATCAAAACATTTTTGGACAAAATCAAAAACGCACTAAGTTGATATTACCAACACATGTGTAATTATGTTACTAATATAGAGTTAGGTACTGTTGTCAATGAGTCAGACTACGTGTATATAATTTGCTTTGGTACCAGGGCTTCCAGATGAATTTGGCGAAAAAACGTCAATATTGTCATATCGAATTTAATAAATCGGAAAATAAAAAATTCAAGATTTCTAATAGTAATTTTGTATTATTATTTAAATAGTAAACGAAACTGTAACGTGACGAGGGCTTATATTCAATAAGGTCTATCGACAGTATAGAATCACGTGTAGATATAACTTTTCAAATATAAGCCCTAGATATAGTATTTCCTATTTTACAAAAACCAAAAACTTTTTTTCAGATTTAACTACAATGCCTTAATAATTTGATTTAATTAGTTTCAAATAATCTGTAAAGATGAAATTAATAAATTTTATCAAATTAGTAAAAACTCATGTAGATTCTCCAGTTTTATTTCAGAAATTTTATAGTAAGATTTAGTTTGTATGTGCTAAATTCTCAATTTAATTATTGATAAATTCATTGATTTATTGTTGCTATACGAATTTCAATGGTAGCTTAGGCCAGATCATTAGGAAACGTTTTCCCAAAAGGCTTTAGAAAATTTAAAACTATGGAGTGAATGTGAATTATAGACACTCAAGCTTGTAAAAATATCAAAGCTTAAACAAAACACAAACAATAAACAGTAATTTTATATTTTCTTACTCACATTCCCTACTACATTGGTTGGTTTAATTCACAGAATTCAGAATCTAAATATTGCATTTCATGTTCACCAACAAAATTAATTAATTAAGTATTTAATAAAATTAATTACTACTATACGTAAGCTCATTAAATTATTTAAAAAAGATTAGAACCTTTTTAATTTGGTTACAGAACTCAATATAAATATAAAACTAGCGGTACTATATTTTCATAAAATATGGTCAAAATTACTATAAATCGTCAAATCTGTCAGCTATGTTTGGTATATGGGCAATTCCACGAGAATGACTACCACGACTGAAAAAACAAAAACCTTTGAAACTTTTTTTCAAGACGATTTGAATAGGAGAAAATACTAAAATTTTACTATGTGAAAGTATTTAGAGCTGTTACAACATTTTAAGAGCAAAAATAATAGTTTTAACCGACTATTTAATTTTTTAATTTAATTGGTATGTTTTATGCTAAGATTTCGGCGAAAACTAAGCTATCAATTAGCATGTAGTATGAAATGAATTTGACTCTGATTGCTGTTTTGCTATTATCAAATTGCTTATTGAAACCGAATATATAGGTATTTTCTATTTTTTTTTTTTAGTTTTTGTATACATATATTAACAGAATATATATTGTTTTACTATAGGAGAAAAATCTGTCAAGTACGGTATTTCACGTACGATATTAAATTTTATTTATTATAAAATCATCCAAAGATTATTTTTATTTAAATATGGGGAATTGTAAAGGAAAAATATTTGGTTTAGTTGAAGAAATCAAAAGAAAATATAACTCCTCTCACGATTTGCAAATTTTCGCATATTTCTACATTTACCTCAAAATTACTTCCGTTTTATGTCACGTACGATATGTCTTTATTTTGCTTTATATCTTGGACAAAAATGTTTCGAAAGAACTTATTATTTTTTTAAAAATATAGTACACTCTGAATGGAACATAAAGACCAAATTATTTTTCAGATACTCTCATTTTTACAAAATCTATTCCACTGTATAGGCGTACAAATGTCACGTAAGATGATATGGAATTGCCCATATGTGAGAGAGTATTATTGTTGTTGTACTTTGTCTGAAAATATATTAATAGCAATTTTAAAAAACCAAAGTTTTTTAACAAAGTTTATTTTGTATTCAATTTTATTACAGGATATTTGTGAACTGGAGCATTTAAGAAAACTTTTTATTGGTGGTTTAGCTCCATACACCACAGAAGATAGTCTCAGAAATTTCTACAGTCAGTGGGGCAAAGTGGTCGATGTGGTTGTAATGAAAGATCAAGATACCAAGAGATCAAGAGGTTTTGGCTTTATAACCTATACCAAAGCATTCATGGTAGACAAGGCCCAAGATAATCGTCCACATATTATAGATGGCAAGTAAGTGTAATCAGTTCCAACAGTAAATCGACAAATAATTGAATGTGTGTTTAATAGTAATTTTTTTATATTTTTAGGGCTGTCGAAGCTAAACGTGCTTTACCACGTCCAGAACGTGAGGCACAAGAAAATAAAAGTGCATCGGTTAAAAAACTATTTGTTGGTGGTCTCAAAGACAATCATGATGAAGAGTGTCTAGAAGAATATTTTTCACAGTTTGGAAAAGTTGTATCGGTAAAAATTCTTACCGATAAAACCACAGGCAAACGTCGCGGTTTTGCATTTATCGAATATGATGATTATGATGCTGTGGATAAAGCTATATGTAAGTAAAATCTTGGACGTGTACGTTTGTTGATAAGGCACTTACTTGGCAGTGTAGAAAATGCATTTCAATTTTTCAAGTGTCTAAGCTACTTCTCATAGGTATTCTTTGAATTATTACAGAGTATAATAAACAAATTAAGTTGAGCCTGTTTTCCTAAAATTTACGAATTTCTAAACATTTTTTATGTCAACATTTCAAATTCTCTAAGAATTTAATTTGAATTTTTCTTTCGTTACTGACTTTAATTTGTCGCAATTAATAAGTTTAGTGCGTCCCGGCAACAAATACAACAATGCAAGAACAAACAAATGTCAAAATCAAGGCGAATTAAAATATTACTATATTATTTACAATAACAAATATAAAAATAAACATAGTTTGACAGAAGACCTACGTTAAACCACGGCGAATTAAGAAACAGCTAAACTTATGCAGACTAGTAGACCTGCCCTTAAAAAATGGATTTGCTTTGGATGGGTCTTATTTTGTTCATTAGTAGCCAAAACTAGCTACTGCAAAATTTAAGTGCAATCGGATAACAAGAACACGTGCCGGAAATCGATTGAAAGTTGTAAAATTGGGTAAATAATGGTACTTTTTTCGATATCTTAAGAATATCCCCTACTTAAATACTGTTTTTAAAACATTTGCAATAAACCTAAGCTTCTTGAGAAAATTATCTTTCTAACAAGGTATAAAACATGAACATCGAGTTTAAAATAACAAAGTTATACGAGTTTTATCTGACCAAATATTGAGCAAAAAGTACTAGTTTACGCATATTTTACTCGCATTCCTATGTAGAATATAGTTGTTTACATAACTTTTGCATGCAAAACAGTGAGTAAATAATACAAAAATGTTGTTTTTCTTGAATATATGTTAGAAAGATAATTTTCTCTAGAAGCTTAGGTTTATTGCAAATGTTTAAAAAACAGTAACAAAACAGGAATTTTTTTTAAGAAATCGAAAAAAGTACCATTATTTAACCAATTTTACAACTTTCAATCAATTTCCGGCACTTGTTCTAGTTATCCGATTGCACTTAAATTTTGCAGTAGCTAGTTTTGGCTACTAATGAAAAAAATAAGACCCATCCAAAGCAAATCTATATTTTAAGGGCAGGTCTAATGCGCCTTGATTTGTCGAAACTGGGGTTACTTTAAAATTATAAAAATCTAAATGTTTGTCACTAATTAAAAAAAATTACTCAAATCAGAATATATGAATAATTACAATGCGCTTATCTTCATGGTGAAGTGTAAATACCGTATGGTTATTCTTCAATATCCATACACATCACCGGGAGTAAGTATCAGAAGCATAGATACCTCTATTTAAATGCCAACATGAGACTATGAATTATACGGATTTTTGTGAAATAAGCTCAAATTGAATTAATTAATTCGAAGATCTGGTTGTAACCGAGCTGTTCCCATCCGATGTGGTACTTGTTTTTAAGTGGTCTGTACTATCTCCAGATCTCAATCTCAAAGAAAGCCTATGGGAAATTGTAGATCGCAAAATACGGGCTCAAAAGCTATATCATTACATTGTCGCCGTGAAACAGTAATACAAAACAAATGATATCCAACAAAATATACATAACACGAAGTCTGGTTATGTGTGTTAACTAATTGTTATACTTAGAGTTTTCATTCAAAAATAATTTTAACCAACAGTATAACTATAAGATATCACCTAACCAGGCTTCGTGTTGATGAGGGTAAAAGGCCAGAAAATGTTTGTAAAATTTAAACTGAACTTTCTATTGTTTTGTCAATGACATAATAAGGAGAAAACTTTTTTTGTTTGTTTTCTATCATAGATGACAACTAGATAGGTAACTGAGAGCCAAGAATCCATAGGGTAACATAGAGACGAGACGTTATTGTCAAAAACCTAAGTCGTTTGTCAAAAACCTAACTCTTGCAACAACAAAATACATGCTAGTCAATGTATTTTGTTGTGGTATCAGACATATGATTTGTTGTATTTTTGTTTGACAAATCGAAGTGTTTCGTCTCTATGTATAATTCTCTATGCAAGAATCTATGTATGTTGTCAAAAACCTAATTCATGAGAATGTATTGCATGTATTTTGTTATTGTATCACCCATACGTGTGAAAAGATAGTAATTTTTCCATTTTATTGCTCTCTCCTTCCGTTCTATGCGTTTATTCTATGTTTTCTATTTTCAGATATTAGGTATGTTCTTATTATTTTGTTAGTATACATAAGTAAATGAAAGTATTAATTAAGCCCCATATTCATAATCAACTTTTGAATTTATAAAAGCTATATTAAACAAAACTTTCATACAAAATTAGTTTTATAATACGCCTTGGTAAGGCTAAAAAATAATAAAAAAGTTAAAAATTTCATATTTTTTGGGAATTTTGACGTACATATTAGTTAAATTTATTATTTTTTTTTTTTAACAAAAAAATATTTTCATAAAAAACTCAATTTTTATTTTTCCCATAGTACACAAAACTCATTCCATTAAATACGTGGTGGTGGATGTGAAAAAATCCATTTATAGCAAAGAGCTACAAAAGAAAAACGCTCTACATCATAATAACGACGGTGGCAATAATATGGAAAAGGACAATAAAATGCCTTCGCAGGGAAATTATAGAAATAACGCGCCTTTACAGCCGCCATCACATCAACCACCACCAAACTACAATCAGTGGGGACCACCTGCACCACCTATGCCCCCGCAAAATTATGGTGGTTATCAACAACCACCCATGCCTCAACCACCGCAACAACAACAAGTACCCAATTGGAATTATCCAGCAGCACCAAATACATGGAACGCACCACCACAACCACCTGGAGTTCCCCAACCCCCTCCACCGGCATGGAATAACAATCAATGGGGTTATCCACCACCAAATGTACCCCCTTGTCCACCCGGTCCCATGCCACCGAATCAAATGCCTCCACCCGGTACCCAACCACCACCAAATTGGCAACAACCACCAGCAGTACCACCAATTGGACCACCCCCACCACATCATCAACAACAACCGCCAATTCAGCCTCAAATACCGCCACCCAATTTCGGCACAGGCTATCAGCAAAGCTATAACGGTGGACCCACCAAGCATCAGAGTAACATGAATTCAAACCGCATGAATCCCTACAGTGCTCCTCAAAATCCAAATAACTCATATAGTAAGTAATTTATATCGAACAATTAATTTCTGAACATTTACTCTTCTGAATTCGATAATATTTGGTATACATGTTTTCCATGGCCAAACAAAATTTAAAGTTCTCCAGAATTACGAAACTCGCTTTAGTTTGTTATATATATGTTAGGTTCAAAGTTCAATTTTTTTAATAGATGCGTGCAAAATACCTAAAGTAAAAAAACTGTTATTAACTTAGTCAGAATCGTAGATTTCAAAGTAGTTCTTGAACAAAGATTATCTTCCATTTTCCAAAGATTTTCCATGAATATTAATCATTGCACGATTAAAAACATATATAAAATTCAGAATGGGACAATGCTGGGTTCTCGACATACTTGAAATTTGGGGATCTAATTAAGACTTGTATTTAGTTATTTATTTATTTCATATAACATTATTACCATCCCTGAAAGACCATTTATAGTTAAACAATTCTACTAAATACAAATAAATTTAATTTATTATATGTATTATTTTTTATATATTTTAATATGGTTTGATATCGAATTGTTACCTATTTTTGATTTATATCTGGATTTTTTTTCACCAAAAAACTGTTATTTATCTTTTTCTTAACCTTTTCAGATCATGGGTATACATAGGTGTATCTTACTTTATTTCAAGTTGTAGAATGTATCGTTATCTTTATATCGCTGCCGATACTCATTTTGCTTACTATAATAGGCTTTTGGAATTTCAAAATCATCAATAGATGATACTGCCATCACATTTGGAAATATTGTTCCTTCTTTCCAATTTGATAGATTGAATTATTCGGTAAAAAATGTACAATAATTCAGTAAAAAATTTAATTCGATAAAAGGTATAATTCATAATATAACTATTACAAGGTAGAATCAGTAGAAAAGTAAGTTCTCAATTTTTCATGCCTTGAATTGTCAGACAAAATAAAAAATAAAATATCAAAAATTAAAAAAAGTTTATTAAGTATTTTTGTGAAGAAATCAATTTAACATTAAACCATATAACAAGAATATGCGTGTGAAATGTGCTGTGTGTAAATGTTCATTTGAACAAAAGAATATAAGATTTTTAAAATGTCCTGAACAAAAAATTTAAGAATGGAGTACTGCTTGCGGCGTTGAGTTTTAAATTTTCTTTATTTTTATTCATATATTTGTTTCTAATTTTCTCATATTTGACATAACAAGGCATACAATTTTAAACTCTCCCTACTGATTCTACCTGGTTATTGTTTTATCATGGTATAATTATTCATTTATATTTAAACTATTTATAGTTTTTTTTTTTTTTAAGTAAACTATTAAACATGTATTTTTCTCAGTAGCCTTATTAAAAATGTATATACAAACAATTTTAATTGAGCGAATTTACACCATTCTTATATAAAAATTGAACTTTATAAACCTCGATATAAAACAAACCAAACATTTTTGAGCAACTTAAAATTATGTATGACCATAAAGAATCGGTCTACCAAGTTTTAACAAATTTGGAGTAGGTAAGGTCAAGGATAGTTAAGTAAAAATGCAAATTTCTATATTAAGATAATATACAAATACCACCTGCTCCGGGGTATGGAGGCTATAATGCCGGTCCACCTAATGGTAAGCCGCCCGTCAACAACAACAATGGCCCCGGGTCAGTGCCCAAACCCATGGGTAATAATGGTGGACCTTCATCAAGTGGCAAATATCGACGATGAATCAATGGGTTACTGAGTAAAAGGTATGATACATTACTTTTATTCTTTTTTTTTTCTTTTAAAAAACATAGTTTTAGTTGATATCAAGGTAGATAGATGATTATTAGTACTCCTCCTAAAAATTAAAATGTCTGTTATTATGTTATAAACAGACAGTTGTACCATAAGATTATCTAATTTTTGCATATATGAAACAATCACCTCAGTCCAGATGTAGTTTAAAACAAATATAACAATTAATTTTTAGCATTTATCATTGAGAAATTTTCTGGAAAATATTAAAATTACAAAACAAATACTGCACATAGTATATTTCCTCGAAATGACATCGATATTCAAAACATTTCCTACTTAAAATAATTTAGTGGAGCATAGTTTCCAGTAGTTGAATGCATGATCTGGTTAATTTATTAGAATAATGAAAATGTTTAAAGTATTTGAAATTCTATGTCTCGTTTTCTTGGTATTAAAAATAGTTTTACTATTTAAAATATTATTTTAAACTAAGATCGTTTAGTCTTCAATAAGACCTCAAACTATTTATGTATTTTATACATTTTAATGTCTTTTTTTAACGCTTATTTAAGTAAAAAAGAATCCAAGCAAGTCGTCAATAGCTAAAATTAATTTTTAACAAAGTTTAAAATGAAAATTTTAGGTTTGACCATAAGATTATCTAATGTTGAGACTATTTATTCTTATGATTTTAATTTACAATTACATTTGTTTTAAACTTATCATATTTAAATTGTAAATAATTTAATTATATATTATTAATTTCTCTTTTTAATTTAGGTATGTGTGCTACATGCTCAAAAATATTAGATTTTAAGTATATACTTATATATAAACAAATAAAATACATATACATATGTATATATAATTCTATTGAAATAAATCTTATTAACATAAAAAAGTATATTATTACAGAACACAAAATATCCAAACTAATTAAACAAACACAGAAGGTTATTTATGCAATATAACGTTAATATTATCAGTGTCTACAACTAAATTAGAGTAAAACAGAATTATTTTTAATGTTAAAAACATAAATAAATAAGCAGCTTTAGTTTATTTACATATATCAAATCAAATGTGTTTGAATTAATTTGAAATTAATAACACAAAATTCATGCACTAATATCCCAATAAAAACGTATATACAAATATACCGAATATAGAGAAATTTTATAGTTTTCATAGCCTAAGGGAGAGGTGATCTAAATCTAAATCAATTAGGCCGTTCAGCTTATGCAAAATAATGATACAATTCAAATTTCACTTCTTCGATGTTTACTGAACAAACATCATAACATTTGACAAAATCATAAAAAGCGATGTATTTGACGCAATAAATTTAAATATTTATTTAATTGTAACGTTTTCTGTTCTGACAAAAAATTAGATTTACTCTGAAAACAGAGAAATCTTAAAATGTCATCATGCTATTGCTCTCAAATAAAATCGTTCTTTAATTTTTTAAATTTTATTAAACAAAATCCAAAGTTGTCTAATGATAGTCTAGGTAAATGGATACATTTTATGTGTGTACCATTTCCGTAAAGAATATAATTAGTTAATGAGCATAAATTCGATCTACTCTGCTTGTAATAAAGTAATAATTCATGTGTATTTATTGGGATATTATGATAATAGTTGCTTTCGTAAGTGAAATAAATTTGTGCATCATTGATTCATCTAAAACAAAATAATGTGGTTGGTGATTGCAAATATATAACATCCTGTCAACCATTTGGTTTCATAATCGTTGATGTAAACCAGTGATGCACTATTAATATTGCATTTACAAACGTAACCAAACAAAAAATTAAGTTTTATTTTTTTTTTAATAAGTATTTGAATAACTTTTAAAATAAAAAAAATATATATAGTTTTGTTTTAATTAAAAACCTATAAGTTTATTGAACATAAAATATCTATTATATGTATAAGAAGTTAGAGACGACAACAAAGTTTGTTCCCTTTTAATGTTATTTTACGATTTTATAAAAAAATATATAAGAATCCACTGAATTTTTTTTTTACAAAGTCACCCCTATTCAAACATATAATAAAATCATAAATTTCTCCATGACATCTTTTTTTTAGTATAAACTTTTTCGACAAATGCATAATAAATAGTTCTTACAAAATTGTTTTTATTAAACAAGGTTTTGTAATATCAATAAATTGTTTTTTTTTTTTTTTTTTTAATTTTGTTATCTAATTATACTTCTACCATGACCAAACTGAATCGAACTTGTTCATAAAAATACGAAAATTACATAAATATGTCGTTACTTATTTATTTACTAAAATTTTTAATAGTATCTAAACTGTTGTTCCTGCTTAAAACAAGTAAAAACGAAATAAGTAGGACTAACAGCGTACAATGGTTTTTAAATTAAAATATGCGAATTGCGCATCCAATTATGCTGTGGCATTTGAAATACCATAATTTTTTGTCTAAGTAATAAAGTTTATTCAAGAGTTTGACTTGCCATTGACTTTGTAAAACTAAATTATTCACATAAAAAAGAATTTAAAGCAAATTCACATAAAATTGAATTTAATGCAAACAATTTTAATGAATGAATTTTTTTATATGTATTTTAAACAACTATGTAAGTTTTTTTATATATTTGCCGCTTATGAACTATTAGTATTTTGAACAGATAATATGTTTATTAATATAAGATAAATAATAAAAATAAACAAACAATAAAAATTAAACAACAACCTACTAGTATTTTTTTCATTACTTAATTAAAGTTTAGCACTTTAAATTATTTTTTCTCTTTTATCTAATGTATGTATTTTAAAAGTTTAAGAGAAAAAGGAATAATAATATTATAATTTTTATTGTAATCAATAATAATCGTATCTTAATAAATATAAAACTAATTAAAATCTTATGTATTTTTGTAAATAATAAATAAACAGTCCAAGAAAACAGTTAAGTATAATTATTCTTATTTTTACTTCTTTAATTTATTTTCTTTATTTATATTTAGTATACGTTTATATATATTCAAGAAGATTAAATTATTTCCAAAATTTTAATTTCAACGTGCTTGTTATTAAACGTTTAGAAATTGAATTGGTATAATTATTATTTGTAATTCACATACAAATTACTAACAACCGAATATATTTTAGTACTTATATATTTCAAAAAATACCTACATTTCATTTAATATACAACATTACAGATTTATATAGACAACTCTTTAGTGTTAAAAAAAGTATTTGAGAGCAGAGTCCACCAATCTCATATAAAGTACATATAAAACCTTTAATGTCCGATGTTGCAACATTAATGTTATTAGTTACAAATCATCCAATATTATTTCAATTTTAATTAAAATGGAAACAGTAACTGTACTGTCCATTTCTCAAAAATTTTGTCCTAGTTTCAGTATTTGGTGAGCTGGAAATATTAGTATCATGTGAAATGTGTTTGCTTTTAATACCGTATCTGAATTCCCGTCAAAATCAAAAATTATTCCAAGTTTTGTAAATTTTGACAAAAAATTTAAGTTTTTTTTTTTTTTTAATTTTGACATAGAATTTGTTTAAAGTAATTTTTCGGTTTTTCGAAATTCAATCTAGTTCGAATTTTATTTGAATTTTTCGAACCGAATATTATCTCTCTTAATTAATTTAAATAATTATATGTCAAAACTGTAAAAAACACCATATTTTTCCTCCATACAAATGGTATAAATCTTGTTTTAATAAACTTTGAAAAAAAAAAGCCTCATGCTAAATTTAATTAGAACACGGTGTAGTTCTTGTAAGACTAGCTGGGATCCGTTTGTTATAGGCAGATCAATCAATATCCAGATAAAATTTTCTTCAGCTTTGAAGATGTCAAAGATTTAGTTACTGCCGCAAAAAGAAATATACTAGCAAATTTCCTTTGAATATTCATGACATATTTGATGAGTTAGTTGTTGCTGCTGTTGTTGTAACGGCTTCACTGTTTCCGAAAGTTCTTTCTTGAGTTGACAATCTTTGGTAGTTCCGAAGCGAAGATCAAATTGTTGTGGGAATGGATATTTCATGAATGCCATCCACTTCTGACTCTTTCTAGTTATATGGGTAAATGTTCTCTGCTTTTCAGAAAACAGGGTATCTTATTAAATTTATTTGTTAAAATCAAATCTAATTCTTCTTGTTTTATTTAATCAATACGTCAAATTTTCTTTTTCCTCTGCCTTTCATTATTATGATTGATTTCATTACAATTTTAATTTGGATATTCTAGCTTATGTTTGAAGGTAAGAAAATATATACTTTATTCAGTAATTCACCTCACCGTTTTTAATTTATAGCCCTGGCGAACTTTTGCTCAAACACATACAGTCAGAGTCAACATTTAGTATACAATACGCATTTTCAACTATGAAGCTATTTATTTTAATTAGAGAAAGAAATATATAAATAAGGTGGCACTTACATTATGACTTAAGTCATGACTTAAAATCATGGGCTTTTTTTTGTACTAGAAAATTGTGACGTCTAAACAAAAGGCAAGTTTTCTGTTTTTCATGACTTTTTTGATATTCAGGTTTGAGCTCTTTTCTGATTGGTTTTTGATATGATTATATGCCGAAAAAAGGCAAGCATGGTTGAAAAAAAGGCAACGTATAAATGCAAGGAGATTTTCGTTGGGGTTTTAAAATAGAAACAACAAAAAAAAAGACATGACTTTAAATCAAAGTGTAAATGTCGACTAAGTGTGAAAAAACTTAAAATTAAATTTAGAGTTTAATCTTTTAAAAATTTAAATTGATTTCGTGGAAAATTTATGGGAAAATGGAAAAAGTACCTAAAAACAACAGTCAAAAATTTATATATACGGTTGATGAATAACCCACTATATTATATTACCAAAATCCGAAAATAAAAAGTTAATATTTTTTTGGTCATCCATTCTGCTTAATTATGGCTCTAGTCCCCTTTTCATGGAGTTTACAAAATGTTCAGTTATCTCTTTAATAATTTCCCCACTCCCAATTCCAAGAAAAAGGTTTCAGAGTTCGGCCTTAGATGAAATGCTTCGTTTTCCAAAATTTCCACAGATGATCTATTGGGTTAAGGTCTGGCAATTGCGGAGGTCAATTTAACTGCTTAGGCACATTATACAATAGGACCTGACAATCTTGCATTCATTGCAAGTACAATGAACAGCCGAGACTACTTACAAATTTTATAGGACAATTTGAAAATAAGTCCTTAAAATTTAAGTCTTGTAACTCCATGGGTCAGCAAGACAATAACCCAAAGCACACCGCCAGAATTGTATAACGTCCTAAGCAGTTAAATCTCCAGACCTTAACCCAATAGATCATCTGTGGGAAATTTTAGACCAGAATATTGGAAAACGAAGCATTTCATCTAAGGACAAACCCCGAACCCATTTTTATTGGAAAAAGGGGGTGGGGAAATTACGAAAGAGATAACTGAACATTTTCCATGGAAAGTAGACTAGAAGCCGTAATTAAGCTGAATGGAGGACCAACAAAATATTAACTTTTTATTTTAGAATTTGGGAAATATAAAATAGAGCGTTATCCATCAACTGTATACTAATTTTTGTCTGTTGTTTTTAGCAACTTTTTCCATTTTCCCATAAATTTTCCACGAAGTCAATTTTAATTTTTAAAGATTTTCAAAAATAATAAAAGATTAAACTCTAAGTTTAATTTTAAGTTTATTCAAACTTATAATTACCTTCTCTAAGTTTTGTATACTAAATTTTGACTCTGACTGTATATGTAATATAACAATTTCACAAGTGTAAAAAACGGTGATGTGAATTACTATAATATGTTATTAAATAAGATAGCTTAATAACTAAATTATACACCTACAAAGCCTTCACTTGAATACGATTTCTAAATTTTTGTATATCCTTGAACATGAGTGGTAAGGGAATATGCATTTCAAATCAGTCAGTTGAAGTTGGACCACCCTATACAGAAATTAAAAAAAAAATCGTTGAAAACGAATTGGAGTATATAGGTTTTTTATGAATAATTACAATATTAGTTAATAGTTGTTTTAATTTTGCAAAAAAAATGTAGTAAATTGCAAGCAGTACCTTCACATATGCCGACGAATTAATCCTAAACCTAGAGAATGCTATGAAGTGCTTACCATCTTGGAGCAACACATTCAACATCATTAATGACGGACTATTAAAATTACTCTTAAAGAAAACTTATTTTCCTTAAGCAGATCTCCTCAGATTTGACTTATAGTAGTGAAGAGTTTAGGCACAACGTTCCTTTTCTACTTACATAAATATACAATAAGGAAGGGAAAAATTTACAAAAACCTATGTGAAGTAGGGCTATAGGATAAAAGGAAGTTAAACTAAGGTAAATTAAGATAAAATTATGATGAGATCAGTTCATTAATGTGTTCATATTGTGAAGATAAGCATTTTCTACTGAAGTTAAGAGTCTATCTTTCAATTTTATCATGTACGAGCTCGAAACCAGCTAGAACGTGTAGGCGACGTGTAGAATAGTGCCAAGGTAGTTTGAATATCATTTTAATTAGCTTATTTTGTGCTACTTGGATTTTGATCTCCTCAGATGTTATTAAAATAATAAATTTATTTTCATAAAAAAATATCACATAAAATTAAAGAAATTATGAAAATAAATAATAATAGAAAACCATCAAGAATGTTGACGTTCGTCTATGCAGTTTGTTCGGACAATTTTCTTTGCAACACCAGAAAGCCTCGATTATGGGAACAGTTTTTACAGGATGCATAGATATTTTAAAAAGTAATTTAACTTTTAAAATAGCATAATCTATGTTTTTCCTTCAAAAAAGTTTCGGTATATTGATATTAGGCCAATTTTTTACCTAATCCGGACTCTAACAAATTTAAATTTGTTTCGCTTTCTAGTTGATCGTGAGACTGTAATTATAATATTTTGTTCGACATTTTCGGGTTTTCATACAAATGCTTGCGTTTTCTTTATTTTAAACATAGCTTAGTTAAAGCAGTGCATATTGAGGTCAAAAACATCAATAATGCAAATAATGTCGCAGGAAATGCGTCCGTACATCTACTTGATGCGGCACTGAAGCATAAACACAAGCAAAAATCAAAAGCACTTCTTTGTCAGTACGCAAGTAACGACCATGGGAGAATTCCGTTTACAAATGAGAAAATTTTCACCGTGGTGGAGATTTTCAACAAACGAAATTATAGAGTCTATACTACGCCATCTCGACAAGCATCGAAAGTGGTTCTTCGAGTACACACTACTTCATTGATGGTATGGTTAGGAGTCTAATATGATTGGCCAATAAAGCTCTATTTGTGCAAAAAGGGAATTCACTAAACAACATATTGTTTAAAAATTAACAATGGTAATCTATATCTGAAAAAACCTTGTACCAAAGTTTATGATAGAACTTTAGATATTAAAATTTGTTTACATATTTTTTTTTTCATATTTCAAAGCATTTATTTTTGCAATTAATTCGAATGTATGTATCTGTATTATGATATTTTTGAGCCTAGACCAGGCACGTATCCTGGTCATTGGGGAGGGGTGGGGGGTTTGGTAAATAAAGTAAAATTTATTATACATTTTTCTTTTTTTCCTTTGTTATTTATAATAAAACTTTTCGGTTTTGTGGAAGAAATTTCCTATTTTCACCCCACTGGATGCGCACCTAGCCTAGGCCAACTAAATATGTATACATTTTTTGTTTGTTTTCATTTGAAACATTTCTGCAACCATTCGAAAAACAAAATCTGCAATGATGAGGGATTTCAAATCGTCATATTGTTATTTTTCAATTTATTTTTTTTTTCTGTCATCTAGAGCGCACAACTAAATTGCTTCTCTTCCAGTTAAAATTTTTTCTCTTTAAATCAACTGGAAAACAAACATATTTGTATAAACAGATATACTGTAGTTTTTTTGTTTGTATGTTACTTCCACTTGCTTTTACTCTCGACAAGTGACCATTTCCAAATTAGTTTCATACTGTTTGTCTGATCGTTTGGTTCATTCGATCGTTTCAGTGTTGTGAGTTAGCGTTTGTTTTACAATTTTAATACATTTCCTTTTATCATCGTCCAGCATACCATCAACATCTGTTTATTAGTTTAACCAAACAAATAAAAAGGAATTTATTTTTAGAAAAAATGTAAGTAATTGAATACAAACGATTAATATATACATATGGTAAAATATTCTTGTCTTGTGATTGATTTTATTTGAAGTTGAAATATGCAAATTTGAACTTGTACACTAAAATTTAAAACTAAACGGTCAACGATCATAAGCAAATTTCGTTCTTTTCGAGTTGTAAAAAAGGAAGCCTTTAAATTAAGGGTTTATTTTGTAAATCATTGCCTCAATTCGAGAAATTTTCGTACAAATTGATAGTTTTTAAAAAATTTATAAGTTTTTAATGTGTGGTTTTACAGTAAATAGTTCCCGATTATTACTAATTCCGAGTAAAATCTGTAAAGGAACAGACCAACAATTTAAGAGTCAATTTTATCAAATTTAAAAGATTTACAAGTATTTTTTATACAAAATGTTACATTTTTAAAAATGTCAAAATTTCTCATTGAATTTAAATGTTTGTTAACTTTTAAATTATTGTGTTCTTACCCAATAAACCAGAAAACGATATGATAGCAAAATCGATATTACCTTATGGGGGCGATTATGATATATTATTATTGAAAATGATATTATTATAATATAGTTTTCAAAAATTTTCCTTCCAATAAAATAAATAAATAAAACACAAACATTTGAAAAAAACTTCAAACAGAAAAATAATTTAATTTAAAAATTTTCAAACAACATGAGCAAGACGAAAACAAAATAAATATTAAATCATTTAAAACGTTATTATTATAGATTTAATATTTAAAACATTCAAATGTTTGCAAAAATATGCATATGTGAGATGAAATTATGTATGATATGTTATGTTATTTTTCTTATTTCAGCAGATAAACAGATAAAAAATATAATTTTTAGTATTAAATAGCTTTCAGAATAAAATCTGTCGCATGGCGATTTTACTATCGTTTTTATTGGAAATTATGATAGCGAAAACGGTATCATAATTGCCTGGAAAAACGATATTATAAGGAACGGTACAATTTAGTCCGGAAAAACTATCGTTTACGATATCATATATGATAGTTTATATCATCTAGATGATATCGTTTCGATATCGTTTTAATATCGTTTGGTTTATTGGGTAATTACAAAAACTTACTGCCATTTCTTAGGGTCTGAAAGAATAACACTAATAAATAAACAAATCAAATGTTTAATTAATCAAGTATAATTTTAGGAAATTAAAATTGATATACATATTTATTATATTTTATAAATAACAATTTAATTTTAGGCAAAATTCTAAATTTTTAATCAAATAATTAATTCCAAATAATCAAAATATAGAAATATAACGTGCATTACTCTATTATTGAGATCGAAAACTCTTTTATAAGGTTTCAGTAAGTGCAATATTAAAATATCAATTTACCAACTCTGTTTAAAGTTTAAATCTCTTATTATTATTATTATTATTTTTTTTTTTTTCAAGAATATCAAGTTCATTGAATTTAAAAACTTTAATTGAGAGTATTTTTTTTTTTTATTTTCAAATCTCGAATTTCATGTTTATAAAAGTTAATTGAACTCTTTCTATATTTTTATTAATTGCTAATGCAATTTGTTTATCAATTTTAATTTAACTTTTTCTTGTGCTTGTATTATGAAAGTCTCAACAATATTCTAAAGAACAAAAGTTACACTGTCGCTCATTTGAATATGATGACATCTACTTTATTATTTTTCTTGTTACAGTTCTTTATAAATAACTTAACGTTACTTCTTTTCATTATCTACACAAAATATTGCACTAGTTCTAGCTCATCTGAATGTCTTCGACAATTCTCAATTCTAAATATTTGACCAAATTTTAAATTAAATAAAATAGTAAGTCATTGTCTGGTGAGAAACATGGTAAAATAATATATTCCTTAGAGGATATTAGCGATACAAAAAATATTGGACTTGCTGATTAGAGTCTAATTTTGTTATAATGCTATGTTAGTGGATATATCATTGATTCCTTACTCCCAAGTACTATATATCCTAAATGAATCAGGAAACCAGCACGAATCAAAATCTGAACAAAAGCCATCCAGAAAGCTTTAGGTATGATTTCTTTGGATTGTATATATTAAGTTATCACAACCCAAACTATTATCTCTTTGTGACAAATACAAAAAAAAAAAAATATTTAAACCGGGAAAATTACCATTTCTAGTAGGGCAACAAATTTAAATTTAATGTTCTTCATTTCAGCAAATATTTATTTTACTTTTATTTATAATGATCTTATATTGCGATATTTTCAAAACTAAAGCTTGTATATTAAATTGATATTTCATGTCTAATTTTTCAGTGGTCACGCTATTTTTGTCAAATATTTCAACAGTTTGAACGTACCTTTAAATGAATTATTAAGATGTTTAATTCAAGCTTCTAAGGGTATTCATATTTATTGAAAATAATGACAGTAATGCTGGTATAAATTACATTATATACACTCTAATTTGAAAAGGTTCTAATTCGTAACGAATTATGAGTTTTTTTTTCAGATTTAACTTAGTCGGATCTATGTTAAAGATTTAAATATTTGAAATATTTTACAGGTTTTTGTCATAGCTCCGGGAATAAACAGATTTGTTTTTAATATTAACTCGAGAAAATATTGACAAGTATAGAATTTAGACATCAAAAGTTTTTTGAAAGTAATTTTCTATGTTGATATTTTGTAGAATTTGTACGATTAGGCTAAAGAACGGTTTCAAGTAGTATTCGGGCAAAATTTGGACGAACCCCGAAACCGAAACTTTTATTAAAAAAAAAAAACTAAGATTATGGAATTTTAAAGCAGCTTGAATCCAATGTCTTATACTATTATCTTAAAATGTGTATGAAAATAATAGATATTTAAAAACTTCTCCTGATAAAATACATTTCTGTTTAGGGTGAAGACACAAGGTGGAGTTGAGAAAAAGTCAACATATATTGGAAGTGCTTCAAAGCTCATGAAAAAGATCTAAATTTGTAGTTCCCCGAAAATGTTTCGAATTAGCCAAATATTAAATTTAAAATTAGATTTTCTCCGGTTTCAGTAAAAATGGAAACTTTACACTGTATTCTTGTTTAGATGTTACCACTGAAACAAATTGTAGCATTTTATATTAAAGTGTTGGATACTGTTTTCTATTATTTTCATTTTACAAGGCCAACTATCACATCAATTGTAATTTAACCGACATTATACATTTTTTTTATTGTATTCGTTTTTTTTTTTTGCTTTTTTTATTTGTTTGCACGCGCCTTCTTGTCTTCCTTGATTGGGTAATTTAGATGCAATTTAATTGAAAATTATTAATCACAATCAATGTACAGTGGGAACTTTAAAGAAATAAAAGTATATTTCGAAACCTTTAAAATTGTGAATTAGTTGAGAAAAATAATAGAGAAAAATACAGAAATTAAATAGATCCCTTAATATACACAGTATTCTATCTAAAATACAGTTAATGTATAGTTTTTATAATACTACAAACATAAAACAAGCAGATATTATTAGTTTACTAAATATTTATGGTGTTAGGTTGATCTAATTTAATATTTCCTACCAGTTTGTTTGAAAAATTTGCAAGCTTTGCAAGTATCTCCTAGTAAAACATTACCTGAATTATGGCGCGTGCTAAGAAAGACAAAACAACGTTATGTATAGTTGCGGACATAATAATAGCAGTACCACTAAGTATTTAAATATTTTAACTGTTTGATCAGTGTACTGTGTTTGATCGACCTGAGGTGCAGTTTTCCGTTTACAGCCCCTTTTTTCTCTATATTTAATAGTGTTTGATATAGATTTGAATATCTTTTCTAAAAATAATTTCCGCTAAGCAATGGTGCAATTTTTTACGCTACCCACTAAAACAAGAATTATTGAAAAAAAGAACTGAATTTAATTAACATTGGTTTACGTGGTAGTTCACTGCGTGCGAACAATCAAGTAGAGTCGAAGGGACCCCATTTTGACAATTACATTACACTTCACAATATTTGACTTCTTGAATAAAAATTTAAAAAAAAAATAATCAATTCAATAATCCAGCACTGCTGTTGTCATAATTCTTTTAAAAATACTTGCAAACAATGTATAGATTTGACAAATTATTGTAATAAACAAAATTCACATTTTAACGTTGTTTCAAAATAAATTTACTATTGGTACTGCTATTTTCGTGTTCGCAACTGTATTACAAAAATAAGATGAAATATTAAAAATCTATGTTCTTAAATATAAACAACTCTGGTTATTTAATATCTCTATTGTATTTATTAGCCCCACTGTTCTACATTCTCTACTCATATAGCCTAAGTGTACTATAAAATATAGTGACCATATTGTGTTTCAACTTAGCAACACAATATTTTCAAACTTTAGCAGACAGTAATACATTTTTAATCATAAATTAGTATATAGATAAAAAAACATGGTGCTGTTAGAAGAGACTAACAAAATAGTTTTAAAAGTTTCGAGAGATGATTCTGCCAAATGACGTTGTACATATTTGGGAAATGAAAAATTCTCTGTGATCACATAAATACGAAACAAATTTTTCGAAAATGCATTTCAGCTCCAATTAAAAAATATTTTCAAAATCCTTATCTAACTTCAAACTAACTTCTCTAAATGTATATCATTCATTCCGATTTTGACCCATTTCCAAATGCTATGCTGATTATAACACCAGCAGCTTAGTAGGGTGTATTTAAAGTTTGCTCATATGCCAACCATATGTTTTCATATACACACTATTCATTGTAATAATGAACATTTTTTCTTTTTCGTTTTTATTATGATACACATTAATTTTTTTCCTCATTTTAATTTTATATACATATATGTATATATACCCACAACAAATTAATATGAAAGAAAAAAAAACAATAGTAAACTAAATATTATGGGTATGTGTGCCATGTCCCTGAAAATATAAATTACTACAAAAAGATAAGGAGAATTGACCTTTCATGTTGAAAACTGAAATAAAGCTTTATTTAAAATAATCGAAATTATTATTTAAAATTTCTTTAAAACTGTCAATTATGTATGTATTTTAAAAACATTTTTCTTTAATACATTTTACTTAGTTAATATTGTTTTGGGTGTAATTATAGGCGGCTTATCATCTAATCCTTATCAATTCTTTAATGCTCTGTTCACAAATTCTGTATTTTTATTTCCGTTGATGAAACAATTTTTCATGTACATATATTTTTTTTTTTTTTTTTTTTTTTGAAGGGGTGTTTCTTTGGAAGATGTTATAGAGTACCGCTCAATTTAACTTTTAATTTTAAACGCTCAAATACATTCACAAATGTGCCGACCACTAGTTTATATCCCAAATTGAAACACTCAATATCGTTACCTTAATATAGAAATGCCCTAATTTGTGTTTTTTAAGTCGAGATTTTTTTGGCTAAATGTGATATATGAGCCATTTATCGAAATAAACGAAAATCTGGGCTTACAAAAAAAACAAAAAAAAAAAAAAACACGATTAGGGCCTTTCTATATTAAGGTAACCATATATTCTTTCACAAATAAGGCTTTGTTCTATTTGTGCCGACCACTAATTTATACAAAAAAAAGAAAACTTACTTTTTACGTGTGAATTCCCGCAAGGGAATGGCAGAAAATGTTTTGATAATACTTTTCATTAACTTTTAATGAAACTCTTGAACTAAAATGCAACTCCTCTTTTTAAAACACCCTATTTCTAAAATCAAATGTATGTACAAATACATGTGTATATCACATTAGGCTGGGTCGATTTGTATGGACGATAAAAATGTAAAAAATCGTATAGCGGAAACGCACTCTTCGGAAAATTTTAAGAATGTTTCCTGAAGAAACCATAGATCTAAAATCAAATCCTATCTTGCGCATTTCGTCCTTTATCCAATAAAAAAAAAACTATTAAAAATAACATTGGAAGAAATACGAAATGCGCAAGATAGGATTTGATTTCAGACGTATGGTTTCTTGGGGAAAATGTAGAAATTTCCGTAGAATTCGTTTCTGCTATACGATTTTTCGTGAACAAAATTTGACCCACCCTAATATACATATATGAACGTCCATATAAAAAATGATCTAATTTTTTTAGAGTTAATATTTTCAAAATTTCCAAGAATTTTGATATTTTTATTTTATTTTGTTGTTTCTCTCTTTCTCTTAGCTTAATTGGAAAATACTGCAACTCTTTATTCTCGCATGATTTGTGTTTAAGAAATAAATCTTAATTGTAAGATTTGCAATTATATTTCTATGTTTGCAATGCATTTTTTTTTATATTTTTTAACTCTTTATGGAATTGTATATGTATAATGGAAATAATGATGATGCCTGCTGGCATATGTATATATATTCATATAAAATACGTTCAAATGTAAATATTAATTACAAAAACTGATGTTCAACAGATGTATTTGATTGCAAAATTATGCAGTACGAAAACGAAATACATATTTCAAATATTTAAATAAATGCATTCGCCAATTTGTCAAGGCAACATTTTTCTTTTTATTTCTACTAAATAACTCTCCGATCAAAATTTGCTGTTAAATTTTCAATAAGTCGTTTTGATACCAATTTACCCATCTTTCCTGTGTTCTTCAATTTATTTTTTACAAGATTCTAATATATTACCACGGACCGATGTTTAATACATTTTTTTGGATTAGTCCATAATAATAAGTATAATACCAATTCAATACAAAAATGTGTACGTCCAAATAATGTGTAAAAGAAAATTTCTTAAATGGTAATAGATTTTGTTTTTTTTTTAACGATCACAATAGAGATCGTTAAAAATGTAACACCACATTATGACGTTATGTGCAACCTTTAACAAATGGTACATTTCAAAAATGCTACCTAGGCAAAAAACTTCTTAATTTAACATTAACTCGTGCTTCTCCCACATAAAGATCTTAATCCGAAAGTAGCTAAAATCCTGTTAGAATATACATACAGAGGTTGACAATACAATGCAAACTTTAACAAACAAGTAATACGTCACAATCCAAATTAATTGTTAAGAAATTTTTATTTTGTTAGTATTTCATTAGTATATCGATGGCTTAATATAGAAAGGTCGTATCTCAACTTTTAGTTACTTTACAGGAGAAGGAAAAAACTGAATAAAATCTGAAAGTAAAAGTGAAAAATAAACAACTAAAAATTTGTAATATATCGAAATATACTTTTAGAAAAGTTGTTTGTTTTAATATAAACCAAAAAATATGAATTCAACATTAAAAGAGTTAGCGGTTTTTCTTTCAAACTATTATTGAAATGAGTTAGGGTTTTTTTAATTACTGTAAATCTGTTATTCGTCAACATAGGAAACTGAATATTTTAGGAGAGGTGTATTTGAGTTTACCAGAATATGTGAAAAACCCGATTTTGAAAAAAACGAGATCCTCCACAAAAAAGTTTTATACATATTACAAGCATAAATTACTAATGAGAAAATTATTTAAATTTAAAAAAAAAGTAATTTGCTCATATACTCATTGTAGTAGGGTATTATTTGGTTGGGCTTGAACGACTATACTTTCTTACTTTTTTATTACTGCTTAAGATCGACGTTGCATTAAACCAATTAATGAATCAATCGTCGCCTTTGAAATATTTTGGCATTCCCTTATAACCGCATCTGAAAAAGCTTTCTTCGCTTCACAGATATTTTTGGCTTCAATCAAGCATTAAAATCGTGTATTATTTTGATTTTTAATGTTTGACTCAAAAAAATTAGATAATGTTTTTGAAAACAGAAATTACAGAATATAGTTTTCAAAAAAGATTCCATTGTAAATTCCGGTTTCACAATCATTCACAAGGCAGGTAATTTAATTATTATACGGACTTACAGTTTTTTGTTTCATTTTGGACTTTTAAATTCTGAAACTGAAAAGTCAGAACATATAGATTTTAAGATCTTTAATTATTCCTTTGGGAGAAGTAACTTTTTCGAAATGCCTCTTTAATAGTAAAATAATCCATAAATTCACATTATCAGTGATAATTTGACATACAAAGCGTTAATTATATATTTTTTAAATTTATACAAAAACAAAAATATTGAAAAAAAATTTTTCTCAAGTTATCAGTTTAGAAAAGTTCATTCATTTAAAGCCATCACAAATTAGTAGTTAAATAAATAGTAAATGGGGAAAACAGAGAGCCAATGAATGAGAAACACAATTCAAAGTCTCTCTCTACTCTTATCATCATAATATATGTATGTGCAAAGACATTATTTTTAGTATTTCTTTTAATTTTTCGACTAAATCAAAAAAGCAATACAATTTAAACATTTATAACCATTTGAATTTTAGAACCATGAAGTGGGCTCTGCTGATGCTCGTTGGCCTGTTGGCCTTTGCTCATATTAAAGCTGACGAAGAAGATATTAGTGATTTGGATGATATGGATTTGTTCGATTTAGACGAGAGTGATGAAGAACTTTTGAGACAATTGGAAGAAAAGAATCTTGTAAGTGTAAACTAATCTTGTAAGGCAAACAAAATTCGTTATTAGATACTATTTTTGGAATTCACAGAATAAAGATATTGAACGCGAAAATGAAATTGCTACAAAATTGGTGGCTGAAACTAATCAATTGTTGAATCCTGTTATTGAAAGTAAGTTTATTGTCATTTAAATAATATGTTAAATTAAACATAATTTTATACACAAATTTACATCCAATTATTTTGGCATGATTACATACATATATTACAATTATCATTCCTTTTAGTTGATCCCTGCGAAAAAATGCACTGCGGTGCTGGTCGTATTTGCCAACTTGAAGGCGTTGAGGCTAAATGTGTCTGCATTCCCGAGTGCCCCGAAGAAACCGATATACGTCGTCGTGTTTGTACCAATAAAAATGAAACTTGGTCTTCCGATTGTTCAGTGTATCAACAACGTTGCTTGTGTGATACTAAAGCTACGGGTTGTCTTAATCCCGATAATAGCCATTTGCACATTGACTACTACGGTGAGTGCCATGACCAAAAGGAATGTACCGAAGAGGAAATGAAAGATTTCCCCCGTCGCATGCGTGATTGGCTTTTCAACGTTATGCGTGATTTGGCTGAACGTGATGAACTCACCGAACATTACATGCAAATGGAATTGGAAGCTGAAACCAATATGACTCGTCGTTGGGCCAATGCTGCCGTTTGGAAATGGTGTGATTTAGATGGTGACACTGATCGTTCCGTCTCACGTCACGAACTTTTCCCAATTCGCGCTCCTTTGGTTAGTTTGGAGCATTGCATTGCTCCCTTCTTGGAATCATGTGACTCGAATAATGACCATCGTATCACATTGATCGAATGGGGCGCTTGTCTTGGTTTGGATGCTGTAAGTTTTCGTATTTTTTTTTTTTTAATTTTCGCTTTATGTTTTGTACAATAATCTTTAATTTGCTTTTTTTGTTCTTCTTTTTTTTCTTATCACAGTCTGACCTTAATGAACGCTGTGATGATATACAAAAAACAGTGCCTCACTTGTTGGGTTAATTTCATCATCGCAACGGAAGTTGTTCAATCACAATTTATGAAACACATCTCTTTGTTGTTTTTGTAAAAACTAAAACTATATAAATTCAGTGTGTTATTTTACAATCTACTACTTTAACTGTATACACAATTTCCAAATGTAATTTTTAATGCCAAATATTTTGTAATATTTTTTTTTTAATAAACTAGAATTGTAATAAAATGTTCATAAACCTAACAACAGACTTTCTCAGTGCAAATCAGAATGTTGTTGGTTCAATGTAAAAAGGACGCGTCTCAAACAAAAAGATTCACAAAATTAATACAGTGAACTCTCGGTAATGTGAACTAATTAATGTCGAGGTGGTTCATATTATCGAATTTGTTTACATTTTCGATTGTGAAAATGTTTAACACCTACTAAGATATTTGTCTAACAACAATGCCTACAAGGAATGAAAACTAAATTTGTTTTATTTATTCGCAACCTAAAATGTTTTTAAAAATCCATTTTTTATTTATAGTATGTGTACATTAAAAAACAAATCTTTATACATATATGGGGCATTTCATGTCAAGTGAACCAATAGTTAGGTCTATTGGATAGTAATTCAGACACAATTTTTCAACAAGATTTTTTCTCATCCATGTAACTTATTACCTATTGTTCTTAGCAAAATGTTTCCCAAATAGTTTAGATAGCTATTTCTTCAATCTTTCGGAAAAAAAAAAAAATAAAAAATGTAATTTTTTTCCGTTTTTTTTTTTTTTTTTTTTTTTTTTTGAGTGGGATATCTATCAAAATAAATGTTTTGTAACTCAAACATACAATTTTTGACTATTTTTGCAAAATCCAACTTTTTTTTCCTAAATGGGCCCTTTTTAAATTTTTTTTTTTCTCAAAAGAAAGCTTTAAGATGTTTTTGGTTTCTTAGTGGGATACGAGTGGGATATATTTTATTTATTTTGTAACTCAAGACACACAATTTTTGTTTTAAAAATTTATTTTGATATATAAATAAATAAGAGACCAAAAAGCTCTTAAAGGAATGGACCTAAGCTTTTTTTGAGCAAAAATAAAAAAAGGACCATTTAGAAAAAAACTTAGATTTTGCAAAAAAAAACTCAAAAATTGTATGACTTGGGTTACAAAATAATTATTTTGATGGATAAGCGACCAAAAACCTCTTAAAGCAATGGACCTAAGCTATCTTTTGAGCAAAAAAAAAAATTTAGATTTTGCAAAAAAAAAGTAAAAAATTTTATGTCTTGAGTTACAAAATATTTATTTTAATAGATATCCCAAAATTTTTTATTTTTAATTTTTTTCCGAAAGATTGAAGAAATAGCTATCTAAACTATTTGGTAATAAGTTACATGGATGAGAAAAAACACCTGCTTGGCCATAATGTCAAATTTTGACCCCCTCTAACTCAGAAAGTTCTCGACCGATCCTGATGAAAAATTGTGTCTGAATTACTATCCAATAGAACTAACCATGGTGATTTCAAATTTCATCCCAATCGGAAGACATCGATTTCAAAAGTTGGTTCACTTGACATGAAATGTGAATACGATTTTTGGATTTTTTTTACACATGTAGCATACGACCTAAAGCATAGAAGTGTGCCGGAGAATGTCACAAACTCAACAAAAAATACTGGAGAACTGCAGGAATAACAAGAATCCAAGAAGAATTTTAAGTTGAAATCTGATTAAATATCGACAAACCATTACCAAGTTGCAGAAGTACAAATGATGGAAATATATACAGCGAGTTTTTTTTTTTTGAAATTCCTTCAAAAATAACTGTGACGCCTCTCTTTACTTTGTGCCATAAGGTATGGTCGCAATATTATGTGTGGCAAATGTATGGCAAATATTTACTCAAAAAAGCGTAACCACTTTTTTAACATAAATTTGCTCTAACAAGTGATTTGTAAGATCAAATGGTGTCAAATAAAATAAAACTAATTATTTGTGTTGAATTATAAAATAAAAGAATTACAATAAAATATATTTTATTTAGTGGTTACGTCTTTTTGGCCAAATATTTGCCATGTGTGACCCTACCTTTAGTTGAACAATGGCAAAGTATTGTGTCAGATATCACAAACAAGTTGGTGGATTCTATGCCACAGAGTATATACAGAGGTATCATGAGACAGAAAATAGTCTCGTTGTCTATATTTGTCTCTTTCTTTATGAACTGCCTTTTTCATTTTGTTTGTTTTGATTACATTTCTTTGTCTACCATATTCTCGTTGTATATAGCGTTTTGCTTTAACACATCACTGATATTGTAGTACAAAATATTTGCTATCCCTGCCCTAACATCTGATTTTTAATTTTTGAAACGTCAAATTTGACATCTCAGTTATACTCTGTGTTCTCTGCCTAAGCGACTAGAGCAGTAAAAAAAATGACTTGCAACTATATTAAATTTTGCAACATTGCTTCCTAAATCAGTGTTGTGAAGTACAAAAGCATACAATAAATACATAGAACGAAAAGAGAAAGAAATGTAAATCGAAAAAATGAACAAAATTTCTTTCTTTTCAAACATATAGTAGGTCACAGATTACATAGATTTGAATCAGCTGGTTCCAGTAATATGGCAATAGAAAAACAAAGGAAAATGTTAAAATGGTTAAGGTTTGGAAAGAGGGACAAATATATATCACACTCGTTGCATATTGAAAATTTTATTTTCGCTCTGCAAACCATTGAAAAGTGGTTGTAGAACGTAAAATTAACCATACCGATATTACTCTTTTTGAGAACTGTCACTTGTTTCATATCTGTGATATAGGTATAACAATAACAAAATAAATGGCAATACATTCTCATGAATTAGGTTTTTGGCTCTCAGTTACCCATGGCAGAACTAACAAGGTACCACAAATTATACAGATATGAATCAGCTGGTTTCGATAGAAAAATAACAAGAAAATATCAAAATGGTTGTGGTTTGAAAAGATGTACAAATATATTTCAGACTCGTTGCCTATTGAAAATTGTATTTCTTCTCTCGCTCTGCAAATCAAAACCATTGAAAACTTTTTTGGCAACTGTCATTTGTTGCATATCTGTAATAATCTGTGTATTCAAGTGTCTATATTCAGTAATCAAGAAATCCGACACTTTTTTAAAAAATGATGTTCTGCAAATTGCACGATTTTGTACATTGTAACATTCGTAATCGAAATAAATTTTGAATGCTTCTTAGCATTGGCAATATAAATTTCTATACATTTTATTCGATATCAAATAAGAGAATCCCAAAAATAGAAAATCTCGCTATTTCGAATAAGTATTCACCCGTGTACGAATACGAGAATTAGCCCCCAGGTTTATTTACTCGAAAGTAAAACGAGTAGATCGTATCGATTTACAGAACAGGGGGTATTCGTTTTTAATATCAAGATTAAGTTTACAAAACAGATATTAAGTTTACAAAACAGATATTAAAATATCGCCTATTCTGTAAACCAAATCCGAGTAACGTTTTCCTTTTGAAAACGAATTCACATGCATATTTTGGTGTTCTGTAAACCAAATTAACATAATTTACCCATTTTAATTTCGGATAAATAAAATCGTGAAATTTGCAGAACATCAATTCTTCAATTATTTGCTTATATTACTTATCAGTTATGAATCCGCGGTAGTTTTTTTCCCATTTTTAACATTGAATTTGAAAAATTGGAAAAAAAATTCCCACGGCTTTTTTATTCATATATTTCTTTTAATCTAGGACGTATTTAATTATAAATTTTTTTTATGTTTCTGCATCACAGATATTTCTCTGGAGCAGTTTTTCATATTTTGTTGATAAAATTTTATTGCTATTATTACAACGGATAATAAATAGTCCAAAAATTGCGGTCATTTCTTGTTTTTTTTACTTTGGAGCTATAATTTACAGCGCAAAAGAACAAATTATAAGTGGCAAACTCTATCGTTGATAAAATAAAATTTCATTTGTTTTACTCTCTGGAGATCATTTCATGTGGCTTAAATTTTCTGGTGTAGCATTGTCGTTAAATTCAAGAAATAACGATACATTATAATTTTTTTTTGATAAAAGTTCGTTTTTAATTTTAATCGAGGGATTTACATTACCATTTTCAAAAGAAATTAATTAATTAGTTCAAATAAAGTACCATAATACTAAATTTTCAATATCTGCACTAACTTGCCAAAAAAAAAGTAACATGTGTCCAAAAATCTAACGAAAACTTTTTCGATTCTAATTAAACACAGAGTTTTATCTAAATTTTGTCAGTTTTGTATTTATTTTTTAATTTTTTTCAATTTATTTAATATTAAATATGTATATACTTTTGTTAATTTGTTTTTACTTGGGTTCTTTGCAAAACATTTTCATTTAAATTTAATATTAAATTGAAGTAAAAATAATAAAAACTCCTTCCTTAGATTGAAAGAAAAAAAAACAAATTTTAATAATAAATCATTTAATAAATGAATGCGAAAAAAGTAAATAGAGCGTAGTATTATGTAATAAACAAAAGAAAAAGAGGAAAATTTACGAAAATCATTAATTATTAACGGTTGTATATTGGGTTGTGTAGTCGTTTTTAAAATATAATGAAAAAAATGTTTTATAAAATTTATTATTTTATGTTTATGATTTATATAATTATTATTAGAAATTAAAAAAATGTATATTAAATTTATTAAAATTAATACCCTTGCGAAAGAATGACAGTATTTTTTCTTTGCGGGTCTTGTACGTTGTCTTCTTTCTTGCCAATCAGAGATTTGTGAATGTGTGGAATGACACCACCACCGGCAATAGTGGCCTTAATAAGACTATCCAACTCTTCGTCACCACGAATGGCTAATTGCAAATGACGGGGTGTGATACGTTTAACTTTTAAATCTTTGGAAGCATTACCAGCTAATTCAAGTACCTGCGAAGAAAAATAATATGTTCATTAGCCATTTTTTTTATTTGAAATTTATTAATTTTAAATTTTGTTAGATGAGTTATATTCTAAATGAAGGTGTTGGAAATGTTCTGCATTTGCGGAATGAATATTTTTTTACCTTTTGTAAGAATTTCTTCTTCACGTCTGTGTAACAATTTTTACAAAATAGAGGATACTTGGATTACATAGTGTTTTTAATTGTATGTGTTTTTGAAACAATGAAAACTACAAAATACAGTGTTTCAATAATTCGAATGCTATAATCGTCTTATATACTTAAGGCCTTATTCATAATCAATTTTTAAATTTATTACAGGTTTATAAGACAAATTTTGTATGGAAATTCTGTTTTATAAATCTTCTATAAAATTAAAAATTGATTATGAATAAGGCGGTTATACTCCATAACTTATGATGTACTTATGATTACTAACTGTACCTTTTAAAACATCTTCATGAAATGTTACAATACATTTACGTCTACTTTTTAGTGCTCCAATTATGGTAAAAAATGTACATGAAATGTTACAATATATATATACAGGGACCGAAAATAATAATTATTCTTAAAATTTCAATGGAAAAAAGCCATCACAAGAAAATATCGGAGAGTCAAGTCAAGTATACCATTTTGATCGTTTTCAACTATATTTTCATAAAATAACATGCTTTTTAAATTCTTGATTTTTATTTTTTTTTTGTCAGAAATATTTTTTTTTTTTTTCAGAAGTATTTGTCAGACTTTGATTTTTATTTTTTTTATCAGAAATATTTGTCAAACTTTGATTTTTTTTTTTTGTCAGGAATATTTGTCAGACGGATTTTTATTTTTTGTCAGAAATAATTGTTATTTTTTTGTCAGACATATATGTCAGATTATGATTTTTATATTTATGACAGATATACAATTTAATTATTGAGTTTTATTTACATATTTGTCAGAGTCTTACGTACATATATGTAAATAAAACTCAATAAATAATTTTTATCTCTGCCAAAAAAATTAAAATTATAGTTTGACAAATATGTATGTCTGACAAAAAAATAAAAATCAAAGTGTGACAATTATTTATGACAAAAAATTATAAATGTCATAATTGTTACGGTCCCTGTATATATACGTATAGTAGATATAGAATCTATACTATAGATGTAAAGATTAATTTGCTGATCTTATGAGATTTTTGAAAACTAAGAAATATTTATTGGATACTAGTAGACCGCCCGGCTTTGCTCGGTAGCTGTTTACTAATGTTTGTTCAAGTTTCTTAAAAGAAATTCTCTTATTATGAAAAATGAGAAGTGAAAAATTTAAATTTCCTGAAAATTTCGAATCGAATAAAAAAACATCAGCCAAATCGTTCCAGCCGTTCTCACGTGATGCGATTACATACATGGATCATTTCTTTTTTATACCCTTCACCATGAGTGGCAAGGGTATATATAAGAAGTTTGCCATTCCGTTTGTAATTTCTACATTTTTCATTTGCTGAGTCGTTTTGTATGGACGATCAAAAAGTAAAAAAATCGTATAGCAGAAACGCAATCAACGGAAAATTCTAAGAAATTTTTCCCAAGAAACCATAGGTCTAAAATCAAATCAAAAAAATAATACAGAAATATCATTGGAAGTAATACGAAATGCGCAAGATAGGATTTGATTTTAGACCTATGTCTTGGGGAAAATTTCTTAGAATTGTCCGTAAAATGCGTTTCTGGTATACGATTTTTCGTAAAAGAATCGATCCACCCTAATATACATATATTCCAGATCGTTATAGATAGCGAAGTCGATATAGGCATGTCCGTCTGTATGTTGAAATAAACTTTCCGTACCCCCAAATAACATAATTCATACATCATTATATTGGGAATTCTTCCGACTCGACCGGTATTTAAATGATTGAGACCTCTATTTTTTATCTATATTTTTTTTATTAATTCTTCATTTACATAACCGAGCCCATAGGGCCTTATATGGATTACTAGTCATTAATATAAACAATATGGATATCTAGTGATAGATATTTCAAAGTCCATTGCAACGATGTATATTAGGCTATAGTAATTTGGACCTACAATGGGTCAAAATCGGGAAAAATACTTTTTACACGAATTTGTTTTAAAATTTACCAAAAAAAAAGGTAGTTTTAAATTCTAAAAATAAATTTTCCGTTCTACTACTAAAAGTTACAAGTTATGTAGCCCTTTTAAAAGCTGAAATAGTTCGACTCTTTTGCTTTAAATATTAATATCATTAACTTACTTTCATATATTTTCTTTATTAACAAGTTACAATAATAAACATGTAAATCGATTCATTTTCGTTTGAAAAAATAAATGGCAACCATTGTTTCAAAGGAAATCACAAATAAGTACTTAACAACATCTATTAAAAATGGCGGGCAAATGACGCCCAAAAAGAAACTAAGAAAATTATTTAGTGGATAGGCCCTAAACATAAGGACCAACATAAAACAGTATTAAGTACAGCACATACAACAACGAAAACAAACACAGACAACAACATCGATGACGACAAACGTTAAAAACAATGCATGGGTATTATGTTGAATATAACTCTTCAATAAGGGTGAAGGAGAAAGCAATACAAAGAAGAAAATCATTTGGCGCGTAAAGACGTACATACATAAATATGTACACCGTATATATGTATATAGTACCAGATTGTTTTCAAAATATATCAAATGCTTAAAATTAAAAGTAGAAAACAATAACAAAAATTAAATTGACTTACTTCAGCAGTTAGATATTCCAAAATAGCAGCTGAATAAACGGCAGCTGTGGCACCAACACGACCATGGGAAGTAGTGCGACTTTTTAAATGACGATGGATACGACCCACAGGAAACTATATCAAATAAAATATTCACAATTAGTCTATTTTATAATTAAAGAATTACATCAACTAGAAAAATCACCCTGTTACTAAAGACAACACTAGCAATGAAATTGTGAAAAAGGCGGGAAAATTTCATTGCTTGAGATGTTATCTGTGTGTTTAGCGCAATGTTTGGGTTGGTTGCTTTATTTTTAACTCACCTGAAGACCAGCTCTGGCGGAGCGTGAAACTGCTTTGGCTTTTGCTTTTCCTGAATCTTTACCTGCTTTACCACCAGCCTTTAATATAATAAACAAAAAATAATTACTTTACAAGTCTCAAGAAATATAAAACTAAGCAATAGCAAAATATCATTGTGGCAACATGACGTCTGGCATTATTTTTTCTTTTTCAAACATAAAAAAGTGAGGTTATAAACACTATAAAAAGTGTATTTCAATATTTTAATTATAACTTTATACGCATTATTCCATTCTATAAAATGTTTTTTTTTTATTTTAAAAATAATTTTGTTGTGTCCATTTTCATATCTTTATATATATTTTCTCATCATATTCCATTTTCTTTAGATTTACACGCACGCACGCTCCCAACATTTCGTACAAGCAATTATTGGCCACATTCACAATGACATTTTCTTTTTGTTCACATTTTTGCAAAATACGAACAAATATTTTATAAACATTACCATTTTTATTATATTTTAGAAATGCTATTCTTAATTTTTAATATTTGGAATGAATATTTGCTTTTATATTCTTGGCTTTTTGCGATTTTTCGAAACAAAAATATTTTTCTTCACTACCGAACGATACGAATTTCTTTTTACGAATGTCGATAGAGAGACGCGGAAAATGCAAATAAAGTAAAAAAAGTAATGGCCGCCGATGATTAATAAACTTGGCATTACTATGTATTATTCGTTAAGTTGAGTGATGCCAGATTAATGAAAACTATTCGATTAATTATGTATTTAATTTGGAAATTTTTTTTTTTGTATTAATAATCAACATTTTCTTCTTATCATGTAAGAATATTAAAAAATACTGAGTAATAATATTGGTTAAAAACGTGAGTTTCATACTACGATTTCATGGTTTAAATAAAAATAGTATTCGAGTTTTATAAGACAAATTATTTGCTTGATGTACGGTGTATTCACAATTATTTAAAACATTAAAAAACTTTTTAATTTAATATGTATCGGGTATATTTTTACAAAAACAAAAAATGTGTAGAAAATATTAAATATTTTAAATACTATCATGTATCAAAACATGTATTTTTCTAAATAATATTTTGACTTTAACATAAAATTGTCAATAATCTGGCAGACTCGTACAGCTCACCAGTGATACCAAGTTTATGTATGTTGTGAAAACAATCAAACTTACTGAAAGCTAAATTAAATGCAACACTGTGACATCATGTTGCACAAAAAAATGTCAAAACAAGTTTGAAAACAGAAAACGGCACAAATATATTTTTCCAAAAAAAAAAAAAAAATACACACGCAATGCGTAAATAGACAGAAAATATATAGCGTCGGTGAAATCATACAACATTTTCAAAATATTTTAGCAATATTGCACAAAACATCAAGTAATTGCTAAAAAACAAAATGCCAAAAGTTACAGCAAAAAGAAATGTAGCCGGTGTTGGAGGCGCCAAAAAGGCAGCCGCTGGAGCTAAAAAATCTAAATTGTATAATATGCCCGAAAAAATAAAAGAAGGTACAATTTTAAGAGATCTAATGAAAACAGAATGGAAAATAGGACCATCTATAGGTACTGGAGGTTTTGGCGAAATATATTCGGCATCCAAGAAGGCAGACAATAAATATGACTATGTTGTGAAATGCGTAAGTTGACATTTTTTTTGAGTTTATGTATTTATCTATCTTTGATTTCTTAATTAGGAACCACATGATAATGGTCCACTTTTTGTTGAAATGCATTTCTATATGCGTAATGCCAGATTAGATGATATATGCAAATTCCAAAAGGAGCATGGTCTCAAGAGTTTGGGTATGCCTTATATGATTGGCAATGGTTCAGCGGATATAAATGGTATTAAACATCGTTTTATTGTAATGCCCCGCTATGGAAGTGATGTAGCCAAACATTTTATCGCTAATGGTCGTCGATTGCCGGAAGGTACTTGTTACCGTTTAGCTTTGCAAATGATAGATGTTTATGAGTTTATACACAGTTGCGGCTATGTTCATGCTGATCTTAAGGCTGCCAACATATTATTGGGGTATGGAAAACAACAACAGCATCAAGCATACCTTGTCGATTTTGGCTTGGCATCACACTATACAACCAAAGATTTCAAACCCGACCCAAAGAAAATGCATAATGGCACTATAGAGTACACATCACGTGATGCTCATCTCGGAGTGCCCACCATGAGAGCTGATTTAGAAATTTTAGGTTATAATTTAATCGAATGGTTAGGCATTGATTTGCCATGGGTAAAAGAAAAACTACTTACAGCCCCAGTAAAGGTACAAAATGCTAAAGAGAGTTTCATGTCAGATGTCGCGGCAAATCTAAAAAAACTTTTTCCCAAAGGTGCTCCTACTGCTTTGGCTGAATTCTTCAAGTATGTGGCAAAAATGGAATATAATGAAACACCGGATTATGAAAAATGCCGAAAAATATTTTCTGCAGCGCTAAAAACCTTAAAGGTTCCCTTAACGGGTGATTTAGATTTTAAACTAAAAACGGCAACAAGCTCTCCCACGACTAGCAAACCGACTAAAGTGGCCGCGAAGAAAAAAATAAAAAAAGAGGTTTCTGCTTCAGAAGCAGAGTCTGAAAAAGAATCAGAAGACGAAATAATTAATGCCAGCGATGATGATGATGACGATGTTGTATTTCTCAATAACAAAAAGCCTATTAAAAAGGAAACCAAAAGACCTCTAAAAACATCATTAAAACTAACACCCAAACAAAGAGTTTTGGCCAACACTTCACTTAAGAGAACAAAAAATGATAATTCATCTAATTCCGAATCATCTCCATCACCGTCTAAACGCAGCAAACTAAATGACACAAAATCCCCCACACGAACAAAAATTTCACCATTAAAACAAAATACACCACTCAAAACAACATCGCTTACTTCATCAGCCACAAAACCCCGACACACACCCCTAAATGCCAAAGCCAATATACGAATGTCTCCAGCTGTAACAATGTCCTCGACACGTTCGGGCAAAACTGTAATCAATGATCGTGTAACTCCCAATAGAAAGCCCGCCAAAACCTATGAATTTAACTTTGAACTCGATGTTAGTATGGATGCGAATGTTATAGTTAATGTTAAACGCAAAAAGAAACCTTTACAGCCCTCACAGGAAATTCAAAATTCCTCCAGCAGAAGCACTCCTTCCGCAAAGCACACTTCGACGAATTCAAATTCCACTCCCGTTACTAGAGTAAAAGTACGTAAAGTTGGCAGTGCTGATGATGGCTCTGATAGTCCTCGTACGCCGGCTGTGACTGTCAAAAAATCGCGTAGAATTCAAAAGACACCTTAGAATCGCTCTGCATTGCCACGAAAATAGAGGAGCTAGTTCTTTTTAAAATTATAATTTATTGAGCTTGAGCAAGGCGTATTAATCAGGTGAGAGCGTCTCGGCAACAAATACAACAAAGACAATATTTTTTAATTATCAAAAGACTGGCAATGTCAAAATATGTTGGGGCACATGAAAAACAAACAAACAAAATTTTAACTTATTTTGGTCATCCATTGGACTTTTGAGGATTCAATCTCACTGCTACTCACCAGAATTTGATGTTTTATGTATTTTCTTGCTCTTTTTTTACGAACTTATTTGTTTGAATCACAATTTCCAAAAATTTAAATTTTTTTAATATTTTCTATTTACAATATTTTTTTTCAATACAACAAAAAATATAAAGAAAATTTGACAAACTCAAACTCTACATAAACAAACAAACAAAAATCAGCTGTGCTCGTAACTTCACCTTATTAATACACCTTGAGCTTGAGGTTAGTTTTATATAAAACTTACATCAAACTCAATAAATTATAATTAAAAATACGAAGAACATAGATTAAAAATAATTTGTTCTACACTATAAGAAATTTTTGGTCATTGATTTTTATTATATTTTTTTTTATACATTTTTTCACTTTGAAGTTAAGACTTTATTACATTTTTTATGTTGATTTGAGATAAATTAAATTGGAAACAAGCCATTAATAACTGAAACCCGCGTCATTAAAATATGCCAACAAAACATACTACTTGTTTTGCCATTTATTCAATGAACATATTTTTTCAAATCATTCTATATATAACAGATATTCTACGTAAATAAATCGAACTACAGTGCACTAGCGGTAACGTGAACACCGCCTAACGTGAACAAGCTTTTGTTTACATTGACTACTCTGTAATGTGAACATACTCAGAAAGCTCTATAACGTGAACAATTTTGTTCACTGCATTTGTTTTCTAAGAATTTAAACAACATTGAAATACATGCATTAAATTCAATTTTTAAAGTTTAGGGAATCCCCTTGTATTAAAAATGTGTTTGTATCCTCTAAATTAATATTTTTTGTATGGCAACGAATGAGTAATTTTATTTCAAAGTATATTTTCTTGTTATCTCGTTTTGGTTTGTAATGCATTTTAATCAATAATTTTTGTTTTATATTTTAATAATGAAAATAATAATAAAAGAACTTTAAATTCGACAATCGCTAACGTGAACAAATTCACTCACATGAACTCCCTTGGTTTTAGTTAGTTCACGTTGCCGCGAGTGCACGTTCTATGAAATTGAATTCGAATTCAGTTACTCAGAATTTTAAAATATAAGATTTTGAAATGATATTGATTTTAAATGGCGCTGAGCATTTTGTTTCGGTAGTTCTATATAAATTTAATTTTAGCATACAAGTATTTTTGTTTCATTTTTTACTATCTGCAGACTTTATATATTTATTTAAGGTCTTGAGTTTATATATATTTTACATTGTAATTCGTCATATGATAAATCTTAATTTATTATTTAAAATGTTAATACATTCCTTAAAGCACAAGGCATTTTTGAAAATTTTTTTTGTTAAACATAGTATCAAAAACTAATCTTTTTTTCATTGTTTTGATGTAAATTGTATTGATATATTCTTCCGCTATACATTCATTTGTTTTGTATTCGTTGTTTTTTAACATACTCTATGTACTTTCAGCGATAAAAAAAAAATAAATTTAATCTTTGAGTTTACGAAATTTTGTATAACATGGTAATTTAAGTTCGATAACACTAAAACAATAGCAGTAGTATACAATTGTTTAAACCAAGCTGGTATCAAAGGGAAAATAAAGGTGGATTATTTCTTGAATTTTACCAGAAAGTTATATAAAAAAAACGCTTCAGTTTATGATCATAGTAAAATATAACATTTGTTTTGATTAAATAAAGTTTATTCAAGCTTGAGGTATAAAATCCTAAATTAGAACTAATTAAACATTTTGTTCTGAGTTTGAGGAAAAAATTAAAAATATTGTTTAGAAAATTATGTCCGATAGGGGCAATATTTTTTTCGTTAATACGCTTGTGAAAAAAAACCTTTCAACGACATATCCTAATAAAACATATAGTAATCAAACTACAATACAACTTGATAATAAGCTTATATAAATAGTGTGGGTTTTAAGATTTTCTTAATTTCGTTTATAATAATGTTTATGAAATGTGAATTCACATGCAGTTTATAACAATGCTTGAGAAACTATAATTGAACACAACTGTTTCTAGAGTATGATTACAAACGTAATATGAAGATTAAAAAATACTTATCTTTTTCAATACATTTTCAAGTCTTTGTTTTACGCTTATAATGCATAGTGGCACGCTATCAACAAGTTCCTTTAAATTTTGTTGATCACATTTGTTAAAAGTGTTTGCGTGTAAATTTATATTTATATTTGGATTTAACATATATAAATAATAAATAAAAAAAATAAATATAAAAAAGTGTTAGAAGACAAACGAAAGAAGTAATTGAAGTAATTCTTTAAAATAATATAATCACCAAATACTATATTATTTGTGAAGCTTATTCTACAATTTTGTAAAAAGTCTTATACTAATATTGAGACTTTTAAGCTTTTCTATACAAAAGTTAATACAATATTATTTTCGTAA
The DNA here is from genome assembly GCA_942486065.2 of Calliphora vomitoria. NCBI lineage: Eukaryota > Metazoa > Arthropoda > Insecta > Diptera > Calliphoridae > Calliphora > Calliphora vomitoria. The sequence goes on from OW818029.2 coordinate 62,676,954, forward strand.
GCTTATTCTACAATTGCAAGGATAAGCTTATAGTATTCATGCATGTATAATATTAGCCATTTTCAATACATTCTAAAGTCTTTTTCAAGGTTGGTAAACTTATTATAATATTTTTCTCAAGTCATTTGGTTTGTTGGGATTCCATAAAGAATTATACATAGAAACGAGACACTCCGTTATGTCATTCCAACTACTGGCGGTAGTGAAAAAAATAAAAAAAATCTTCAGTAACGGAACCAGGTGTTAGAAATGCCACAGATGATCAAATCCTAGAGTCCGGACGAATGCCGACTATGCAAGTTATCTCCACTGAGCAAAGCCCGTGTTCGAAATACCATAGACGATAAAATCATTTTACCGGCTGAAGGTCTGAAATGTTGAAAATGACACAATGGATTATCCATACATAAAAAAGCTAAATCTTCTGAGTTAATGTAAAATAATATAGACACCCGAGAACAATGTTTTTAAATAAAAACAATTACTAAAAATTATTTCCTTTAAAAATAATGTTAATTATTTAAAATAAACCAACCACATTTAAAACAAGTAATATATCTATATCCGGATGTGCGGTATCTTATTTTATTTGTGATACAAAAAGCCTTTAAGACCAAAACGTACAACTTATATTTTCTTAATAGTATTTTTACATGATTCAATATATCTTTAATAATAGTTTTAGATAATCCAAGAAATATTGGCTTAAATTGATTCGATTTGAAATGGGTGATCCAAAATAAAAATGTATGGTGTAAAATTATTTTGGATGAAGAAATAGGTATATTTGGTGAATAAAATTTACTTAATGAAAAAAAAATTGAATAAATGTTGGTGAACGAAAAAAAAATTATGTACATTAGGCTGGGTCGATTTGTATGGAGGATCAAAAAGTGAAAAATCGTATAGCAGAAACGCATTCTACGGAAAATTCTAAGTGACTGAGGATGATATTGATACGTTGAAAGCGATGAACATGATTTAGAAATGTGTATACGTAAGTGATGTTATTAATTTTGGCATAAGACTATACGACTTTATATTAATGGACCTTGACATATGACTGACGAATAGAAAAACCTAAACTCTTACATTATTTTAATATTGTGATAGAGTTATTCGATCAAGTAAAAAATATGTTATTCAAATTATTAGTTTTATTCGAACAAAAGAAAAATCGATTAAAACATACAGCCTTTACAGTCTGGTAACATTAAATCTGAAACAGCTGTTTATTATTTGCTTGTTTTGCATTCTCCGACTTCTTCAACAAATTTTAGTAAACCAGTAGCATTAAGTTAAAACAAAAATTGGAAAACAAAAAGCGAGACTAACATGTCCACCACCAATGAAATAGAAATATTACTGAAAAAAGCCGTAACACTACTACATTCCTCACATGCAAATTCGGCGACTGAATTGCGTCTACTACTGGATGAGGAAATCAAAAAACGCTATGGCACGGAAAAAACCATTACGAATAGTTTGAGTAAAAAACAAATGGAGGATGAAGTAAATTTTCCAGGAAGGGCGGCAACACCACCACCACAACCAGTGGAGACAGAGGAGGTTATAAATCTCATACATTCGCCGGCTAAAACAATATCGGATTCGCCGGATACCATAGCCGATTCAGATGATGGTATAAGCGGTGCAGGAGGGTTACTATCGACAACAGCTGAAGAAGAAACCAATCTTAAGGAATTTGGTGATTTAAATTGTTGCGTATGTGGCGAAATTAGATTCACCGCGACAAATCGCTTAATCGAATGCTCAAAGTGTGGAGCTCTCTATCATCAAGAGTGTCACAAGCCACCAATAACCGATGAGGAAGCCTCTGAAGAACAGGGCCATACATGGCAGTGTGATAATTGCTTTGGCAAGCCAATAGCGACCACAACAAAACCAAGTGGCAGTTGTGCTTCAGGCCTTGTCGTTATACCGGATGAACCAATGCCCTTAATTACTACCTCCTCAGTTGCTTCTATAAAATCGAAATCGTCGGCTACTTCTTCCCGATCATCATCATCGTCGAATTCATCTTCGCCGTATCATAAAATGGAACAAGTTCAAGTTGTAAATTCTGTTGTTGCCGGCAAAGCTTCCTCAAAGACACATCGTGAAGAGCGTTCATCATCGGCAAGCAGTAAGGTGACGTCTATAAATTCAGCTAAGAAGCATTCCTCGTCATCAAGTAAATCGAAATCATCTTCAAAACATCATGATAGCAAAAGAAAATCAAATAAATAAAATTCTAACAAATAAATCATATTTATACATTTTCCAAAATTGTTTTGAACTTAATAGCCAGGATATTATTTGTAAGCAAAAAGTCGCCGCGGCGCGGATTTTTTTTACTTTTTTCACCATTATAAATGTTTCAGATTCTAAGACGTATACATTTTTCCGCTCTCTTTAAAGTTTAGAAGTTATGCAGTAATAAAGGTTGCAATTAATTCAGGGAAACTGTTATTTTAATATATTTTTATTTGTAATTTATAAATAATCAAAAATGTAAGTTACACAATTTTCGCTGTAACTTTAAAACAAAAATAAACAAATTGATAAATTAACTAGCAAATCAGGGCGGTTACTTCCGAATCTAATTAGGAAGTAACCCCCTAATTCGATTCGAAAGGAAATCTTTTCGAATTACAATGTATTTAGCACACATTTTCGAAAATTTCCGTTTTCGAATTGAGTTCCGCAGTAACCCCCCTGGTAACTTAAATATTGGTCATGTTAATGTCTAAAGCTTAAGTCATTAAACTTATAATGTGAAATTTGAGGAATTTAAGTTCTTATTTAAAAATTCTGGGGGGTTACCGCGTAACTCAATCCGAAAACGGAAATGTTCGAAAATGTGTGCTAAATACATTGCAATTCGAAAGGATTTCCTTTCGAATCGAATTAGGGAGTAAACCCCCTGGTCTTGATGTTATTGCCTTATCGGAAAGGTGGTATGCATTGTGATATATTTGATAGTTTTAGTAACATTATCGTAACATGAGATTTTAATTATGACCTTTTTAATGTTTCTAAGTCTAACTATTTTCGCTGTTTGGCTTACCGCTGTGGATTAAAATGTTTACAGAACTGCTTACCAACACAATAGTTTTTACCTTATAATAGCACGTCGCAAATCGACCAATGATGTGGATGAACAAGTCACTTCTCTTAATAATTTGATAAAAAATCTTCATTGTTTGGTTGCTACGTACAGGGCTATAAGAAAATAAAACTCACCTTAGAGATCGTACGCATATGAAGCTCACCTTAGAGATCGTATCGTGGATAGCTGGGAAAATTATTGTAAACTGAGAAACAGCAAAATATGTCATTAGAAAGAGGAGTAAGAGTTAAAAGGCTTAATGTGTTAGTGCTTTTAAGGATTTAGACAACGCCCAGATGTAGCGTAAGGTGCGTAATATTGGTTGTGTAGGTACGGAACGTCCCGAGTTATTGGAATGTGATTTGCGTTGATTGCATAGGGATTTTTGAATAACTTCAATCCTAATCACTTCGGTAATTTTGATTTTGATAATATTATTGAAAGTTCAGGATTTTTTTCGTTTCAAAATATTACAGAATCTGATGTTTTCATTACAATGAATTCCATTAAATCTAATGCAACAGGTTATGATATGATTCCTATGAAGTTTTTATATTATATTATGTTTCCACTGATCTCATCGTATCTTTGTCATTTGATTAATACAATTTTTACAGTTTCCAAATTTCCTAATGCATGAAAATTGGCTAGAGTGGTACCAATTGCAAAAAATAATAATTACTGTACAGATAATTTAAGACCTATTAGCATTTTACCATCAATTCGGAAAATCGTTAAAAATATTACTACAGATTCGTTGCCACTGCGAACGTTTTTCATTACTACACTCCAATCAATATGCCTTTCGTTGAAATCATAGTACTAGTTCATTACTAATAGCTCTAACTGACTCAATAAGAGCTAAACTTGACCGCCATGAGAACTGTACAATGGTTTCTCTGGATCTATCAAAGGCCTTTGATCGAGTCAATCATAAAATTCTTTTAAGAAAACTTATAGATAAATTTAAATTCTCCAAGTCTGCTAGTAGATTAATTTATTCTTACTTAACTGAACGAACGCAATTTATTTCACTACTTGGTGTTAATTCGAGTATTGGAAATGTTACTTCTGGAGCTCCTCAAGGGTCAGTTCTGGGACCGTAATATTCAAATTGAAGTACCTCGAATACATCTTTCAATTTTCGAACATTCGTTTAAAATAAGGATCTGTCGTAGTTGGAATCAATTGCCATCGGATCTTAAATTATTCTCATTTTCATTTTATATATACATTTTTTTTACAATATCTTTCTTCTGTTAATATTTGAATATAATTTTATTGTAATCTGGTTTTCAGGATTTAAAATTTCTTTTTTTAATTTCAATATAAACAAAGTTTGTGTGGCTGGGGAGCCTTTGTTTTAGATTTAAATTTAAATTAATTATGCTATTAATGTAATACATGGCTATTAATCTAAAAATAATTGGCCACGAAGGCTTTTATGTATTGAAATCAATCAATAAATAAATAAAAATTAAAATAAATAGTTTAAAATTCATTGAAATAATTATAACGGTATTTTTGGTAGCATACTGCTAAATACAACTCTGTTCACTAAAAGTAATTTATAATAAACAACAACAAAACTTTGACATTAGCTCATCATGTTTTGTTGCACCTGCGCCAGTTTTGTCGTGAATTTCTAATTGCGCGGATTTCATTTGCAGTTCTTATAAGATTATTGTTTGTGTTGCATTAAAAAATGTAAAAATTACGTTAAAACATTAATAATTGATATATAAAAGTTGACTAGCAAAGCATTAATCATTCGAGTGTAAAAAATATAACAAAACAAGAAACGGTTTCGTGTAAATTATCGTATTTTTAATACCGGCGGTTCGCGTCGCTTTTTGTGATAAAGCAAAATATGTAATTTTCTACTATCATTTTGGAAGTGTTAATAAAAAAATGGTGCAAGAACAAGTATATAAAGCACCAATTATATGTACATATATTGATAACAAGTGATTAGTAAAATTTATAGATATAAAAAAATATTCTTTGTTAATATACAAAACGAAGCTAAAAAGTGCAAAATTTAGCAAATAGATTATAATAAAGAACAAAAGAATTCATTATTTGTTTAACCACCTTTTTAATACGGTTGAATAGTTGCAACAACAACAGAAAAACATCTGACTTGATACATATAATTCCACATCTTGTTATTGTTTTTCTGAAGTCACCATGTTTAAAGACTTGACGCCAATTTGGTGCCTTCTTCTAACAGGATGCATTCAATTCAAGGTCATGTACGCGGCCAGTGTTGGTAATGAAAATCCTCTGGTAAGTTTTCATATTTTTCCTTAAAAAACACCAGCAAAGCTCTATATATTGTGAACACAATAAGTTGGTTGACATTTAATTTAGTTTAGAATAGAATCCATGTTTGTTTTTATAATTTTTGTATGCTAAAGAAAAAGTGGTTAGTGTATGGAAGAAATAGGAATGACGAAGTGAAGGGGAGGTTTTTAAACAACAAGCGTCACATAACGGTTTGTTGTTATTTTGCTTCGTCATATGTTTTTGACAAATCTTGTATTTGTTTTGCTTATTTTTTTATTTGTCTTTTAAAAGAGAGCAAAAAATGATTGTTACCAGTGTTGCTGTTTTGGTTATTTATAACCAAAATTTGTTATTTTTTTCCTGATGTGTAGAAGTGTACTTATTTTTCATTTTGGTTACTTTTTTCAAAACCTTTTGTTATAGACAGATTTTTCAATATTTAAATATATGATCCATGATGTAATAAGTAAGGTGAGAGCGTTTCGACAACAAACACAATACTTCTTGCTGACAAGAGCATAGGTTTTGTCAAAATTGAATTTGTCAAATAAAAAATAAACAAATTTTATTTTGGCATATTAACTAAAAAACGGCCGTTAAATTTGAATTATATTTGAAAGAGAACAATGGTTTAATAGTGCTTTATCCAAATTTCATTATATGAAATATTTTTATTCACATTTTCATTCATGATTTTTGATTTAAAAATGTTTTTCTTTGAAAATAAAATGTATTATTTTTTCAAAATAAATTCAGTTTGACAAAACCCAAGCACTTTCAAAATAGATAAATAAAAATCAGCTGTGTTTTTGATTTCACCTTACTTAGTGCATCCTGATATGATCCTAACGAGATCGTATAGAGTTTTCAAATTATATCTATCTTGATTGGCAACTCAAGCCCTTTGAAATGATATCAAAAGATTTGAGAACGAATAATTATATTAAAAGATATTTACGATTTAGGGATGTAAATGAGTTCCCAATATTTGTTTAATTACACATACCCTATTTTTGCCATAAATCAAGAACATCGAAACAGCTTGCATTTTAACAATTTTTTTGGTGTTGAGAGCTATCATAATTATATACACAAAAACGTTAAAATTTTTGCCCGCTCTCTCTTAATTTAAGAGTTATAGGAATTTAAAGTCAATATATATAATCGTAAATTTCTCATATATTTGGAAAATGATCTGATCATTAAGGGTATTATTGAATCGTGCTTCAAAATACCTTCCATATGATATATAATATGGTACTGTTTATTAACATTGTGAACCAAAAATTCCTTTTTGAATTTATGTGACAGTATTTCAGAAAATTTTGATATACTGAAAAAGTGATTTTAGTGAAGCCGGTGTTCGATACACCCCAGAGTTTAAAGTCCCTTCGCTCGGCCGAAGGCCGGCAATACAGAAAATATGAATATTAACAGAAAAAAATAAATAAAAATATAAACAGTTGCTGGGGTCTTGATTTGTTCCATAATTTATTTTATAAAAATAATAAAATAGTTTTCTTGCTGTAGCCAGTAAAGCAAATAAGATAATAAGATAATTTAAATGAAAAATGTGCAGCAAAACCACAGAAAAGAGGTTAGACCAAATAAAGTACATTTAAAAAAATAAAATATATACATTTAGTAAAAATAATTATGTTAAATAAAAAAATAACAAAAAATGGCATGCAACTGGAAAAAATATTCTTAATTACAAATTTTTCGGTCGATTTTTCAGAATATTTTGCGATTAAGAACATATTCATAGTATTATAAATGTTGAAATCTTGACATAAAATTTATCTTGAAGTAAAAAAACCTTTGTTAAATGTATAAAGAAATAAAATTTCATAATTCTGTTCATGTTTTAAAAAAAGTTAAATACATGACGTTTCCAATAAATTTTTTGGTTACTTTTTAAGCATTTTGGTTATTTTTTTAAACAAACTTGGTTAAAAATATTTTGAGGTTGTGGCAACACTGATTGTTACGCTCCCGTTTTGTAAACGTAGCAGAGTTGCCATTTAAAAAAAAAATCTTTTTAAAAACGCATTAAATTAATAAAGATATGTATTTCTAAAGTTATAACTAAACTATATTATGTGCGTAGGTCGAAAAATCGGTATAAGCAATTCGTAATATGTACCACAACTATCAATATAATTTTACAATTGGTAATATATTAAAAAAGCATCTGGAAAATGCCAGGTTTTTATAAAGGATGTGATTAGTCTGTTTTGCGTCTGATATAGTGGTGTATCAGATGTATGCAGATATCATTGTAACGGTGACCGAAAAAAAGACAATTCGTAATGCCGAAGGTTTAAGAATTCCATTAATGATATAGTGCAAACAAGAGCCTTGCAGGATCTGAAACACTTTTGTATCTGAGATATTAGAGAACATTAGAGGACAAAACTTTGAATTTTCAAATGCAAATCAAATGTTTTATTCGGTTAAATGTCTTTACAGTCGCAAAGTAAGTCTGGGTTGATTAACAACTCGCGCGTCATTGCAAATTTTTCTTAAGTGCAGTCAGGCTCGTTTTGGTTTTTTTGCCTTCGACAATTTTGCGTCTCACTCTGGCACGTGTGTGATGTAAGGCTTCGTGTAACGGATCATGTTCTACGTCGTTTGCACCAACCGCGTGTCTTTTATTTTGGACTAACCCTGGTGGAGACCATTAAAACTCTTCGATACTGGTGGAGTAAATGTCTTTAATTTTATTACTCTATTAGTTATCTTGGCCTTAGTCGTTGTGCTTTCCTGGAAAATATATCCCTGTTTATACAGCTATCGCTGACATGATAATCTCCGTACAAGTAAGACTCGGATCTCGTCCCGGAGCGTAGATTCATCCTATTGTCATCTACTTAGTCGGTGATATCTTAATAAATTATATTACTCTTTTACATCAACAATAGAATTTCATTACTTTTACGTTCATGCTTCTATAGCAGGCAATGTTTAAGCTCGTTTGGCGTATTAATGGCGTTCTCCTTTCGGACAAGTTTGGCTAGCGTTACCGTTGAGCTACCATTACCTTAATTCAGGATGATCAATAAAATACCATTACCGACAAATCGTTACAGAAAAAACCGTTACAAAAAACTGCAATAACCGCTAAAATAACGTTACCGAAGTAATGCAAATTAACGTTAATGTTATCTTTAAACTGTTTTGAATCGGTAGCCAATCTTGAAGAATAATGATGACCAACATCATAGGTTTATTCTGTACTAGGTGGTGTTGGAATTGTCTAAATGGCAAATATCCTACTAAATATTTACAAAAATACCCTGTATAAAATTAGCGTGTACGAAATCCGAAGAACTTTTGATCAATAACAAACTAATGGTCATAAATATTGAAGTTCTTAATACGTAATTATTAAATATTTTCCATTTATAAAATCATACAGAAAGTTATAATCATGATATAATAAATATGTATGCATGTATTTACTTATCTATTTGTAACTATACTATATTTTTTCTAATAATTCTAGTTCGAATGTTTAAATTGTCATTTTGTTTACAGATTCTATCCACAAATGAATGCCTCCTTACAGAACCTGTCTATGGACATAAATTCGATTTTAGTGCCTTACATTCAGATTTTGCCCATCTTACTCGCAGCGATTTGGGTGATACTTTTGAGTTTAATATATGTGGGAATATAACACGTAATTGCAATGGCCGCTCTGATGTTGCCGCATGCCTCAAGAGATCCGACCAAAAGGAATATGTATTGGGTTAAGTGTTTCTATCATTGGAAATTGTATGATGACAAGTTTATTAAAATATAACTATTGCTTCTATTTCACTTTAGGTACTCAACATCAATTGAACTATCACAATGGAAAAATGTATTTTAGTTTTTCAAACGGTGAAAGATGTTCCAGTTCTAATAAAAAAGATGAAAATTATCAGTTGCATGTATTTTTAGGTTGTGATTATACATTGGATAAAAATCAATCTCGCGTAACGTCATATGTAAGTATAATCAAAAATAAATAAATTCTTGTTGTGCGATGTTATTTTACATGTTTCTTTATTCTGTTATTATATATATATGTACATTTAATAGTAGTTAACGTTTAAACTGCAAGCGGATTTATATATCTTTATGATCTAAGCACAATTATTTTTCAATAATATGTACTGCATTTTGTTGTTATAAAAATTGTCGAGAGATATTGTTGTGGCCTCTTTAGCAGTTTCCTCAAAATTTTCATTTAATTTACTTAAATCTGTAATAAAAAATTGAATTTTATTATTTTAAGAAAAACAGTTGTAGGTAGAAATTAAATTAAAGAAAATTTTGTGTCAATACATTATCAATCGAACGAATTCATAATTAAAAATCGAGAGAATTATAAAAATTGTGGTATTTCACATCTTTCACTTCTCAACTTAATTGACTGGATTTTAGATTTGTCGGACGAAAAAAGTTTAATATCGAGGGCTTATATCTGCAAAAAACGAAATTGTTCAGCAGAGCAAGAAACTGTTTAACCGTGCCATCTTCTACAATATGTTTAAAATACTTCTAAATTTCACAAACAAAAATTAATAATTAAATTCAATTATTCTCGAATTTATGGTAGATTTCGCTTTTCGCCTTTGAATGATTTTCTTTTCTTTTCGTATCGAATTTAATTGGAACTTTTTTAAAAATAAAAAAATTAAAATTTTTTTTTCACAATTTTACGTGCGACCATCAACAAACAAATGTTCAAGATGCAAAATAACGATGGGTGGTATTCAAAATTTATTAATAATTTCAACTATGCACTTCGTTTTATGATATATGCAGTGTGGAATAAGAGAGTCTCAAAATGTTTATTGCTTATCAAAATATAATTTTTCAGGAAATTATTTATATTTTTTTTGTATATTTTTTCTGCATTATTTAATGTTTAATTAATACCACAATTTTATTATTAATTTATTATTCCCATCACCATGATTGGCAAGGGTATATATAAGTTTCTCATTCCATTTGTAATTTCTACATTTTTCATTTGCGATCCCATAATATTTATATATATATTCTGGATCGTTATAGATAGCGGATCCGATATAGCAATGTCGGTCTGTCCGTGATTGATACTTCAATATATGTATCAATATAAATTGCAACTTAGGTTGCTATTAAAAATCGAGAAAATCGGCTGAGATAAGCCAAAATATTTTTTCACCATTTTTATTTTAAAGTATATTTTGGTGAACTCTTACTTGTTTTTGGTTCACTTGGATATTATGAAAGCCGTCTTATAATAACTCGATAAAATTACAGGCTTTAATTTCCGTAATTACCTATACCATAGAGTTTCGTATCTATGTGTGTTTATAGAAAACCTGCAGATAGCCCTTTTTGAATATAATCCCTCGATATATATATGGTCCCGATGGATACAACTATTATTTTCAGGATGTGCGTTTTCCGTAGTATGAGAGTAGTTTCATACTACGGATTTATTGATCTTGTTATACAAAGTACTCGAACAAAGGTTCGAAAAAATTAATTCTTAATTCAGTTTACAAAATCAAATTAAATTAGAATTAATTTATAGACTTAATTCCTTTGTACTTCGAATGTATTGAATTTATTCCATTCATTGGGTTTCTGGTTTAATCGAAAAAATTTAATCGGTTAATAATCGATTAATTTGAAATTATTCGATTAACCGAATAATTTATATATTAATTTTAAATTTAAAAATTATATTGATTTCGAAAATGGAATAATAATTAATACTTTCGAATCTTTAAATAAAATATCGAATTTACGAAGTTATTGTAAATAGCGGCAAAAGTACAAACTATTGAATTATATTTTCCATAACATAATTTCAATAAAATAAATTGTATCGTTGTAAGCAAAACTATTTTTTTTAAACAAAGCAATTAAAAAAATAGAACATGTTTGTTCTTGCAGTTTCAACTGGCCAAAGATGTCCGGTAAAACCTAAATTGTAAATCAGATAATCTATATCTAAAAAAAAATTTCATGTTCAAGCTCTATGTCATTTGATAAAAATATGAAATGAAATAATATGTAAATATTGAAAATTACCACCGCTCATAATTACTAACCAATATTGTAGCCACAAACGTTGACATTTATAGTTTTCAAGCAGCTTAGACGTTGCGAATTGCCTAAAATTTCACTCAAAAGTGTAAAACAGTCATCATCATCGAAACCATTATCAATATGTTGACAGTTATATTTAATTCTCATTGTTAGATTTAAATTACTGGTTAATAATGTTAACCAAAAGATTAAAAGATATCTGTCTGTATCAGTAAAACAAACATCTAAAAATAATATAGAAGTATTCCAACTTTGTGGCGCGAAATAGGTTTCGTAATTCATAAAATCATTCTCCGGATTGTCATTCAATGCCACATAAATTAGTGATGGATGCTGTAAAATATTCCACAAATCTTCAGCACTTAAGGTTTCAGAAACAGTTAGTATTAGTTTTTTCAAACATTTAAAATCGCGAATCTGCTTATATAATATATGGCTAGTTTTCACTTCTAATACATGTATATTTGGGCAGTTGGTGGCATTAATCCAGGTTTGTTTTGTCAAATTTGTGCTTGACCAATGTAAAGAAGTCAAATTTGTTGAATTTATTGGCATAATGTTATTGTAAAAATCATTATAATATAATTTAAGGTGTTGTAGTTGCTCTGTAATATTAAAGCATTCATATTGCCCCTTGTATCTTACCAACGTAGAAGAGAAACTCTTTAATTTCATAGGTTGAGTTAGTATAGTTTTTAAATCTTTCCATGACAAGCCCAGACAATTGTTTAACTTTAGTTCTGTTAATGTATAAACCGGTACAAATTCCTTTACGTTACAGTATTCCAGTTGTAAATATTCCAGATTTTTGCAAGTGCTGTTCAATGCAATAAAAAAATCTTTGTTCATTTCAATGATAGGTGCAGAAACAATTGTTAACTTTCTTAAATTTATTAAATTGTTCAACGTTTTTTCTCTAAAAGTTTTAAATGTAGGTTTGTGTGCATATTGTCCAACTGCCAACACTTCACAACAAGATAATTGGTTAATTTTGGTTTTTAAGTTTGATTTTTTTGAATTGCTCTCAATTAGCAAGTTTACTACATTAGTTTCTGCAATTGTCTCAGTCATTAGATGTTCATAATAAATAAATTTGTCTTCGCTGTGGGAATAATAACCATCTATTAAGTCCACATCGACAAAACCCAAGCATTTTATAATTTTCCTGTTGTCTAAAGTTTTAACTGGTATGTCGGTAAACCAAGTAGTTTCAGCACCATCTCTAGCTAAAAAACCGCCGATGTAAAGTTCTTTTAAATTTGGACAATAGTTAATTATATAATTTACTTGAGCTTCTGTCAAGTACATTTTTCCAAAGCCTAACCTTTTAAGCTGGTCGAATTTAAATTTGCTAAAATAATCTTTATTTTCATAATAGCAAGCGGCTAGATTTGCTTGGTACTCATCATTAAAATGTAGCAATAATGTTTCAACATTGTTGGAATTTAAATTTAGAAATGCCAAAAAATGGCTACGGCCTAATAAGATACGATTTTCTGGCTGCGGCAATATAACAGTTTCATTGCTGCGTAATAACTTCAAACTTAATTCTGTTGCCACTGTGTTCGACACAATATAGTGTTGGTATGTTTTAAATACTTCAATTTTTTTATATTTCATTTGCAAATATTCAATAATTGCATTGCGCAATATTGAAGAAACTTTTGCTACCACCAAGAGATCCTTCAATCCTAAATAATCAAATATTTCAAAAAATATATATACGTTTGATGTAATTTTCTCCATTATTATTTTTATTATTTTAAAAACTAATTTTTATCTTGTTTTAAAGTTAAGTTCACTCGCTGGCACAAAGTGTTTAATTGTGGCTTTAAATGTCTGTGATGACATATTCTGTATCATTGTGCCTTGTATGTACTATTTTAGTTCTAGCAAAGATTTTAGTATTTTAATAACTATTTAAATAGTACTGTTTTATTTGTGCTGTACATTATTTGGTTCTTTTAGAGCCAACGATTTAGTACTAAATAATAATGTCAATGCAATTTGCATGAGTCATTTATTGTGAAAAAGTTATTATTATAAAAAGCTTTTACCGCGTTGCCATGATTTGTTATTCTATGAAATTATTCAAAATCCTCGTCATCATTATTGCTACCAGTAATGGGATTTGTGGCACAATTGTGCCCTTTTTGACACTACATATTACATCTTAAGTGGCACAATGGCATAGTCGATACTGTTTTGGCACTTTTTATACTTCTCAAAAAATGGAAATCAAAAGAAAAATATTTTTGAGCATTAATTTTGGAAATTGATATTATAAAATAACGAAGCTTATTCAGCACTTTTTCGCATACAAATAAAATTTAAAAAGAACTGTGATACTAAAATTATTGATTAAGCACAACTGTATGCGATGCTTACAAGACAAACTAGGAAAACTGATTTCTGAATAAGTCAAAATTATAAAACTAAAGCCATATCTTAATAAGAACACTTGAACAGGATTTCATACAAACAAAGAACAATGTTTCGTTTCTATTTTTTTTTTTAAATAAATACATTTTAAAATATGAAAATTTAAAAATATTTGAAAAAAAAATACTGTCATATGCTGCAGTAACTTGATAAGCCGAATTTTAAAACTGATTTTATGTGTTTATATTAAAATTTTAATTTGCGATGTTGAAATTTAAAATTTTATATTGGTCTCTTAGCAATTCCTTTCTTTTATATATTATTTCAAAAAAGCTATCTTCTATTTTCTAACGATTTTCCAATTATACGCCATAACAACACATACAAACTTCAGAGTGCGATCATAAAAGGATTTCGAGATAATAAACAAGAAAAAATTTCCGATTACATATTTTGAAGAATTATAAATAGAGAGATGAATATGTAAACAAAAAATAGTTTATATCATGGCAGAACTAGCAAGGTACAATTATTAGAAAGTATGTTCTCAATTATACATTCCCAATAACGTCAAACAAAAGAAAAGAAGTCGTGTATCGCTCTCATATAAGGCACACTTCCGAAAATCATTTTAACGAGCATAAATCTCTTAAAAATGTTGGTATCCATATAAAATTCGACAGAAATAATTTTCATATAAAGATAAAACACACGACCTAAATTCCTGGCGATCGGTCCATAATTAATCATAGTCCCATATAAGGCCAACTTCTGAAAATCGTTCTCGAAAACGACCCTAATTTCTTACTTGTTTTTTGTTTGAAATTGTTACCTTCAGAACTGGTTCAAGATATGCTTTATAGATCTAGCACACGTTATTTGGTACGATTCTGGAACCTGTTCTGTAACTAATGATTTTTATTCGAAATTGTCTCCCTCGGAACTAGTTCTACAGAAGCTTTTGAGAACAAACACACCTTTAGAATTAGTTTTGTCATCATTTGTTTGAAATTGTCACGCCTGGAACAAATTTCTTAAACCAATTGAGGAATTTGTATTATTTCTTTGGTTCAGTTATAAAATTACCCAGTTAATAGAACACAGTTAAAAGAACACAATCTATTGGGTCAAGTAACTTAAACGAAAGGATGGTATGTATATTTATCCTTACAATCAATTTTTGTATTCATTCAGAGTTCGCTACATAATATGTCCAATTCCTTATCGATCAATATGTATTTAATTTTTATCTTTGAAGTAAGTTATTATGGATATAACTTAAAAAAAATGAAAGTTTTTAAGTCGGTTCCTTGAAGTTGTTTCGGAACTATGAAGTGATCTATAGAACTAGTCTAGAACCCTTTTATCACTAGAGAACTGGTTCATAGAAACTATATAGAATGAATTCCAGAACTAATAATCTGAAATGGTTCAGATTGCACCCATTCTAGAACTAGTTGTTCTAAAACAAGTTCTAAAAATTTCTTTTTTACACATAAAAATTTAAAATTTTTTTAAACTTTAACGTCGTTTATTTTACTACAGTTACTACAGCTAGCCCTTCTAATATGAATAACACTGAGCTGCAACATAATAAAACATTTTATTACATTTTAAATAGTAATAATAAGAATTTTTTTTCTAATTTACTCATAATTTTTCAATATAATATATGGATCATTTCCATTCAGTCGAATATCTTCAAGTGTATTTGCCGCTTTATCAATAAGAGTGGAATTGTTACTTCCAAATTCACAGCAATCTATAACGAAAATAAGAAAAGGGAAATTAAGACATTTTTCTAAAATATATTTATTTTAAAATTTAAATGTTACTTAAGCCCAATTTTCACAATAAATGGATATTTATTAACTTATAGTTATACTGTCTGTTAAAATAATTTTTGCATGAAAACTGGCAGTTTAACTTTAGGTTAAAAAATAACTTGACATTGTGGTAATGGTGTAAATACAATTCCTATTATACAGTAGGTATTGTAATTAAAAGCACCCTTATTCTATTTGGCGTCGTCGACATCGTCGTCAATATTGAGATATACCATTTTTTAACTCAATATTGACGACGATGTCGACGACGCCAAAGAATAAGGGTGAATATTTTATGATTTCTTATATGTATAACTATGAATATTTACCAATAATGCAGCCACATATATTGATTGATTTTAAATGCTTCGGAAAACTGGGTAGACAAAGAATATCGTCAATATCATTTGAATTGCGTATTTTTAGTTTTAGAGATAATTTTCTATTTTTTTCCAACAAATTAAACCAATTGTGCAACAAGGAAGATAATGATTTATGGTAACAAAGATTTAGATGCAACAGATTTGTTGTAAAATTGGCCCATTCGGTTTCATAACTGCTGTGATATTCATAAGTATCAATTAGCCAATTGTAATTGGTAGTATTAATAGTAAAACTATTTAATGTTGGATGTTTGAGAACTTGAACTATATCCGAATCAGTCAAATCGTTATTCACATCTAGTATTAAAGATTGTAAAGACATAAAACCAGCCAAGTTGTCAAATAATAAATTTCTAGGTTTTGCCCTCAACCTCTCAAGATTTGGACAATTTGTGGCATTAATCCAAGACTGCTTAGAGTAATCAACCGACCAATCCAACGACTTTAGATTTTTAAGTCTTGTTTGGTTCCTGCTAAATAAAGTTTTAATATTGTTGACGATGCTGTAATGTAAACTAATATGTTGCAATCTTGGGGCAATATCAAAGTATTCCCCTTTACCCGTGTATCGAGTAGCATAGGAAGTAAATGTGTGTAAATTCATTTGGCTTACTATTGTTTGCAAATCATTCCAAGTAAAACCATTGCAGTGTCGTAATTCAAGTTCATTTAGTGTAAAAACGGGTGTAAATTCTTTAACATTACAATACTGTAAACATAGATACTGCAATTCAGCACAACAGTTAGTCAGTGTAATAAAGAATTCCTTCGTAAGGAGAAAACTATTTGTTGAAATCAGAGTTAATTTTCTTAGATGTTTTAAATTACTTAATATTCTATTGTGGAAGTTACAAAAAAACCTCTCACAACTTAATTCTTTAATCGTTAATTCTTCGCCAGTTGTTTCAGTTTGTAGTGATAATACTTGAATATTGTTAGTATTCAAATTCAAAAATTCCCAAAAATCAGTTGCATTCAGAACTATTTGATTTTCACTTTGTGGTGTTTGTACAAAATTCTCATCTAGAAATATGGTGTTTGTATTAAATTTCTCTTCGACTTTATTTGACACTATATAGCAGTCTTCCCTTTTATAGGCTTTCACATATGTATATGTGTTTTTCAATATAAACTCAATAATTACAGTGCGAAATACTTTACAGACTTTAGCTGTCGTTAATAAATCTTTTAAATTAATATATTTAAATATTTCACAAAGTATGTTTTTATTTGATAAAATTTCATCCATTTCGAATTGTGTTCGTCCGATCAATTATTTTCCAATGAAGTAAATAAAACCACAGCTGCTTAACTTGCAAAAAATTGTAAACTATTCTAAAAGTTAAAAAAGAACAAAGAAACAGAGATGGGATTTGGAAAATATTTGTTTGTATCTGAAAAAGGAAGCGATATTAATTTGCAATACATTCAATGGGAAAGGTTTCGGCTTTAAAAGGGCTCAATCAAAGTGTAATTAAAACAAGTAAGAGAGCTATTTTAATTTTTTTTTTTTTTGAAAATAGTTTTTTAAGTTTTTTTTCAATTTTAAAAATTTTTTTTTTTTTAATTTATTAGTGAAAAAAATTTATGACAAACGAATGTTTTTTGTAAAAAAAAAATTCGGTTAAAAAATATTTTTCCCGATTTTGACCCATTGTAGGTCCAACTTTGTATATACATCGTTGCAATGGACTTTGAAATAATTATCATTAGATATCCATATTGTCTATATTTATGACTTAGTAATTGAGATATAGATAAAAAAATAGGCCAAAAATAGAGGTTGTCTCGGATTTTTGCTCATATCTCCGTTATTTATGGACGGATTTTGCTGATTTTAAATAGGAAACTTTTCGAAAGTGTGTCTGACAGAATTATTGAGGATTTGGATCCCGAAGATATCCGGGGTCTTCAGAAAATTGATTTCAACAGACAGACAGACGGACATGGCTAAATCGACTCCGGTATCTATAAGGATTCAGAATATATATACTTTATAGGGTCGGAAAATTATATTGTGGAAATTACAAACGGAATGACAAATTTATATATACCTTTCTCACGAAGGTGAAGGGTATAAAAATTATTTTTAGTATCAGGAATAAAATGCATTTTTTTTAAATATGTACATACATATGTATATCAAATTTTCAAAGCTTATTAATCTCTTTTTTTTTACCGAAAGTATTATTGTATAAAAGTATGTTATTTTAACCAATAATAATAATAATCTGATTATAATATGTATTTATCATTAATTTTGATAAGAGAACAGACACCTATAATTGTGCTACAAATCCCAGCACTGCATGCAAATGCTGATTCATAAATAAAAATGAGAATAATATCTCTCTCCATGTTGGTAACTTTGCGCAGTATTGCCGTCTTATTTTCTATTCGAATCCCCAATTTAAGATCTTGTATCACCAAAACTTACCATTAATTTGTTTTTGTTATTGTTTGCATGAATGTAAACGTATTGCTAAAACAAGTAAGAGTGCCAAATCTTATATACACACTAGCGGTTACCAAGAGGGGTTTTATAAAAAACATTTTTTTACAATATTAATGTACATCAAAAATATTTTTATAAAAAAAGTACCAAAACGAGATATAAATTTGGTCCTAATACTTTAAAATTTCAGAAAAAATAATTTAAAATTTTTTTAGAAGGACTACTATTACATTTAAATTTTATTTCTGGGATATGAGATACAAAGTGTCCTAAAACTCGATTTTCTCTAGTCTTATCGCCTTAAAAGTACAAAAATCAAAAATTACCAAACACCTGTCCACTTATATTTTGCATAAATTTAGATTAAGTTTGATTTTTGGTTATAGCTTTATTTGTTTTGGAAATATAGAGATACCGATTTTACCCATTTTTACCCACATTTAAAAATTTCAAAATTGGGAAAAATGTTTGTATCGGAAAATTTAAAAATCAGCTTTACAAATAGACCGAATAGATCTAATGCAGTGTTTCAAGTATCTAAAACAATCTTTACAAAATTGCCTTTCTAATGAAACCGGTTTGGAGCTTATCGGTTGGATGGTTTCAGAGTCTATAACGGAACAGAGAGTATTTGGGAACATTTCATCCATTATCTCCATCCCCCTTAGTTGTTGTCATGAGATAATGAGGTAAATTTGTTTCATGTTAATAACTATCAGCTTAGTTTAGAGCTAAAGTTGATGTTATTGAATTACTATTTAAAGAGTTCGTCAAACCAATGTGTGTTTTAAGCATACGATAGTTTCGTAATAGATTAAGGATAAAATGTAATATGTTTCTTTAATCTAGTACGAAACTGTCGTAGGCGTAAAACACTTGGCGTATGTGTGAATAAGGGTGAATAATTAAATTTGTTGAAATTAATTGAACTAATAATTATTACAAATCTAATGGAAAATTATGTCGCGTGCTAAATCATAACAAAGGTTGTAAAAATAAAACCAATGCAAACATTTCAACATTCAACAGATAGCTACATTATTCCATTTTAATTTAACAAAAATTTGCTGATTTTTTAATTTTTCTAGATGCAGTCTAACACAGAGAAAACTAATTTTTTGTGGCAACCGAACTTGTCGCTAATCGAATTTTTTCAGATTTTACTACCAGCAGGGTTAACAATAACATATAAACATAAACTAAGCTAATTTAAAACAAACTTATAATCGTCGAAGATATATTGTTCTACCCGCTTTTCTCCATTTTTATCATTCTAATGCCGAATTTTTAGGAAAATACTGAACTATTTGACTCTCCACATAAGGTTTTAAATCTTCTTTCATGGAAGAATATTAAATTGTGGGATAAACTCCACAATTTTTACTTTCTTATTTTGACAAATTAACATTAATTTAATTTTATCTTCATTAATGATTTGTTTCCTTTATGTGTTTCAATTTCAGGCTCCTGATGCATGTTCATTTTACATAACCTTTGAAACGCCGTTGGCCTGTTTGCCAGAACCGGACAGTGTTAAAGGCAACATTTGTAATGTGCGTGACAGCAGCACGGGTCACACATTCGACCTTATGCCCCTAAGTGATAATAATTATAGGTAAACTATATAAACTGCCAATTAATTGTATGTACAATAATTAGTTTTCGTTACTGATATGTTTCTTTAGAACCCTTGATCGCCAGGGCAATGTTTTTGTAATAAATATTTGCAAGCCAGTGTTGTACGGTGAAAATGCCATGTGTCCGGCAGACAGTAGTGTATGCTTTTTGAAACTGAAAGAAATAGACTACAAAAAGAAGTAAGTGTAATTGTTGTAATGAACTGTTCCTGTAATTGCCATTTGTCTTTTTTTAATTTTGCAATTTTAGATTTATTAATTATGGTACAGCCCAACCTAAACCAGTATTAGAAAATGGCCATTTAATAATGCGCCACACTTCGCCGACACCCTGCAATGCTACGACAAATTATTCATCAACCATTTATTTCTATTGTGATAAAGATGTTAAGGTGAGATACTCTTATTTAAAATTAACGAATTGTGCTAAAAATAGTATGAATGTTAGGGTGACAGCCGATTTTTTTAGATTTCAAAGAGTGACATTTGGAATATTGTGACATTAGGTCTAAAAGTTAAGTACTGAAAATTTGAGGCAAATCGGACAACGATTTCGGGATGCGCATCGAGGTCAAAGGTCAAAGGATATATGCAAAATTTTACTATTTATATGAAATAAATTTGTGAAACTCCTTAACTTTCTGCATTATGTTACAGAAATATGTAGATTTATTTGTATTAACGAAAATTGCAGTATAAAATCTTTTTGAGATTTTTTACTGACCCACAAACTGTATTATCGCTAAAATTCGGAAAACATGCAAATTTTTTAGTTTTTGTAAAAATTTTGCTACTAAATAATTATTTTTGCAATCGAATGCAAAATAATCGAAATGTGTACGTAATTGTCGTTCTAATAAGATATAAAAGACAAAAATTGTAAAGTTATTAAAAATTCCCCAGACCATTAACGTGTCTCAGGCCACTTGAACAAGAAATGTAGGAACAAAATTAACATATTTTAAGAAATATTACAATAAAAGCAAATTTTACTTAAAATATATCCGTATTTACATTTGTATGAGTTTTTGTCTTTGTAAGATACTGTTAACCTATTCACAGGGATGGGCAAAAAAATTTATTTTTTTTGACGGCAGTTTCGAATCTCTATTTTCAAATTTTTAAAAAATTTTTTAAAAAAATTTCAGAATTTATTGATCATCACATTAAGATTTATTGAGATCATAATAGAGAATAAAAATATGAAAAACGTTCATAGTGTATCTAGAATAATCTGATCTATAAGATTCTGTATTGGTTTTACTTAAAATTCGTAGCAGTAAGGAAATTGCTCTCATTCGCCAAAATATGGCCAAAAAATATTTTTTTCGAAAATCACAAAATTTAAATCGTAGGTACGGAAAAACTGTAAGAGGTATTGACATAACTTTTTCATATGTTTATTCTCTATTATGATAAATCTTAATGTGATGATCAAAAAATTCTGAAAATTTTTTAACAAAATTTTTAAAAATTTGAAAATGGAGATCTGCCGTTAAATAAAAACAAAATTTTTTGGCCATCCCTGCGAATATGTTGACGGTATCCTACAAAGACAAAAACTCATACAAATACAAATATAAATATGCATATTTTAAGTAAAAATTAGCTTTTATTTTAATATTTCTTAAAATATGTTAATTTTGTTCCTACATTTCTGTTTCAAGTGGCCTGAGACTCGTTAATGGTCTGGGGAATTTTTAATAACTTTAAAATTTTTTAACCAATTCTTTTGCATTCGATTGCAAAAATAAATGTAAAATAAAATTTTTACAAAAAATGAAAAATTTGCATTTTTTCCGTATTTTATCGATAATACAGTTTGTGGGTCAATTTGACCCAAAGGAGATTTAGATTCAATCTCAAAATATTTTTTTTACTGTAATTTTAATTAATATAAATAAATCTACATATTTCTACAAATTTATTTCATATAAATAGTAAAATTTTGCATATATCTGACTTTTGACCTCAATGCGCGTCCCGAAATCGTTGTCCGATTTAGCTCAAATTTTCAACACTTAACTTTTAGACCTAGTGTCACAATATTCCACCCTTCAAAATTCGAACACACATTTTTTTCCATACAACTGATTGTCACTCTAATGTATATGTATGAATATATACATTAGGCTGGGTCTATTTGTATGGACGATCAAAGAGTAAAAAATCGTATAGCAGAAACGCAATCTACGGAAAATTCTAAGAAAGTTTTCTCAAGAAACCATAGGTCTAAAATCAAATACTATCTTGCGCATTTCATGTTTTATCCAATAAAACAAGTAACAGAGCTAAATTCGGCTGTGCCTAATCTTATATACCCTTCACCTAAGTATACATATTTACGTACATTGCCTTTACCCATGCAAAACTCTTCATAAAGCAACAACAACAAGAAAAAATCATAATATTATATCAGATGCAATTGCAAAAGATCCGATAATCATATTCACGCGTTGAGTGCTTACTGATAACTGACCAAATGAAGTTTATTTAATAAACACAACAATTATTTTGCACAATTGTATGTTGAAACAAGTAAGAGAGATATATTCGGCTGGGCCGAATCTTATATACCCTTCACCAAACTATACTTCAAAATAAAAATTTTTAGGTAATTTTAGGTAAACAAAATTTATTTTTTTTCCAGTTGTTTTTTTTTAATTTTTTGGAAAAAAATATTTTTCGAATTTTTTTTTAGTCATTTTTTTTTTATTTTTTTAAATTTAAAATTTTTTTTTTTAAATTAAATTTTTTTTTTTAATATTTAGCGAAAAAAACTTTTGGTGAAAAAAAAAAAATCTGGTTAAAATTTTTTCCGATTTTGAACCATTGTAGGTCCAACTTGGATCCCGAAGATATCTGGGGTCTTCAGAAAATTGATTTCAACAGACAGACGGACATTGCTTAATCGACTCCGCTATCTATAAGGATCCAGAATATATATACTTTATAGGGTCGGAAAATGATATTATGGAAATTACAAACGGAATGACAAATTTATATATACCCTTCTCACTAAGGTGAAGGGTAGAAAAAACTATTAAAAAATAAAATAATACTGAAATATCATTGGAAGATATACCAAATACGCAAGATAGAGGTATGGTTTCTTGGGGAAAATTTCTTAGAATTTTCAGTAGAATGCGTTTCTGCCATACGATTTTTTGTGAAAAAAAATCGACCCACCCTAATATACATACTGCTTATGGATACGTACATTAGGGCTAACTTTTATTATATTTTTTGCAAATATCGAAATGGCCCTAGCATAGGCGAATTGACCATTGAAAGTTATTTAAAAAAATGGTATTAAAGTTTGGAGATAAATTTTTAATTTTTTTTTTTTTTTTTAAACCAAACAACGAAAATAGTTTTTTTATAAATATATCAACCTCGCTCGAATCTATATAAAAAACTCATTATTTCGTCATCTTTGTGTTGTTAATTTTATCAACCCTATGAACTTCAATTTAAATCTTTTTTGATTTTGCAAATGTTATTTGCATACATAAATATATGTTACATGCATTTATATTCCTACGAATTTTCATTGATTTTTAAAATTGTACATCAATCATGCAGTATTTTCGTTTTTTAATTGGATTTACATTTTTGTTTTTCTTACCACAGAATGCCCATCCAGAATTAATGGGTCTACATGGTTGTTCATATGAATTTTCATTCCTTACTCCGTTGGCCTGCAATGATTTACCTCCATGTACTGTCATTACACATGACAACGAAATGTAAGTACCACCATTGATTTGATATGTTCTTATACATGTTAATTTTTCTTAATTTTTATACTTTAAACATTTCCGGCGTTGAAAAAACAGCATCAATATGAGTTCGTTAATGGATAAACCATTTAAATTGCAACAGGATAATCAGAATTATATATTCTCAGTATGTTCATCGGCGGGTAATCCTTGCATGGAAAATGATGGTAAGTTTAATCTTTATTTTATTTTTAATTTAATTAAAATATTGTATTAAGTTTATTTGTGTGCGTAAGAATAAATTAAAATTTAAATGAAGAAATAACATAATTTAAATAAACTGTTGGGGCACTTTAATTATATTCTGAAGAAATTAAGCCGAGCTATTCACTTAATTTCACCTGTTCGAATATCCATGTTGGGTGCCGCATTAAGTACAAGAGTTGGTTACTTGTGGTCGTCTGTCTGTATCTCTCTGTTTTTGGACCAGGATGACACCATTATAACTAGAGTTTCCAATTCGGTTTTAACCGAAACCGAAACCGCGGTTTTTTAAGGCCTAAAACCGAAACCGAAACCGACAATTATTCTTCGGTTTTCACTTTTAATCTATTTTCACTAGAATAATTAAAAATTTAGAAATGAGAAACAAACTTTTTCATCCAATTATTCATCCAATATCTCTAAACACAGATCGGTAAAAATATCTTAAGATTTGTTTAAATTTTTTAAATTGTATTACAACAATTGCTTCAGATGATGTAGCAGGCTACCTTTCGCAGGCTAAATAATGCAAAATTTTTATAACAAAGTCTTAGTTATTTTCAATATCCGATAAAAGTACGGAGTACTAGCTGACCCGGTAATACTAATTAAGGAAAACATGTCTCATGTTTATTGATTCGTTGGAATGTGGATTCTAGCTCATTCTAGACGTATTATTAGAATAAAAACAGTACCATAAAGACCCACATCATTGTATTCCTACTCAGCATCATGAATGTTTAATTTCATATTTCTGTGTCCATTATTATAGAAAATACAAAAGAAAGATAAGACTATAATCACCTTTCATGAATTCTATCTCATTCAGAATCATTTGTGCCTAATTTTAAGGTTTATTATAAAATATTCAAAAAGTACCTTTACAGTAAAGAAATAGTAACATTAATTATCCGTTTTGAATTCGCGATACTAGTTCGAAAAAGTACCTGCAATTCCCTTTTTTATATTCTAACTCAGTCAAGATCATGTGTGTTTAATATCCTGCTTATAGGTTCATTATTATAAAAATTTCAATAACAGT
Organism: Calliphora vomitoria; assembly: GCA_942486065.2. Lineage (NCBI taxonomy): Eukaryota > Metazoa > Arthropoda > Insecta > Diptera > Calliphoridae > Calliphora > Calliphora vomitoria. Next base: position 62,702,165 of record OW818029.2, read on the forward strand.
TTCTGTTACCTCATTATCATTATGCCCACTATCCTTGATTCTTTCTTTACTCAGAAGCATATATCAGCCAACTATTATGTATATACAATAAGTAAAATAATTTATTATAATTAGAAGAAAAAGCAAAAATTTTCCACACTTAAACCACTGTCCAGTTTGAAATTTCAAAGTAATTTCCTGATTCTAGGTTCAATATTATAGAAAATTCATTTTGAAGAAAGAAAAAGTACTCCTTAGTTTGGTTTAGTTCTCCATTTTTGGTATCATAATACAATTGAACACCCTATTCTTGATTATTTCTTTACTGAGAAGCATATTAGCCAACTTTAACTAATTTAATATATTAAAAAGGTACCATTAATAGAAAAAGTACCAATTTTCCTTTATCATCGTAAACACTCGTCAAATTTGAACTTAAAATTTGTTTAGCAGTTCCCATACTATCAACTGATTTAATAGTTAATAAATGATCACAAAACCGAACCGAAAACGATCGGTTTTCAATTTTTTAAAACCGAAACCGCGGTTTTGAAATTCTTCGGTTTTTTGGATACTCTAATTATAACCCTTAAACAGTGCAATGCAATCATAGCTGTTAATGCCAACTAAATATGTACAACGCAACAAAGTATTCATTGACGATTCGTAAGATTCTCGGAATTAGTTGCTATATTTACGGATTCCGAATTTTTAGCTTGAATCGTAAATTCCAGAATATCAGCCGTTCTACAACAAGAATAGACTGATCATATTGCAGAAACAACCAACAAGACCAGTTCAAACAATGTGCCTTATATGAGTTATGCCTAGTATGTAGTCAAATACTTTCTGTTAGCCTCATAAGTTCAGATGTACATAAGTCTTGTACATCGGATATTTCCAATTGGATCTTACCATTTTTTTTATTTATTTATTATACAATTATAACTGAGCCCAATGGGCCATATATAGTTAACAAATTTTCCACTTTTTTTTAAATTTATGCGGACATACGATTAGAAAATAATTCTAGCTGCATTTAATCACGTTCTTAATGGTTGTATTATTGAACTTAAACTCCGTAGACCATTACATATTTAATTTATATACTTATACCATTGTGCACTCTAAATGTTATGGTTTATATGACAGCTAGGATAATTCCTCAGGGATTTCCAATATGATCCTTCTCTGAGACTTTCCCAATCAGGTATCATGTCCCTGAAAACATATTTGTAATTTATATGATTAAACGTAGGTTAGTATCGGATTAATGTGAGCTCGATGTGGTGGTATCAGCTTTATATATTCAGTAGGAGTACCAAAGTTTCTAATGACATATTAAATTTTAGTAAGGGTATTCATTTCAAAATTTTATTGAATAGAAAAACGGAAAAGTGAATAATTTTTGTTGTAACAAACACACGAAAAAAAAAATGCCACTAATAGTAGCATTTTTAACAAACTATAACAAAGTTTAAAAGAACAGAGTGAAAATTTTAATTTTTCCATTTTTCCAACAAAACAAAATTTTGAAATAAATAAGTACCCTCAGTATTTCACAGTTCATTACCGTTCATTCACCGTTAAGATTACACAAGTTTCCAAAAAAATATTTTTCTTATTCATTGAATGAAACATATATTTTTGAGATAGATTAAGTACGATAGTTTATTAAGTATTTGTAGCCTAGACCACCATAGGACGATCGGTTAAATGGCAGATAAAGTCGTGGAAAAAATTTCAAAATTTAAATCTATATATATAAAAGAGAGTGACGTTAGTTACTACGCTTATAACCGATTGCGATTATTCGCACCAATTCCGACTGGTATCCGGCCAAACAAGAAGAATACCCAAGAAAATTTACAAAAATGGCACCAAACGCGAATCACGTCTTCAGGAAAATAAAGAACGGGCATCTACGTCTAGAGACGCGGAAACAGAAAATGAACGTGAATCACGTCTTGGGCATCAACGTCTAGAGCCGCAGAATCGAAAAGAGAACGCGAATCATACCTTAAGAAAACGCGTCGGAGTGCATCTTTATCGAGACACCCCAAAAGCATATCGAAATACTAGAAGGCAATCGCTCGCGGCATTTCATTACAGTAAGGATGATGACTACAGTAATCACATGGACGTACTGATTGGAGCAATGAATAAACATTTTCCAAGCTCTTTTTTCAATTGCTCGCGTCAACAAGCTGAATGAGCAAATTCAATTGAAACTGCCTGGCGAAACAATGAAATACAAATCGATTGACACAGTAATCAATGAAGAACAAGTCGGCAATTGTCCTACTGAATTTTTGAATTCATTGGAACCAGCCGGAATGCCACCAGATGCATTAATATTAAAGGTTGGATCACCGATAATGCTTCTCCGCAACTTAAACGCGTTAGTTGAGGAAACAATCATTGGTGGCAGATTCGAAGGCGAAGACGTACTGATTCCGCGGATACCGATGATTTCCAACGACTTTGATCATTTGAATTCAAGCGGCTCCAGTTCCCGTTTCGTCTTGCTTTGCTATAACCATTAACAAAGCACATGGCCAATCGTTCACTATTTCTGGCTTACATTTGGAAAATTCATGTTTATCACACGGTGTGGTTTGCTCCCGACTTAGTACAACAAATAATTTATATATTTTTACTCCAAATAAAAAAACAAAACAGATTTTATATCCCCTGGCCTTAAGATGAATTCATAGATATAATATCCCATTTGCCTTAAATACATTAGTTTATTTTTGTAAGTACTTATACATAGATATCTGCTACAACTTTGTCATTAGACCACCTCATCAATTAGTGTTTTGGGTGCGAAGTCAGGTCGGGGGAGTCCGTGCTTTAGTTTTGTCCGAAACATATGTTTTCTAAGGGCCAGCAACGCGGACCGGGTCCAGCTAGTTTAAATATATTTTAAAGCTTTGCAAACTAAAGGTGGTCGACTTTGACATCTTGTATCTCACTTTGTATTCTATAGGGTCGCGAAGTTGTTTAAAAACTTTTTTTTTTTTTAAATAATTCGGTATTTCGGGAACAGTTGGAAATATTGTTACGAAATTTCGAAGCTGAGGTAGGTGGTTTCTAGTTGATTTATAGTTGTTCAGCTTCCTCGGGGTCATGGGGCCAGTGCGTGGCCCCTCAAAGTTGGCCATCTGGGGTCTCAAATTTAAAAAAAATCGCCCAAAATCCATTTATGATCCGAATGTGAAATTTCGAACCAACATCTCTAACAGTTTCCGAGATATCGAATTATTAAAAAAAAAAAAACGTTTGTAAACCACTGTGGGTCGTCACAAATTTAATTTTCTGAAAGCTTTATGTCCTGCTAGACCAGTAGTTTAGAATAAGCAGGTTTATTAACACTTTTCTTCCGATCGACCTCACTGTGCCGAATTTGAACGGAATTGACAGGATTTCTGCCACCAGCATATGCTAGGAGGTTATTTATATTTTTTTTTAAATTTTAATGTTATTTTTAGTATATTTCAATATTTTCCCCGAAGTTAGACGTCCTAAAATAACAAACCCATATAAATATCACATGAACAAAAACCTTGTAAACTAGTGTTATGAGTTTGTACGGTTTATAATTTGCACAACTCTCTTAGACTTCCATGAAGCTTTTGGAGTGTCGACCTCTTGCCATTCGTATTCACGAGTGTTTCGAGTTGAGTGTACGTTTCAATAAGAATTTCTTAATTTACTAAAAGTCATTAAAAATATCTTTAAGAAATATATTAAACATTTCTGCAAGCCTGTTCTTAAGTAGATCTATGTTTTTTTGGAATGTGTTTTCTGATTCTTCAATTGTCATTGATTGTTCAATTGTCTTCGACCTTATGGCATTTGCATCGGGATGAATAGGCGTTTCAATATGAATTTCTTAATTTTAGAATAGTCATTAACGTTATCAACCAACAAAGCCTTCATTAATTCAATTTAGTGATACTCAAAATGTGCTTTATTGTACACATTGAGTTTTGTTCCTTATACATTTTTCTATGATCCAGATTTACTCTATTAGGACACGTCTGTTTCTGAGTGGACAGCACTCTAAATTTTTTCTAATCTGTTTTGGTTGTTTTTCCTAACGATAGTCCGAAAAGCAGTGTATATCCGATGTGATTTTTACAAACATTCTCAGTTGTTGAATACATCGACATAACTATAAATTTTTACAAGCTTTATACAAAATGTCCATACAAAATCTGTTTTATAAATGTTTGATAAATTTAAAAATTTATTATGAATAAGACCTATATACAACGAATTTGTTTATTAAATTTTATAGTTAAATGTGTCGTATTCATCATATTCTCAAAAGTAAGCCTCTTATGGTAATTTTCTTATATCCAATATAAAAAATGGCTGGCCGATTTAAAGGATAAATAAGCTTTAATATCTTTTTAAACCTAAATAGAGCAAAAAGAGATTAAGTGGAAAATCTAATATGAATGTATTTATTATTCTAATAATAATTCTTCCCAAACCTTAAAAAAAAATAATTTTGCAAATGAAAGAGAAAAACAAATTTATTTAATTTCTTTTCAATATCTTGTTTGTGCCTTTTTACGAATTTACATGGTTACAGTATGCATACGCAAATAAATACAAAATCACGTAAATAATTTGTTTATGTTGTAAAAATGTAAGCACTGAATATGTACGAAAAGAGCAGCAGCAAATACGATGCCAGTAAAAAAATGGGCAATCAAACCCGTTGGCATCGAGGTTTGTTTGGAAATAATAAAAAATTTAAGAAAACACATCCCAATATTGTAAATAAAAAATAATCAACAAAACTGTATTATAAAATTGAAGCTACACATATCCAACGCGTACAACGTACACCTTCTATAACCCTTCCTCAGTAAAAGTTAACAAAAGGTTACATTAGGGAAACGCACACTAAATAAATATTTGTTAACCCAATAGTAACCTACGTTCTGAACCAGCTTCAATCGCTCAAAGTTTCTGAATTTTAAGTTTTGTATAAGTATAGAAAATAAATTTCCCATGTAAGTACTAACGGAAACTCAAAAATTATCCTGGAAAATAACTGCCTCCTTAACATACATACTACGTGGCAATTTAAATAAAATATCTCTACCGTTTATATATGTACATAAATATGTATATTAGGTATAAAATACATTGAAAATTACATTCCTTTTTTTACACTACCACTGTACACCAATCCAACTCCAGGACAGGCAATTGTAAAATTGAAAAAATAAACAAAGTCTCCATAAAAAATAAAATTTGTATATACATATGACTACAAAAACGGATAAAGTAATAAAATACAAAAAAAAAAAAAAAAAAAATGCAAAGAAACTAAAATTGAAATCCCCATCGAGAAAATCTAAAAGACAACAATTTATTCCTTTTTTACCTTTAACGTTTATTATACAGATTCTATATATCGACGGCTTAATATGGAAAGGTCGTATCTCGTTTTTTTTTTTTCAAAATCGGGTTTTTCATATATTCTGGTAGACAAAACTCAAATACACCTCTCCTAAAAAATCCAGTTTCCTATGTTGACGAATAACAGATTTACAGTAATTAAAAAAAAAACCCTAACTCATTTCAACAATAGTTTGAAAGAAAAAGCGATAACTCATTTAATGTTGAATGCATATTTTTTGGTTTATATTAAAACAAACAACTTTTCTAAAAGTACATTTCGATATATTACAAATGTTTAGTTGTTTATTTTTCACTTTCACTTTCAGATTTTATTCAGTTTTTTCCTTCTCCTGTAAGGTAACTAAAAGTTGAGATACGGCCTTTCTATATTAAGCCATCGATATGTATATTTTTTGCATTCTATTACAAACTTCAATAAAGCTTGTACATAACACTGACTATTGGAAACGGTTGCTGGTTATAAGTAATAATATCGATTTAACGCTGCAGTATTGGGTCAATATTTGTATTTTGAAACTATTTGAGAAGAGAAATGGAAATAATTTTCCTTATTAAATAAGAATGAGGGTCATACCAAAATAATAGGCATTTATGGACAAAAACACGTTTCTTTTGAAATCTATGAAACTGATCTCAACTGTATATTATTTCTTAAGTGTTATGATTTTGGCAATATAATAACAATAATTTTGTGTCAATGACACTACCAGCAACAAAATCAGGGATCGTAACGATTATAAGTATTATTTAAAAATTACTTTTTAATAATTATTTTTTGAGTTTTGTTATTGCTAGAAAAATAAAAGTTATTTTTGAATTCAATTTTTTGCTTAAAATTTCGGATATAATTTCGACCCTAAATCGCTAAGATAAAACTTAAATTAATCGATTTAAGATTGAACTTACCTCCAGTCCGTTATTTGTTCATCTAATTATTTTTTAAATAACAAATAAAACTCAAAAAATAACTTTTATTTTTCCGTGCAAAATATTCGAGTAAAAATCAAAATATAACTGTTTTTCCTAAAACAAAAATTAAATTGTAATTTTGCTAATTAAGCGTAAAGAAGATTATTTTCAACTTTGGTATATTTGGTGACCCGCACTATTTTCCGGCAATCATTTTCGTGGAATATTTAAATTCTTAAATGTCCTTTTATGATTTTCTCGAAAAATTGGTCAAATTGACCCCCTAAAGAGAGGAGATGAAGGATTAAGATCTTCCAAAAAAATTATCCGCATAAAATTCCACTATATAACTCTGACAATAAGAATTCTCTCAGAAATTAACTTACAACATTTTGTTCATTTAAAATAATGCTCCCTTCGATCAAAAAATTATAAAAACAAATTATTGACCCAGTGTAAAAACATTCAGACCAGCTGGACTATAAATTTATTTTACAAAAATGATCTACTCAACATGACCTTTCAGAATTATAGGTTCGCTATTCTGTTCCAAAAATGCTGTTGGACAGTGTTATTAAAGTAGTTTTTTTAATATAAATTAAACAAATACAAATTAATGACGCTATCGGCACACAGTGGTTCAGAATCGCTTTTCATCGACCAAAACTCTATAATCTTTGAATCGACAGACATATTTTTTTTCTTGATTGAGAGATATTTACTTGAATTTTTCTCCAGTTTTAATTTAATTAAAATCGGTTCAGCAGTTGTTGAGAAATGTAAGGCTAAATAAAGTTGAACTTTTAATTACTTTATAGCATCAGTGCAAAAGTGGTGTAACCAACAATTTTTTTTGTTTGCTGTTACATTGCTTATATTACCAACTATCAATATAAAGTTTGGTATTCAAAAGCAGATGGATCTGAAAAAATCTTTTTACCTTAGAGCAATTTTCTTTATTGCCACTGAAGTGTGCAGAGTTCACATTAAATTACGCACTGCACAGTGGCGCATAATCAACATTTTTAGGAAATAAATCTGGCATTTCTAAACGGCTGGTCCGACCGGCATAAAATTTTACGTGATTTCAAAGGTGCGAAAATCCCAAAAAGGGTATTTTTTACAATTTTGCTCATAGGGTCCACATTTCTTTCGGGGCTGGGAAAATAGTTTGGGGATAAATAGGGAACACATCGATGTTTCCAAAGCTGTTTTCCGTTTTCTGATCCCAGCTTTGGGATTTTAGAACATGTGGGCCAAATTTTAAATTTTGATAAAAAGTATGGAAAATTCCGAAGGGCGTAGAGGTGACATATTCAAAATATAGTACATGTTTTTATACCAAAACATAAAATTGTTACATGTTCTTAAATTTTTTTTTTTTTAATAAAAAGAGCTTAAGTCACCTTTTCTCCCAAAAAACAGCAAAATACTACTACTTTTTGGATTTTTTATATTGAAAATTGTTTATTTTTGGATCCATAATTGATATTGCACTGAAATCGTTTGTATATTATTGGTAAATCTGTTGTCTAACAAACAAAAATTCAAAAATAGCGGACCCCAAGGTATGGCAAAATTTTAAAATTTTAATTTTGAAAAACCTATAACTCGAAAATTATAAGAGATAAATAGAACACACAATAATAATTCAAGACCTAGCCAAGCTCTTTCCATAAATATAAAAATCTTTGAAATCGGATGGGAAACAAAAAAAAATGGCACGTGTTTAAAAATTTGGATTCTGCCCCACAGTGGGGCAGAATCCAAATTTTTGGGAAATAAATCTGGCATTTCCAAACGGCTGGTCCGATTGGGATAATTTTTAAACACATGCCATTTTTTTCCCATCCATTTTCAAAGATTTATGTTTATATTTTTGGAAAGCGCTCGGCTAGGTCTTTGAAAAACGAACTTGCGTGTGCTATTTATCTCTTATAATTTCTGAGTTATAGGCATTTCAAAATTGAATTTTAAAAATTTTGCCATATCTTGGTACGCTTATTTAATGGACTCGAATTTCTTTTGTTAGTTAGATAGCTAAATTACCAATAACATACAAAAAATTTGATGTTATTCCATTATGGATCCAAAAATAAACGAATTTGAATTTAAAAATTCAAAAAATAGTAGATTTTTGCTATTTTTTGGGCTTTTTTTATTAAAATAAACTTTCTTAAAGAATATATAATAATTTTATGTTTTTCTGTAAAGTATCTTTATGGAGAATATTTTGGTAAAAAAACATGTCCTATTTGGAATATGTCGCTTCTACGCCCTTCGGAATTTTACCAATTTTTTTTTTTTATCAAAATTTCAAGTTTGGGCTACATGTTCTAAAATCCCAAAGCTGGGATCAGAAAACGGAAAGCAGCTTTGGAAACCTTGATGTGTTCCCTATTTATCACCAAAGTATTTTCTCAGCCCCAAAGGAAATGTGAACCCTTTGAGCATAATTGTGAAAAATACCATTTTTAGGATTTACGCTCCAATTTTTAGGAATTGCGGGATATCCTTTGACCTTTTGCCAAGTTTTTTTACAACCTGTTATTTAGAATGAGAAATATAAAAAAGGTTGAAAATTTCATTGAGTTTTGTTAATAAATAAAGATTTTATTACATATTACATATTTATTGAGCCTCTAAAACTAAAATTTGTATCAATATTTTAAAAAGATTGAAAATATTGGGAACAATTCGAGCCACATTTACTCCGAACTATTTTTTTTGTTTAGATAAGTTAATTGTTGGTCTTACAAAAAAAAGTTCAAGTCAATATCTCAATTAGATTAAAAAATATGTAACTTTAAAACTCCGTCCTTCAAAAATATTGCGCCGCCCCTGGAACATTTGTTGGGCCTATTTTAATAACTTAAACTCGAATACTCCGATCGAAGCAGCCGTTGAGAAATGCCAGATTTATTTCCAAAAAATTTTGATTTTCTGTCCCATCGTGCGCCCCTGGAGCATTAATAACTTAAACTCAAATACTCCTTCTACGCCCACGTCAAATTTTATCACGATTGGTCCAGCCGTTTAGAAATGCCAGATATATTTTCAAAAAAAAAAAAAATTGATTCTGCCCCACTGTGCGCTGTTTGTTTAAGAAATATCACGTTTTTTTTGTGCATGTTTAGTTGTTACACAGTTGAAGAGTTTGTTGCATTTGGCTACAACGGAAACGGAAATACAATCGCATTTCCGTTGAGCCATTGAAAGGAGCGCTTTTACTGGCTGTTGTCTATGGTATACGTATAGATATTTATGTGTAACTCTGTGCCTACGACTTTTTGGTTGAGTGTATTTGTATTGCCTACCCAATGTTTGGAACATCGGGAGTTGCTGCTATGTTCTAACTATTGTTTGTAATTTTGTTCAACTTTTTTTCAGCTGTTGTTGTCATTATTACTGTTAAATTTTACGTTGTTGTTTTTCTTATCCTTTTTTGTTTCCTTGCTCTTGTTGTTCGAATTTATGTAAACAATAATAACGTCGCAAACACGTCGAACAACGTTTCATTTGTTAAGCAAATAACAATCGTTGTTGCTGCTGGCGGTGGTGATAGTGATGGTTCCAGTGGCTGGTGTTTTCAGACCTTAACTGGCTGTTATTTCGCTCATTTCTTGCATTCTTTTTTTGCATCCTTTTAGCGTAAAACAAATTGTTTGTTTTGCCATAGAATTGTATGCAACGTTAAAAAAAAAACATTTTATGTTTTCAACGAAATATTATTTTAGATTTTTGTTTGTGCATTTATTCAGCACCAAAAGTTTAGTGGGAGTGTTCATTTTCTTAAGCCGCCTGTATCAATGCGAAATATTGCTCAAAGCCAAAAGTATATGAGTCAGAATAAAAGCATAGAACGGAAGGAGAGAGCAATAAAGTGGAAAAAATTAGTCTCTTTTCACACATACGGGTGATACAATAACAAAATACATGCAATACATTCTCATGAATAAGGTTTTTGACAACAGACATAGGTTTTTGGCTCTCAGTTACCTATCTAGTTGTCATCTATGAGTGAGTTTTTATATTTTAAATTAAACAAATTTCGATGCTGTTTTTTCTTAAAAACGAATAGAAAGAAACAATTCACTTACTTAAATTAAAATTGTAATTTGTCTTGATATTTTAACTAAGATGTCGGTCCGCTACATGAGATATTGGCGCTATTTTGCCTAAACGTGGTTAAAGTTTATTGTGACCTTTGATTGCCAATAAGCATCTCTACATGATTAATTGTGAATGAATTGCGAATCCAACTTCTCTCCTATTTCAGAAATGTAGAAAACCTATTGAAAACCCCTTTACATAGATTTTTTACTCTATTTTAAAACAAAGTTTGAATTTGGTCCATACACAATTTCTTATACACGCAGAAAAAAAATATAGTTGGATATTGTTACTGTAACCATTTCAACATTTGTGCATGGTTACTGTAACCATTTCAACATTTTTAACAATATTATAGTCACAGTAACTATATATATGATTGTGGTAACAATAATATGGTTAATTTACGATTCAGATGAATATTTCAACCATATATATGGTTACAGTAAACATATATATGTTTGTGACAACCATTTATATGATGAATAATTTTATCATAATATGTTGTTCTCAGATTATGATATAAGAGCAACATAATATGGTAAATCCTTCATCATATAAATGGTTTTCACAAACATGTATATGTTTACTGTAACCATATATATGGTTGAAATATTCATGTGAATCGTAAATTAACCATATTATTGTTACCACAATCATATATATAGTTACTATGACTATAATATTGTTAAAAATGTTGAAATGGTTACAGTAACCATGCACAAATGTTGAAATGGTTACAGTAACAATGCCCAACTATATTTTTTTTCTGCGTGTATGTATTATTTTTTGGAATAAAAGTTTGCAATTTTTTTATTATTCGAGTGAACGATTCATTGTTTAAATATACTCGATTATTCGAATGAATACAAAATATTATTCGAATTATTTACTAATATACATATATTTAAAAATGAAGAAAAGTACAGAATAAATAAAATATACATGCAACTAATAAGAAACAAGTAAGAAAGTACATTTAAAGTACCATTAAAATACTTATTTATGATAAATCGTATGTATATTTTAGTCAAGTCATCGGCTTTATATGAAACTTATACATGTTGAATTTAATCTCGATACTTATTTTGAGAGTATGCTTTATATGGAGGTTACCAATTTTAACCAAATTTAAGTATGTAATCTAGGATATTGACAACAATTATTCGGCAAGGTTAACTCATGAACCGATTTCAATAGGCTTCGACACGGATTTCGTGTTTTACTTAAGTTTGATTAGCCCCACTTCCGAAAATCACTCACGAATATAAATTATTGAAATTTTAAAAGAAAAAAGTTTTTGCTAACTTACTTAGTGTAGTGTGTTATATGATCGGGCTTGATCGACCATACTTTCTTACTTTGGTTATTGTGTTTTTTTGCAGCATGTTGTATATAAATCTTATCTAAATATGGCTTAAGGGAGTTCGAAAACAACTACAAAACACAATAGAAAACAACAATTCAACCAAGTGACTAATTTTAATGTAGACAATTAAAAAAATGCATGGATGTATAAGGACAGTCTACCGATTACCTCAACTTTAATGAAAACATTTAGAAATTCGTACAGGGTTTGTCGGAAATTACTTTTCTAGCAAATACTTTTTACTGAAATTTGGCATTTGGTTTTATGAACGAAATCGTCATGTGAATAACAGATTTGTTAATCACACATTTTAGCAATCAGTTCGTCATATTGAACAATTATTTTTGCTAAAAAGTAAGAAAATAAGAGTTATTTTCTGATTTTTATTTTATTTTGTATCTTAGAAAAAGATAACATGATTGATGTAATGTTTACATATCGAAATATTCATCGCAGACCCACAAAAGTATATGTATCCCGGGTCCCCATAAAATTCTAAGACTATCTAGTTATATCCATCAGTCTGTCTGTTAAAGACACAATAGGGCCTTACTTGTTACTTATTAGTGATTTTTGAAAATAACTTTTATTTCTGCTCAGAAAAAAAGGAACTTTTATTTTTGCTCAAAAAAGAAAAAAACTTTTAAATACATGATTTTATTAAAATCTAGTTCAAAACGACAACATCGTATGCTTAACGATGTTATCCGCTTTTTTAAAAATAACTGTTATTTTAAGTCCCTTTATCACATATAAAACAAAATTTTTGACATATTCTCAATATTTTGCTTGCTTTCAACTTTGATTTGCAAGAATTAAATCACGACCGAAACCACTTCTGACCGAATAATGGCCGAAATTTCACTTTTGGTCTAATTCGAAAATGAATAATCTCGAATTCAAGTGCATATTTAGAAAAGACGTGTTAGATATTTTTATATAAAAATAAACTTACATAAAATATTTTCTAATGGGTTATATTCTTAAAAAAACTGAATTTATTGAATATTCCAAAACTGTATGATTTACTATACAGCACACTGTATTGGAAAACAACAAAAACAAAACCTGTTATAATGTTTTTGATCCTAAACGTCGCCTCTTTGTATGGCATAAAAAAACAGAAGGGCGCATTATATTGCGAAATATTCAGGATTCCATTATTTCCCACTCTGTACAAAAAAACAGTAGAATCATGTCGCAGCATATTGGAATAGCAAGTTTTTTTTTTAGTTTTTTTTTTTTCATTAGAACATTGTTTTGATCAAATCTTTTTTTCTATGATTTTTTTCATTTAGCACAGAGGCACTTAATAATTGTATTAAAAAATCTATAACATTTCCGTGACACAATATTTCAGTACTATTGACAATCTGCTGAATAAAACGGGAGGTGTTATAAGTTATATATGGGCACATAGCTAGCACAAGTTAGTGGATATATTGTGCCGCCCTCTAGCCCCCATTCTACATGACATTGATAAATAAAAAGTTTCTAAAACACTCTGCGGCACTCCTTTCATACAATACTTGCAAATAATGTTGTGAGGTTTTTTCAAGCTCACTTTGAATTGCCCCACTGTATTCTAGCAATGTTATTTCTTGTTTTTTCAGTTATTTTTTTACTCTCATAATTTCATCTGCAGCATTCTTTTAATTGTTGTCTGTTTTCTTGTACTTTACGAGGATTTTACTTTTAATGACACATTTTTAGCATTTATTTTGTAGATTTTTTAGTGGTTTAAACATTTTTATCATTTGATTTTATAATTTGTTAAAACCAAATGATTAAAATCTCACTAAGGTCACACTACATCCGATGTAATGAAATGTATTTCAATTTATAAAAATTTTAAACATGAACATATTTATAAATTGAAAGGGATAGAATAAAGTAAATTTACACTGACGCTTAAAAGCTCGAATCAAACCAGTTCGTTATACATATGTATATCGTATGGGTAAATTTTTTTTCCAAAATATTTAAGAATCGAGGCAAAAGAAAATTATATTTCCTCTAGCCAAATGTGTATTATTTTTGAGTACCGCCAGAGTTCGCATTCATAATTTTTTTTTTTGATTTTATCCCCTTTTTTGGGGGGAAAATTTACGAAATTGTTGTGAAAATTTACGAATATTTAATTTTGAGCTTTGGTTTCTTGGAATGACCCATAGGCCTCCCACAATTTGACCCACCCTAGTATACAAATATCGTATTAATTCACCTGTTAGTGAAAAAAAGTTCTAACGAGCAGACAAACTCGTATTATTTCATAATTTATCGTTTACACAAAATAATTTGGACATATGGGCAATTCCATATTATTGTACGTGACATTTGTACGCCTAAAGAGTGGAATAGATATTGCAAAAATAAGAGTATCTGAAAAATAATTTGGTCTTTATGTTCCATTCAGAGTGTAATATATACTAAAAAAGTTCATTCGAAACATTGTTGTCCAAAATATTGTGCGAAATATGTGTATATCCTACGTGACATAAAACGGAAGTCATTTTGAGGTATATGTAAAAATATGCGAAAATTTTTGAATTGTGAGAGGCGTTATGTTTTCTTTTAATTTCTTACACTAAACGAAATATTTTTCCTTTACAATCCGTCATATTTATATAAAAACAATCTTTGGATGATTTTATAATAAATAAAATTTAATATCGTACGTGACAGATTTTTCTCTTATAGTAAAACAATATATATTCTGCAAATACATGTATACAAAAACTAAAAAAAATAAATATAAAATATATATTCGGTTTCAATAAACAATTTGATAATAGCAAAAAAACAATCAGAGTCAAATTCATTCCATACTACATGCTAATTGGGAGCTTAGTTTTCGCCGCAATTTCAGCCTAAAACATACCAATTAAATTAAAAAATTAAATATAGTCAGTTTAAACTATTATTTTTGCCAATACAATTTTGTAATAAGATCTAAATGCTTACACATAGTAATATTTTAGTGTTTTCTCCTTTCAAATCATCTTGTAAAAAAGGGTTTCAAGGGTTTTTGGGTTTTCAGTCATGGTAGTCATTCTCGTGGAGTTCCCCATATGTAAATTTCCCATTTCACCTCAGACATTTTTAAACAATTGCTGTTCTTTTGTGACTCGTCCGAAATCAAAGATTTAAATATATTCTCGATTCTATTCGATTAGACCTATAAAACCAAGGTTGTCTACCGTTTCCGCTAAGCTACCGTTATCCCTTAAACACCCTAATCTATCCTTACCGAAATAACTGTAATTACCGTTACCAATACAATAGTAAATCCTGTTATAGCACTATAAAAACCATAATGGAAGAGTTTTCGAAAAATGTTCAAAATTTCATCATTAGTGACTAGAACTATAAAAATATTTTTTTTTTTTTTGTAAATTGTAATAATAATTTCAATCAAATAAAAAAAGATTAAAAACTGTAAGTTTAGTGGTTTCATTTTTATTAAAATATATGTATGTTAAAAATATTTCAATCTCAGTCCTTATATCTAATTTTTTAATTTAATTGGTATGTTTTAGGCTAAGATTATGGCGAAAACTAAGCTCCCACTTAGCATGTAGTATGAAATCAATTTGACTCTGATTGTTTTTTTGTTATTATCAAATTGTTTATTGAAATCGAATATATATTTTCTATTATATTTTTTAGTTTTTGTATACATATATTTACAGAATATATATTGTTTTACTATAGGAGAAAAATCTGTCACGTACGGTATTTCACGTACGATATTAAATTTTATTTATTATAAAATCATCCAAAGATTATTTTTATTTAAATATGACGTATTATAAAGGAAGAATATTTGGTTTAGTGTAAGAAATTAAAAGAAAACATTACGCCTCTCACTATTCGCAAATTTTCGCATATTTCTACATGTACCTAAAAATTACTTCCGTTTAATGTCACGTACGATATACCCTTATTTCGCTCGATATTTTAGACAATAATGTTTCGAAAGAACTTATTATTTTTTAAAATATATTACACTCTGATTGGAACATAAATACCAAATTATTTTTCAGATACTCTTATTTTTGCAAAATCTATTCCATTCTTTAGGCGTATAAATGTCACGTACGATGACATGAAATTGCCCATATTTGATGGTTTATATCATTTAGATGATATCGTTGCGATGTCGTTTTAATATCGTTTGGTTTATTGATTTTTTTCAGTTTTCTTTAGTTTGGATGTATTTGACATTGGGAAATTATAATTCAGAACATAATTTCTATTAATTGTACCTTGTTAGTTCTGCCACCGTATAGAACATAAGAGCCGAAACAGTAAGTCAGATGCAGTATTGTCAAAACTTAATAAGAAAAAAGGTCTAGATTTTTTTTTTTAAATAAGAGATCTGTTATTCATTTGCAAGGTAATTTTTTAAACTATTAACAAAAAATTGATTGCAATTCCTTTCCAATTCAATTGCATTTCGTTTCCAATTCAAATGAATTTGTATAATGAATTGCAATTCGCTTCTAATAAATGAATTTGTCTAAGTAAATTGCAATTAATTTCCAATTCAAATGAATTAGACAAAAATTAGCAATTCATTTCCAACTCATTTCAATTGATTGAAATTTGAATTAATTTTGTAAGCAAATTTATAGAAAGCAACGCTGTCGTTTTGTCATTCAACTAATTTTGTATGTAAAAGACAGCGAGCGAGAGTAATCGTTTAATGTATTACCTAGTATAGTCCAAAGACAAAAAATTCTTAGATTTGAAATTCCCATGGTATACTGGAATTGACAGGTAGCGGCAGAATAGGAATTGAATTAGTAGAAAAACCTATAAAAATGCGAATATTTTGTTTATTTGCTAAATGAAACCTAAATTTTAATCAAATAGTGTGAAAATATTATGTGTTTAACAATCATTTTTTCTTTAAATAATCTCATACATATTTGTACATTGTGCAACTCATTTTTGATTTCATTTATTTGAATTGCAATTCATAAATTCATTTGAATTGGAAACTAATTGCAAATCATTTTACAGATTCATTTGAATTGAAAACGAATTGCAACTCATTTTTAGAAATTCATTTGAATTGAAATTCATTTCTGCCTAATTAAAATTTCATTCAATTCTTTTTTGTTGTGAAAATAATTAATTCAAAATTTAGCTAATTCATAACGAATTAAAATCAAAAAAGAATGATTCATTTATAGCTCTGATACATGGTAACAAATACTTTATAGTTATAAATTCTCAATTTCATTATACTTACAGTTCAATCGTTTTTGATATAAAGTCAATTTCAATTCCATTTAAATCCAATTATAAATTGATGTAGCTGAAAATTACATAAATTCTCCAAATATTTAAACACGTTTTTAAACAAAAGACAATTTATCCAAACAAATACATTCGATATCATTATCCTGCCAGAATGGGGTCCTTTAAATGAACAACGTGTATTTGGTTTGTAGTAGTTGTGCGTTATGCGCTTACAAATGTACACAGATGTTCAGTTCGTGTTGTGTTTTACTATATGTTCAATCCTTTTATTCATTTTCCTGCTCAAAATGACAATGTCTATGTTGCCATCCAGCCTGCCATTGTTTTCATCGTGGTCCGTCGCCAGTTGTTGACTCAACCAACAACTACACTATCGAGCAAAATGGTCAGTCACTAAAACAGTTTAGGCCATTTACTATGATTTGTAACAGTATTGTGGAATATCGTACATAGTACAACACGTATATAATTTTGTTGCTTATCCTTGTTGGAGTGTCAATGTGTGTGGTGGGCTCTAATAAAATCATTCATCTGTTAAGCAATAAAAATCATTTATTTTAGCCACTTTGTAATCTGGCTAAAAGAGTAAATTTCTTTTGAATTATGGCGTTTGGTAAATAATTTTGTTTAAAGTGAAATCTCAACTAAAGGGACAATAAAAAACATGTTCATGCGTACTTCAAATACAAAATTTAAAATTTTTTTTTTGAACAAAATGCTAAATGTTGACTAATAATGCCCAATTTAATGGTTGAACATGCTATGGGTTAACGTGTGGACCGGTTTGAATTTGGAGAATGT
Source organism: Calliphora vomitoria (assembly GCA_942486065.2). Lineage (NCBI taxonomy): Eukaryota > Metazoa > Arthropoda > Insecta > Diptera > Calliphoridae > Calliphora > Calliphora vomitoria. The sequence continues at coordinate 62,720,055 of OW818029.2, forward strand.
AGAGTTATTTAGAGCAGCAAAGGACTAATTCTTGTTAAAAAAATTATATAAATTTTAATAAATACCTTTTATTAACAATAGTTTAGGAATTTAATTTGATTATAATCACATAATTTTACAATATTTATATGCATTTGAAATTTCCATTTTCAATTTGACTTCAATTAGTTTATATAAGGACTGAGATCGAAACATTTGTTACATACATACAGTGGTGGCCATGAGGTTAGCACACTAGCTACTTGCTATTTTTAAACGCAAATATTTCCTATATTTCTTAATTTTTTTATGATATCTTTTGCATGCGTGTTACTTGTCCTTCTAAGATCACGTCCCATCATGTCCAGCATTATTCCTTTAAATATATTTTGCGTTTTTCTATCCAGAATAGAATAACCTCAAAAAAACACTGGACAGTATTTTAGCACAAAATAAAAAAGTTTATTCATATTAAAAAAGTAACAAAACAAAAAAAACTTATTTCACTAAAAACATAGTACTTAGTTGGATACCCTTTATTTTTGATCACAGCTGCTAGTCTCCTTGGCATACTTTCTACAAGGGCCATACAGCGATCCACTGAAATATCATTCCAAGCTTTTTCTACTTCTTTCCATAAATCGGCCAAATTTTTAGGCTTTTCTCTTATTACATGCTGCTCCACATCATTCCAAAGGTTCTGAATAGGATTGAGATCCGGAGATTGGGCTGGCCATTTTAACACGTCGATATTGTTCGATTCCAAGCAACACCTCACTAAACGTGAGGTGTGTTTTGGATCATTATCTTGCATAAATCGCCACCTAAGTGGCATGTTGTCCTCTGCATAAGGTATCATTGTATTTAGAAGTATATTCTGGTATACATACTGGTCCATACGAGTATCAATCTTTTTTATAGGACCAACACCATACCCAGAAAATGCTGCCCACACCATCACATTACCCCCTCCGTGTTTTATTGTTTTACTGGTGTACTTTGGATTATGTTGCATGTTCGGAGGACGCCATACATACCTCTTACCATCCGATCCGAATCTACAAAATTTAGATTCATCACTCCAAAGGACATTTTTCCAAAAAATTAACGGCTTTTCCAAATGCTCACGAGCAAAGGACAACCGAGCTTGTATGTTCTTTTTTGAAACATGTGGCTTATGCTGAGAAATGCATCCACGTAAATTTTTTTCATTAAGTCTTCTTCTTATCGTTCTGCTGGACACGTTGATACCATATTTTCCTGAAATTTCTCTCTGGATTACGGTGGAGCTCTTAAAAGGATCTTCGACAGAGGCTCTGTATATTAAAGAGTCCTCTTTACGTGAAGTTTTTCTGGGCCGAGGAGCCTGTGTAACATTTTTAGATGTTTTATATTTCTGAATATGTCTTAATGCATTATAAACCATCTTCCTGGAGCATTCCAAAGTATAAGCAATCTCACTTATACTTGTTCCTCTCGAGTTCATTTGTTGAATAATCTTTCGTTGTTCCTCTGTACACCACTTTTTTTTAGCCATATCTAAATAATGTTTATTAAGTCAGTTTGTCTTCCTCATTGATTAAATAATACCTAAACTTACCAATTAATATTTATACCCTCAAAAAACTTTTAAAAAATTTAATTCTACTTATATGTGCTAAAATTGTGTCCAGCTTATTTTACATATTACTGCACTAAAATGCAAATTTGAAAGAGAATAGCGACAGAATGCAAAAAAAAGTAACGGGACTTATTGATCACACCATAAACAACACTAATTACCAAAAACTTTAGTTTATAATTGCAATGAAATGAAATAATTTGCTTTAGAAAACAGCAAGTATGAAGTGTGCTAACCTCATGGCCACCACTGTATATGTTAATAAAAATGAAATCACTAAACTTACAGTTATGAATCTTCTTTTATTTGATTGAAATTATTGTTACAATTTACAAAAAAAAAAAAAAATATTTTTATAGTTCTAATGATGAAATTTTTAACCTTTTTCGAAAACCCTTTTTATAGTGCTTTATATCACTTTGTTCGAACAGGTTTGGACATCTTTTTTGTGCTCTTCAATTCTATTTTAACAAGAGCCCAATATCTATCCACTGGACACAGCTCCAGGCATTTTGGTACAAATACCACATTATTGGTCTTGTAGCACTCAACACCTTTCTTACCATAGTGACAGATGCCAAATCAGGCCAAAAATAAGTGGACATATTAAGAAGTCTTATGAATGGAAACATCCTTTTTTGTAAACATTCCTTGATGTAAATTTTGGTATTTATAGAGTCCTTTGTAACAAATGTTTGGCTGCATATTTCTTGCCATACCAAGAACTTTTTGGGAAATTTTGTCTGCTTTTGGGTCCTAAACTTTTCTTCAACATTCCCTCGAGCATTTGCAACATAAAAAAATTGACCCAGAAGCTGCGAAAAATTGTCCATACATACATTTCGTCATCCATTATGCAGCAGGTATTTTTTTTGTATACAATTTGACTTTAATTTCCGTGCTCTGTCTTTGGCTTCAAAATTTTTACAAAGTTCCTGTAAGGAACTTTTTGAGCCTTGTATGCTTTTAAACCTTCATTGTCTTTAACTTTTCGTACCAAATAGTCCTAGTACTGACCTAACCGGGCTGCTTTCCTACCGGATGTGTTGGGAACTCTTTTGAAAATGCTTTCTATTTTTTTGGCTTTCCTTCTACCTGAACCAGATTTTATTACAAAGGACAAGTTCTCCCGATACTATTTAATAACATTGGAAACAGTTTGATAGCAGTTTGTTTGGCCAACTTTTTGTAGGACCAAGTTGGGTTTTGTTGAAAATATTTAGTAATTTTAGTACGCACTTTTTTCTGGTCACTCATTTTAATCAGATTAACAACAAATGAACATAATTGACATTAAACATAATAACTGAAATGCTTTACAAAGGTAACTTGATAAAAAAAAAAAAAATCAAATAATACTTGGGTTAAAAGTTTTAATGAAAAACGTGTGTTAAGAATTTTACGATCTCAGTTCTTAAATATAAATATTAAGGAAAAAATCTCAAATAAACCAATTATTTATAATGTTAAACAAAGATTTTCATCTTTGGACGTTTTTATGAAAACTAGTTTGAACATTTATTTAAGTATATACATATATACATATTGTTAAATATGATAAAAACTTGGTAATAACTTGCAATTACTTAATAACTTACATTTGAATGACTACTACATACCGTCTGCATTACATAGAAATTGTCGTATAAATACTTATTTATTATCTGTTATATATCTACTTACTCTCTAGTCATTTGAATAAGCATATCCGGTTTTTACTAATAACGGCTTCTGTGAGACCTAACTATCAACTACGAAGAAATTTAAAAAACTTAATCTATCACTTGAATAATAAAAAAATGTTTTTTTTTTAAACAAAATTAAACTCGAATATTTGACAACCCTAGTGACAACAAAAAACCATTTATACTCATTACTTCTGCGTTTCTGGTAGCAAATTTTTAAAACTTTCAATTTAAATGAAGATAGGACAAAGTTTGAAATTTAATAAAAATTAACCCTGCTTTATTTCCTCCACTTTTTCTTTCAAATTTAATGTGTCACATTAAACACATTAAATTTGAAAGAAAAACTAGAGGAAATAAAGCAGGGTTAGTTTTTATTAAATTTCAAACTTTGTCCTATCTTCAACCTATTACGTATTGAAATATTGTTATTGTTAAATAGAGAAACATTAAAAGCAGACGTTTTGTGGATGTGGTATAAATCACAATTATGAGATTCACAGAATTTAGAAATCATTTCCATATTTCTGATCGAAACATGGAACGAAACCATGTACATACCCATATGCATGAAATTTTATGGTTTCTTTGGTATGAATTTATAATGGGTTATCGATGTCAGATCTATGTTTCCACCCAGTAAGCCAGCAAGTTATATTTCAGCTAAGTTGTAACTACTAGGGCATTCAATCGGGTTTCTGGTTTAATCGTTAATCGAGCAAGTAATCGGGGCTTAAATTTAATCGGTTAATTTTATGTTATTCAATTAACCGAATAATTATATATTTATTTAAATTGAAAAAAAAAAAAAAAATACATGAATTTTGTGTACTTATTTAAGTATTTTATTAATAAAAGAACAAAATCATAAAAACAAACAAAACATAACAATTCAAAAAAAAAAAAAAATAATTAACACTATGCGAGTATAACAAGAATCTGTCATTGAAATTTGCAAAACACCTCCAAAATCTTGAGTTACGGGTAAAAATCCGGTTTTTCTTACCTTTAAATACTTATAAGCCATTAACTAAGCTGATTCTCAACCGATTTTAATTTTTAAAACAGATTTAAAAAGAAGAAACTGTGGCCTTTCCAATGGTATATATATTATGATAATTTTGTTTTAGTACAATCTTTTATAACTTTGTCAATTTCCAATGGATTTTTAAAAGCAATATTGAGTTTTACGCATAAATAAACTTATTTTTTAAATCAATGCATAAATAGTACGGTTTCCTTATAAAATACTATGTAAAATCTTCTTCAAAGTTGGAAAATGGTGAAAAAATAAAAACAAAAATATGTTTGCTGAAGAAATGCACAAAAATTTTGTCAAAATACTTAAATAATATATATACCATTGGAAAGGTCACAGTTTCGTCTTTTTAAATCCGTTTAAAAAATTAAAATCGGTTGAGAATCAGCATAGTTAATGGCTTATAAGTGCTTAAAGATATGAAAAAACGGTTTTTTACTCGTAACTCAAGATTTTGGAGGTGTTTTGCAAATATCAAAATATATTTTTATTGTACTCGATAAAGCCTATACTTTCCAGGTATTTCTACTTTAGTTTTTTTTTTGGCTCATAGTGTAATAGTAAAAAAATATGAGATCCTTTTTTTATACCAATGTGGGTTTTTTAGGCTTTTAAGGAGATCTTCTGAAATAAGCTTTTAAAAAAAGAATATAATTGAAATGTTTTCCTTTTAAACGATTTCTTTTCTTTAGTTTTAATAAAACTTGACTTGGAAAGGACTCTCTCACTGATTGTAGATGTTGGAGAAATCAAAAGTAAGGCATGATAAAGAATATCCAATTTCTCATATAAAATCCTAAAGTCTTTTTTGGAGTTTTTCAGTTATGTCTTTAATTTCATCTATTAGCATATCGTCCACCGACTCAATTAGCACAATTTTAATCATAGTATATTCTAGCAAAAAGTTACTTTTCAAATTCCTTAGTTTAAATTTTTGTGCTATACTTCTAAAAAACTATTGTTAGAAGTTAATGTTCATGAGTTAAAAATTTAAATTTGTGTGCTTAAAACTATATTTGTATAAAGTGGTAAACAAAGAAATTTCGGTTAATTGACAAAAATTAATCGGTTTATTTGTTATTTGAAAATCGGCAATTTTAAATTATTCGAACAGTTAACTGACCAAAATTAATCGGTTAACCAATTAACGGTTAATCGATTGAATACCCTAAACTTTACTTACCTAGTAGCCAGCAAGTAATATTGGAGCAAAGTGATAACTACTTATTATTTGACTGAAAAACTAGTTATTTTTGTTCGAGATTTGAAAAAATTCATGGGTCCCGCTTACAAACGTACTTACTTTCAGCACAGGTATATGTAAGTAGTTACATTAAAAACAGAAACAAAATTGACTTATGTGAGAATCGAACCGACACATTGTTGTATGGTGTTTGAAAGTCAAGCTGCTAACTCACTTCTCCATGTACGAGTTATTGTATCTTAAGTTAACAATGGTTTTAACATAATCATATAAATTAATATAATATGAACAAAAACAAGTAAGAATGCTATATTCGGCTATGCCGAATCTTATATACCCTTCACCTTTGTTGTGGATGCATTACTTGCCCAATTTCAGCGTATATCATCCTAAATATATCAAGAAAACTTTTAAAAATTTTACATTTAATTGCTATTGCTATATTGTAGAAGTTACAAACGAAACAACAATCTTATATATACCCTTCTCAAAAACAACAACGCCAAACGAAACGAAACACCAAAAAAAAAAATACGCAAAGCAGTGAAACCAACTCACATCCAAACATACATATGTACGTTTTGTAGCTTTTTTGTCAAACACCAAAAAAAAAAAACAAAATAATGAAGCCAACAAACATCCAAACATATGCACGTTTTGTTGCTTTTTTGTGAAACACCAAAAAAAAAAAAAAAAAACAAAATACACAAAGCATGAAGCCAACACACAATGAATCCAACACACATACGTTTTGTTGCTTTTTTGTCAAAGCATGCAATAAATTGTTTTTTTTTTTATGAAATTTTCAGAGGGTGTCTCGGATTTTTGCTCATATCTCCGTTATTTATGGACGGATTTTGCTGATTTTAAATAGGAAAATTCTCGAAAGCATGTCTGACAGAATTATTGATTTGGATTCCGAAGATATCTGGGGTCTTCAGAAAATTGATTTCAACAGACAGACAGACGGACATGGCTTAATCGACTCCGCTATCTATAAGGATCCAGAATATATATACTTTATAGGGTCTGAAAATTATATTGTGGAGATTACAAACGGAATGACAAATTTAAATATACCCTTCTCACGAAGGTGAAGGGTATAAAAAATGAATGGTTTCAACTGGTGTTGATCCACTAACGTCTCGTTTTTCAGTCAAACACACTAAATGGCTGTGCTAAATGCAAAAGTTCATTAACAACCTGTATCAAACTAAGTACCTACTCTACTAAATAAAATAATGTGCTGGGTAACCACCACCCATTACAAAATAATGTATGTGGCAACTAGTTGTCATTACCAAAATTCACAACTAAGTTTAAACTAAATATCATTCGTCATTTGTTGGCATCTTTTACTGTAAATGTGCATTAGATTGTAGGAATTCGATAAATTTAAGTGTATTGAAGTTTGCTGGCCATGTTTTATATGTTTTAAACGATTTCAAAACTATTGAGTTAATTTTTCTACTTGATTGCATTTAAGATGCAGTGGTGGCTCTATAAAAAAAGTTGCTCCTTTTACGAGTACTTTTGTTTGTTTCTTTTGAAATAAATTCTTTAAATTGATGGCGATTATGTGGAATATATTTCAAACTTGAATGAACTTGAAATCCATGAATTAGAAATGGCCAAGAGTAATAAGTGGAAGAGATAAAAGTTTATACTTGTATTTGATAAAACATAATATTTAACTTGTTTTTATTTTCGTTTGGTTACAAACGTGACCTCTTTAAATTAAGTACACATTTAAATTTTACTTTACTTTTACACATTTATTTTCTATTTACAGGAGCTTGTCTATTTAATAATCAATCGAATGGTCTGGGTATTTTCAACACAAATTTGCGTATCAATCAAACTGGCGGTCCATATTTGTTGTACGAGAATGGCGTCATTTGCAATGACAAAGAAAATACAAAATGGTCAACAAAAATTGAATTTGTCTGTGCCAACAATGGCAGCAATGGTGGTGTAGGAAGAACTGCCAGTAACACTAACAATGGAAACAGTATGGGCCCAAAAATAATTGAAAATTCCCATTGTCAACTCTTAATACACTATCAAACTGATTTGGCATGCCAAGAACAAATCGAATGCAAAGCCAAAGTCTATGTAGAACACTCGGAAGATGTGTCCGATATGGAGGTAATCGATTTAACACCACTGATAAATACAATCGATAACTATGAAGCTGAAGTAGACTCAACTGCAATTACTGCACAACAAGTGTCCAAAACGTCTAAGGTAAGTTGACGTAATGAATGTACAGTGGAATAAAAAGAATTGTGGGACTAAATAAATTGAATGTGCTCTTGTTTAGCACTTAATAAAATTTAGTTTTATAGCGATGTTTCGAATGAATTAATTCTTAATTCCATTTTCAAAGTAAAAATAAAATGTATCTCTTAACCATTCCATTAATGAATTCATTATGAATTAATTCATAGGCTTAATTCCTTTGTTGTTTAAACGTATTGTAATCATTCCTTTGAGAATTAATTCTTTGTACAATTAATTCCTTATGGAATCATTTACATTTTCTTCAATTTAAATTCATTACAAAAAGCTAAACAAAAGCAAAACAGAATGAAGTAAAAATATTTTAATTCAATTTGTATTAGATTTGAATTAATAAAAAATTAATCATCCACTAAATTAAATAATTTAATTCCGTATTAAGATTTTAGTTAATTAAGCTGAAATTGAATTAATTAATTCGAAGCTCTGGTGTATAGCCTCAGTCAGTTCTTTTTAATTAAGCTACAAAAATTCAATTTCATAAACAAGTACAGTTTTATTTCCTATTTATTCTTGGTTTTTCCACAACTTTTCTAGTTTTTCCTAAATGTCTGCCGACCATTAGTGCCTAAAAATGGTTTAGGTTGTGCTGGTGGTACAGCCGTATGTATGGGCAAAATTGATAGTAATACCGGTAAGCTGGAAGAAGAACAGGTATGTATGTATATTTAGACATATATATTCATAGAGTAGAAGCAGTTCATTCTTATTCCCTTTTATTACTCCTTTTTTCCTGAACGAAACTTAAAACCATAAGCCGTTTATCTTTGCTATATATGTAGTTGCATGTGTGCGTGTTGAAATGTACATATGTATGTATGTTTGCGTTTATGTGTATATTGGTTTTCATGTTGAATTTGTTCTGTAATAGATTTTTTTTCTAGATTTATTTGCTATGAGACCTTAAGGATGTTTTCTTTCCCTTGTATTTTTTTTTTTGTGAAATGAGACCAACTAATTGGTTTTAAAGGTGTTTAGCTTGTTACTAAAGTTTTCTGCTGACTAGGAGAAATCAAATTGACCCCACATAGATCACAAATGTCATATGCCTTTGAACTTACCTGTTACAACTCATTATCTGGTCAGTTGACTAGATATTTAACTACCTTATTTAACAGCTAAGTGTCCCAGGAATAATCTAATTAATCATTAGTCTATTTGAAGCCACAAAGAGACGGCCCAGTACTAGGTCCATAGTAGTTAATCATTCTCTGGATACGTGCATTACAACAAAGACTGTCCAGTTTTTGTTTTCTTATTGACAATTTTTTCTTCACAAGTTTACTTGAAGGAGAGTAACGAATTCATCATAAAACTTATAATAATTAAGTCCTTGCTAAATCCACATTACATCACTAAGTGACAGTATGAGGCAAAGTTTGGCGGCCTTAGAGGGCTGAGTCGTCCTTCCGTCTGCTTGGCTGTCCATGTAAAACTTGTGCAAAGATATTTCGATAAAATTTGGCAAATTTCATTCATTATTTCACCGAGACCCATAATGCTTGATTTATATACATATTCATACAAATCAGTTTTATATACAAATAAATCGCACCTACAAATTTTGTACGGATTGACTAAAAGCTGCCATATAAGGCCCACTTCCCACTTTAACAAGCAACAATTCAATATAAATAGGAAGAAATCACGGAACATAATTTCATGACAATCGGTCTGTAATTGCTCATGGCTCCCATATAGTTGGCATTTAGAAATAAACTTATAATTGGATAACTATTAATTGGGATATCGTAACAATAAGTAAGTAAGCAGGTTTGTTAAGCAGGAATTAGTTATTAACAAACCTGCTTTCGGGTAAGTCATACTTTTTGAGGGGATTATTCTTCTTCTGTTTATATTTTCCTTCAATCGTTGGTCACATCCATTACCTTAACAAAATCTTAAATCCCCAAGATTAATATTGTTTTCCATTGGTTTTAATTTGTTCCTTTTTAGTTTGGCACAAAACTTTGTTATAAATAATCATAAATTTTACTATTTTACTATTTTAATAAAAACTTACAGTTGTTATTATTTGCCCAACACTTTGAGGTGGTACACATGCATTGTAGGGTGGGTCGATTTTGCAATCGAGATTGTGCCATCGATGTTTCGGGAGCTTTTGGCATGAGGAAAAAAAAAAGTTCCTCTACGACATATCAAACAAGTAAGAAATTATAGTCGGTCATTACCGACCACATGATACCCTACACCGAAAAGATGATTATCTTTTAAATTTTATATGGGAGCTATGACTAATTATGGAGCGATCGTTACAAAATTTGGTGTCATGACTTTTGTATATACAGTGTTGGAGAAAATAATAGAAACGAAAGCTTTTTTTTCAAATTTTGTAAGTATATTAGTCAAGTTTAGTTTTGTTAATAAAATAATTTTTTAATAAAAAATTAAAAGATGTGCCTGTAGAAATTGAATCCTTTTACGCGTTTCTATTATTTTTTCCAGTAAAAATATTGACTCTTGACATTGTTAGTCATATAATGTATTAAAATATAAATGAACATAGGAATGATTATGTTTTTTCTTATGTTATATGTCTGATAAACAAAACTGCATATAATTTTTTTTTTTACAAAACTAAACTTGACTAACATAATTACAAAATTTGAAAAAAAAGCTTTGGTTTCTATTATTTTTTCCAACACAGTATATTACTTATTTGTGTTAAATTTTATTAGAATACCAACATTTTAAAGAGATTTATGCTAGTTAAAGTGATTTTCGGAAGTCGGCCTTATATTGGGGCTATTAATATGGACCGATCGTCACAAAATTTGGTGGAGCGAGTTAGGCCTATATAAAACTTAATTGCGCTGAATTTAGTTTGGATGTCTATATAATTAAGATATTTATGCGAGCTTAACTGTTTTCAGATAGGGCAATGGTATGGGGACTAGGAGAAATAATGAACCAATTCTTCGTTATTGTGGCAATAGAAAAGCTTGTGCTAAATTGTGTCGAATTATCATTGAAATTGCGACCTGTAGTTTGATTACAAGGTTTACATAAACGGACAGACGGACGGACGGACGGACATCGCTTAATCGACTCAGAAAGTGATACTGAGCTGATTGGTAAACTTTAAGGTGGGTGTTGGGACGATATTGTTGCACGTTACAAACATAAAAACTCATTTTCAAGGCGCCAAAATTTTAATTTGGACGATTTTTTGTCGAAAAATCTATATTTTTTTTACGCGTTAATTTTTGAGGTTTTAACATTTTTTTAATGTATCTTGTCCAAGGTAAAATTGTACGTATAAAAAGATGGCGATATAATTTTTACGAAAACAAAGTTTTTTTATGAAAAATCTAAAGAAATCAATTTTTCTACCAAAACTCGTTCAAAATTATTATTTTTTTTTTTTTTTTTTCGAAAAACTGATATCACCATCGACTTTAACGTATTACTAAAAGGTTTTATACAAAAAGTCTTGCCCAATTCGCAGAGTTTTGTAATTTTGTAATGCAATTCAAACAGAATTTCTGTTTTTTGGTAACGTTACGCCATCGCATATTTTTGCTAATATCTTTAACTCCTTAGGGTCAATTGTTGCAATATTTTTTCTGAATAAAGTGATACTTAATTACTTCGCTAATATACAAAAAAGTTTTTACAAATTTGACTTTATCATAGTTTTTTTAAACTTTTTGTCGTACACATGTCACGTCACGCCATAATGGAAAGTTGAGAAAAGTCGAAAATGATTTTTGATATGTCGTAGTGGAAGTTTTTTTTTCCTCATGCCAAAAGCTATCGAACAATCGATGGCACAATATCGACAAATGTTTGTCCTTACAAATCGGCCCGCCCTAATGCATAGTAAGATTATTTATGGTATCCAGTTAAGGCCATAATTAGTTTTTGTGTACATTTTTTAAGAATGACAAAAGTACATAAACTTATGATTCATTACAAACATTTAAGTATTATGAAAGTAACGAATTCAAATCTTTTAATTATTTCGTAAGAAATCCATATTCTCATTTGATATTTATCAATACCCAGCAAAAACTTTACTTAAAAAATAAAATGAAAACTAGAAAAATGACTTATTTTTGTTCGGGATGTCCCAAAAGTAAGCGATTTTAACTTGTCCTACAATAAAGTATTTTGTAAGCGATTTATATTTAACTAGATGAAGATGTCTTCAAAATAATGCATTATGAAAGGCAAATAAATTGTAAGTGAAGTTTATGCTGGGTTGTTCGGTTTATTTGATGTTTATAATAAATTGCTGTATCTATTTTTAAATTTGGACTTTTAAAAATGAATGTGTGTGTACAAATTTATAACCATAAATTGTATTTTTTTTTGGTGTTTTTAAACGAAAAAGAAATGTGTTTTTATATTTAATGCAACTTTGCAAAACAATAATGCCATAAAAAGCAAAACGTAAGAAAACTGTCAAGTAAGTTTGTGTTTTTTTTTTGGTTCCATTATGAAAAAAAAATAACATACAAGCAAGTGTATTCTATACGGACACACTCCAGTGCGAGTATAATAACACTTAAGTTTAAGTAGATGTTGCGAAAGTTTGTCTTTTGGAGCATGAGGGTTTGTCTATGTGTGTATGATATTTCCGTTTCCTTTGACAACAGTAGTACAAAATAGTGATAACTTGACTGTGTGATATTTTTACTTTTTATTTTGGAAATAATTCGGTAGCACGTGAACGATTGGAGATATCTTAATGAAATTTAACATAGTCATTAGCGAGTTTCAAGTTTTTTCTAAAAAATAAAGTTTTTGCTAAATTTATACAGTTTTTCCAAGTTTTTTATACATTTTTTAAAATAATTTAATTTATTATAAAAAAAAACTTTTGTTTTACTATTAACATATATTAATGTTCAAATTATTTCAAAAGTAACAAGTCTGATGAAATGGATTTAAAAATTCACTGTTTAAAATTTGAGTTGAACTATGTAATGACATATTAAAAAAAGTTCGAATTCGACAACTATTTCCTTAAATACGAGTTACAAAAATATAATGAAAGGCATCAAAAAATCTACTTCTATTTGGTTTGCATAATAACAAAAAAAAAAAAAAAAAACTGATGATGAATGGCGTATGGGTCAATTGATAGTAGACTTGAGAGGAAAATGGAAAAAAAATAATTTCGAGTGCTCATAAGCATTAGTTTTTGCGGAAAAAACCATCACTCAAACAAACATAAATATTATGACAACTCTGCACCAGTAATTTCAATTGTTCATAGGCAGAAAGAGAAATTTTAGTTTGTGTCTATGTGAGGGTAAAGAAAAAAATATCCGCAACACACCTACTTCGTTGAATGCTGTCAAGCTACTGAATGAAATATTTGTAGTTTTTACACTCTTGTTGTAAGTATTGTAAATATGCCGAAAATCTTCGTAATTTGAACAATATGAATGGGCATCATTGATTTCTATGGTAAAAAAAGTCGTTTACTGAATTTCGTTGCGGCCGTACAAGCACGAAAGTTACCGATCATTCTGGACGCCCTTTTGTGATTTCTACACCCGAAAAAATTTAAAATATTCATGATATGGTGTTACCCGATCGGAGATTAAAAGTGCGAGATGGCTCAGTGTTTACAACTTTGATCCATGATCCATTAATTATTCTACGGAATGCTCCCTCTTCCGCTCTATTCTCCGGATTTGGCGCCGAGTGTTGCCTTTTGTTTCCAAACCTGAAGAAATGGTTCAGCGGAAAAAGATTTTACTCACAAATTTTTTTTTTGCAAAATTTGACTAAAAATATTTAAAAAAATTACAATTCATGATAATTTTTTTTTTAAAATTTAAAAAAGCGTAATTTATATTATGGTTTTTAACTATCATGAGTTGTAATTTTTTTTTCTCCAACAATTTTGATGTTCATGCAGAATAATATTTTTATTTATAATTTGAAGGTCCTTAAAATATTTGGTATCAAGCACAAAGAAAGCTTTTATTTTACATACTTGGAGTCAGTTGTATGAAGGCAAAATGTGTTTTTTTTTTTCATAATATTAATTTTATGTATCACAATATAATGAATAATGCGCGCACACAATCTATACAAAAAAAAAAAAAAACTGAAACATTTTTGAAATCCGGTACAGTTTTTTTCTTTATCGAAACACAAATAAATACAAGCAATCTGAATTCAATTTCGACTATTCTTCAACATTTGTAATTTTATGTTCAATTTGGTAGTTTTCTAAACGTTATTATAATGAAAAAATTATAAAAAAAAATTTATAAACAATTTCCAAACAAAATGTGTAAAATTTTTAATTTTGTTATAATTTTGTCACTGTTATAAAGTTTAGAATACGAGGATTAATATAATTTGAGTACATAAAAATAAAATTTTATTGGAGAAAAAAAGTTTTAAGGGAACCAGAAAACTGTATGGAACTTGCTTATACAGTGTTGGAAAAAATAATATAAACGAACGCTTTTTTTCAAAGTTTGTAAGTACTTATATTGGTCAAGTTTAGTTTTGTTTAAAAAAAATGTATATGCAGTTTTGTTTATCAGAAATACAACATAAGAAAAAACATAATCATTCCTCTGTTCATTTATATTTTAATACATTATATAACTAACAATAATATGAGAGTTAATATTTTTACTGGAAAAAAAAAAAAAAAAAATAGAAACGCGTAAAAGGATTAAATTTTTAGAGGCACATCTTTTTATTTTTTGTTAAACAATAATTTTATTTTAATATTTAGACCGTAAAACACGACGGTGGATCCATCATGATATGGGGGTGTTTCTCTTCTTCTGGTGTCGGTCCAATATTTTGGATAAAGAACAAAATATACGCCCCGGACTACGTAAATATATAGCAAAGCAGAATGCTACAATTTGCTGAGGACGAGATGCCCTTGAAATGGGAGTTTCAGCAGGACAATGATTAGAACCACTCTTCAAAATTGGCAAAGGAGTGGTTTGCTGTCAACAAAGTTCCTCTTATGTAATGGCCTTCGCAGTCATCGGACCTTAATCCAATAGAACATCTTTGGAGAGTGCTCAAGAGGAAGCTGGAGGGCATCAGTCCGCAAAATAAGGACGAATTGTGGGGAAAAAACCAGGAAGAGTGGTTTTTCATTGACCAGGACGTTTTCAAAAAAATTGGTTGATTCCATGAGTCTCAGATGAAATGATGTTGTGAAAAACAAAGTTAGAGCCTCGAAATATTAAAATAAAATAAATTTTTAACAAAAAATATAAAGATGTGCCTCTAAAAATTGAATCCTTTTACGCGTTTCTATTATGTTTTCCAGTAAAAAGATTGACTCTTTACATTGTTAGTCATATAATGTATTAAAATATAAATGAACAGAGGAATGATTATGTCTGATAAACAAAACTGCGTTTGAAATTTCCACAATATAATTTTCCGACCCTATAAAGTATATATATTCTGGATCTTTATAGATAGCGGAGTCGATTTAGCCATGTCCGTGTGTCTGTCTGGTGAAATCAATTTTCTGAAGACCCCAGGTATCTTCGGGATCCAAATCTTCAATAATTCTGTCAGACATGCTTTCGAGAAGTTTCCTATTTAAAATCAGTAAAATCCGTCCATAAATAACGGAGATATGAGCAAAAATGCGAGACAACATCTATTTTTGGCCTATTTTTGATCTATATCTCGATTACTAAGTCATAAATATAGACAATATGGATATCTAATGATAGATATTTCAAAGTCCATTGCAACGATGTATATAAGGCTATATATAGTAAGTTGGACCTACAATGGGGCAAAATCGGAAAAAATATATTTTAACCCGATTTTTTTTTCACAAAAACAATTTTTTTGTCATAAATTTTTTTCACTAATAAATTAAAAAAAAAATTTTTAAATTAAAAAATTTTTTTTAAAAAAATTCGAAAAAAAAATTAAAAAAAAAAATTTTTTTAATTTTATTTTAAAGTATAATTTGGTGAAGGGTATATACGATTGGACACAGCCGAATATAGCTCTCTTACTTGTTTTTTTTAACAAAACTAAACTTGACTAATATACTTACAAAATATGAAAAAAAGCTTTCGTTCTTATTATTTTTTCCTACAGTGTTTATTTGAAATTTCATCAAAAATACAACCTATATTTTTAATAAAATCATAAAAAAAAACCAAAATAGTTGAAAAATTCAACACAAATATCACTTGAACTAAATGAGATCACCCACACATGTGTGCGTATTTTTTTCTGTACATATTTTCATGTACTATATATAAAAATAAAATTTCTTGACATTCGGATAAGAACTGATTTTTTAGTGATTTTTTTTTTTAATTTTGTAGTCACGAGGTGACCAATTTGGTCTCCATTCCAACTATGAACCCAACTCAGCAACACCTCAGAACTGATAATGAGAAATTTCATTCAATCGTTCACTAGCTACCAAATTATTTCCAAAATAAAATGTTTCTAGACAAATAATACTTACGAATTTATATAAAGAAATAAAACTGTAACAAATAACCAAGTAGGGTTTTACTTCTATATTGTTGTTTTTAAATTTAAACACACAAACACCTTGCCCCACTGTTTATTTTATGTCCAATGCTCAACCGTGCATTTAATTTAGGACATTTTAAAGTTTTGTTTCCGGTTTTTTGTTACAACAAAAGTTTATTTTATATTTATTAAAAAAAAAAAAAAATAAAAAAAATGAAAACAAGATACTATTCTCACTCCTTCCTATTTAAGGTTAGTTTTTTGTTGTTTGTAATAAATACTTTTTTCATTTAATTTAATTTTTCTTAATTGTTAACGATGTCACTTAATGACCATTATAGTACTCTTTTCCTCAAAAGTATGCAGTAAATATCACACTTTCCTCTTGAATATTTTTTAACTTTAGTTTTCCGTTCTGTTTTTTCCTAATTAAATTTAATTAATGACAAAATAAAGAGAAATTTATAATAAAAAGTGTAAAAGCAGGAAAATCATTTAAATTTCAAATATACTACAAAAACTCATTACAAATGTATATCAAACAATAAAATGTTTTAAAAAAAAAACAAATTAATGAAAAAATGTTTGTGTTTATATTAAATATAAACACAAACAATATACGTTTAAAATAAAAATCTCAAATTGAATTCCAGCACAATATATCTCTGTTATTATATGTAGAGTAGAGCTTCGTGTTCGGTTTTAACATAAAATTCTTCGTGCCTCCTGAGAGCCTTTTTAGTTCTTCTGAATACCGATGAGACTAGACTAATCGTGGTGAATATATAATTAAAAGTACGGCTTAATTCGTATATAAACTTACTTAAACTGCAACAACCACGATTGGAATCGATAATATACCCAGAACTCAGAAACATCTTACATTCCAACTAATCAAGCCCATTTTTCAATGTTTCTAAAACTCTGAAACTCTTTGCATCTCAATTAAGAAAGGTCTAATTATTAATCTTGCTAAACAATTGTGAAATTGTCATAATATGTTTTTAATATTAATGTTTTTAATATTAATGATTTTGACAGGGGTTTCCTAAGATGTTATGGTTAAATAATAGCCTGATAAAAGCTATGTACGACAATATTCAATGCCTTGTTCTTCACGAGCTCTTAAAACGCAAACATGTTGATGTAAAAACTGGCGTATAAAAAGCATGTATCACATCCACCTTACTCTTTAATCTTGTGCTGGATGCTATTATGAAGCAATCCATCTCGCATGACGTTCAAATAGGGCTAAATGACATGGAAAAAGCACCTAAAAAACTTTCTCGAATTACGGCAGAGGTAGAATGGCAGCTCAAATGCAGCCATAATAATTGTTAGTTTCGTTTAAACTAGGATCACACAATTACATAAATATGTGTGTAAATCATCATCTTCAGCGTCGTTGACAGAGGAAGTGAAGAGTGGTGTCCTCATTCTTACCATACCATCCGCAATTATTATCCGTGCAGAAGTAGCAATACATACATTCATCATCAGTTCACACCCAGAGAAAAAATATAGTTGTACATGTTTACCATAACAATTTCAAAATGTTTACAAGTTTTTTTTTAAAAATATTGTGGTCACTGTAATTATTGTTATGATTGCGGTTTATGTTTTGTTTATGTTACCATTCACATGATTGTAGCAATCATATATATGATTGTAGTACACAAATATATGTGTATGTGTATGTCATGTTCATGATAAATCATTATATCATAATATGTTGTTCTCAGAGTATGATAACCATAAAAAACTTAATTACAATAATGTTAATGGTACATTAAACATATTATTGTTACCGCAATCATATACCTAATTACTGTGACCATAATATTAAAAAACAAGTAAGAGAGCTATATTCGGCTGTGCCGAATCTTATATACCCTTCACCAAATTATACTTTAAAATAAAATTAAAAAAATATTTTTAATTTTTTAAAAAATTTTTTTTTTCAAAATTGTTTTTTTTTTAAGTTTTTTCCAATTTAAAAAAAAAAAAAACAATTTTTAAATTTATTAGTGAAAAAAATGTATGACAAAAGAATTTTTTTGTGAAAAAAATTCGGGTTAAAAAATATTTTTAACGATTTTGACCCATTGTAGGTCCAACTTTGTATAGCCTTATATACATCGTTGCAATGGACTTTGAAATATCTATCATTAGATATCCATATTGTCTATATTTATGACTTAGTCATCGAGATATAGATCAAAAATAGGCCAAAAATAGAGGTTGTCTCGGATTTTTGCTCATATCTCCGTTATTTATGGACTGATTTTGCTGATTTTAAATAGGAAACTTCTCGAAAGCATGTCTGACAGAATTATTGAAGATTTGGATCCCGAAGATATCTGGGGTCTTCAGAAAATTGATTTCAACAGACAGACGGACATGGCTAAATCGACTCCGCTATCTATAAGGATCCAGAATATATATACTTTAGAGGGTCGGATAATTATATTGTGGAAATTACAAACGGAGTGACAAATTTATATATACCCTTCTCACGAAGGTGAAGGGTATAAAAAAACTTGTAAAAATTGTGAAACATGTAAAACAATATTTTTTTTCTACGTGCAACTTTACTTTGATTATCTACGAATATGATGATTTCGCTTGAAATCATTATATTCGTAGACACCAAAAACCCACATTAATTGACTTCCTCAATCAATTATTCTGGCATTAATTCAAGTGATTTTAAAAGTGAAATGCAGTACTGATAGAAGGTATTTTTAAATTGTAGAGAAATTATATTCCCAATACTTTTGGTAAATTTTAACCTTTGAAGGCGTATGATTTTTCTCAAGTTTCAATAATACTTATACGTACACATGTACATACGTTCGAACTAGAGATGCCAAACGGGGAATCTTAAATCCCGAAACTCGGGATTTTTTTATTTTAAATCCCGTTTTTCATAAATAGATAGGGGAAATTGTAATTTCTGTGTGCATTTTTCATGGATTTTGACATTCTACATGCCCGAATATTGCAAAGTGATGTTCAGCAAAGTTGTTAAGCTCAATGTCTGCTGCAACATAGATAAATAAACCAAATATAAAGGAATGCTTTATATTTGGTTTTCCTTGAGTGGGACCCTGGAAAATCATTTTTTCATAATTTTTATCATAGATTATCTAACAAAACTCAATTAAAATCCTCTTCAAACGAAATTGATTTTATCTCAGATGAGGAGATCGAACAAAATGAAAATATTTCGATTGCTCAAAAGGCTATGCTAAAGCATAGTCGAATAGACCACTGAAAGTTATTTAAAAAAAGGTATTACTACAAAACTAGGTAAAGTTTGGAAATTATTTTAACACAAATTTGAGAAAATTTTGACTTTAAAAAATCGTTTTTGTGTTTGAGGTTTTTATTCCAAAATGACCCGAAAAAAATGTTATAGTAAATAACACAAAATTTGCCAATCCATGGTGCTAGGGCCAAAATTTGGTTATAGCCCTAATGTACATTGTACATACTTAAGTGTTATTTCTTCTTATATAATGTACATACTCATGCATGTATTTTATTGCAATCAAATCTGATTTATTTATGAATTATATATTTTTATTTTTTGTAAAGACATGTATGTGTATGTATATACGTTTTTTGTCTTATAATTCGGGTCGGGATTTCGAGATTTTTAAAAATCAGTCCCGATTAGCATCTCTAGTTCGAACATACAATTTGGAAACAATCTTCAACAAAGAAATTTATAGCTAAGTCTTTAATAAGTAACTAAACATAAAATCTAATATTACACAAAATTTTCTCAGAAAACTGTCAGCTTCATAAATAACCAAAAAAAACTTTATTCTTAAACTGTTAAAATCAACAGACATCAACAATATTGTTGGAGAAAAGTTTAAAAAAATTGCTATCTTGACCAAAGTAAATGGTAGAGCACAAATATTAAGTTCATCTACTTTATCCTGTTGTTTTTTTCTTATATTTTTTTTCTGTTACATGAGTTTCCCCTGCCTGTCTAAAAGTTGAATCTTGTGTCTTGTTTATGTCACAGCCACACATTCTTTGCAAGAAATTTTCCCCAACAATTTAACAAAATTGTAGGCGATTTTTTTTTTGCTTTTATTTTTTGATGTTGTTTGCTGTTTTAGAAACAAAAAATACTTTATTTTATTTTACTTGTGGTAAGTAAGATAAAACAATTCATGTACATATGAGTGTGGTATTAATAGCAGTTGTGAAAAGAGAAAAAGAAAGAAACAACTTGTTAAAATATACCATACGAGGTGAAACTTCAAATGATGAAGAAATTTTATTTGAAAGTGTAAACATTTTTTGGAAATTTATAATCGTTTAATATAGACAATTTACAATTTGTTTAGTTTTCTTTAATTCCGCTGAGACTCTCGTAGAAAATACACACCACAAAACTTTAACAATAATTCAGAAATGTCTGATGATATCTGTCGTATTTTTATTTATATGTATATAATAATTGTGTTTCAGCAAACATTTATGTATACTTATATGTTTGTTAAATACAGCAAATTAGTTTTTCTTTCAAATGAAAGTCCAGACTGTAGAGAACTGGTGATGATAATGATAGTAGAGAATTAATTTTTCCGCTCTAAACATTGGTAACTTTAAAAATTTGTTTCGAACGCATCAATTACATATTCAGGCGTTAAATAAACATTTATTTTTGATTTGTTATTTCTAGTGCTCCAAAAGATACTAGGTAGAGTGATTGCATTTTTTCGCATTAGAATTGGTGGTGGATTCTCCTTATATCTATTGGACTTCTGGCTGACTAATGATGGAGTCCAAGGATGGTTAATGTAATGTTCATTGTGGTTATTTTTTCGGCAATCCGCTGTATAAAACTATTGTCCACGACTTGTGCAAAATCTGCAATTACCCAAGTTTTGTCGTTCAATACACTGTATTGAAAGTTAAAAAAAACATCATCCTTTTGGCTTTTAGTTTATGCCCTTGCCCATTTGTTTTACTTGCTCCAGATCTCTTTTGTATCATTAGATCCCATTCCGAAAGCCTAAGAAACGTATTTTCTGGTGACATGTACCCACACATTTGATATATTTAAATTCAATTCGAATGATTTTGAAAAGTTCGTGTTTTATAAAATGCAATCAGCGCTTCTAACAAATACTAGCCTAGTTATTGCTAGAAGAATACTATACATCTGGATGCTGTCTTGCAAACAAATTGTGTCTAATATCAAAATCATAGTGAAAAGCAAAAGGATTTGTTTGAATTACAAAATTCAGTAAGGGTACTCATTTAAACGCTTAAGTTTCCCATTTGTGCAAATTTGCGCGACGTGTTTCATGAACCCACCTTTTAAATTTTTTGCAATTTTATACAGAAAATGTCTATTTGATAAGAATATCAAACAAAAATAAATTAAACAAATGCTTAAAAAAAAGTTTTAAAAATTATAGAAATTTAAATTCTAAAAATTTCGAATGAAAGTGAAATCTTTGGAACAAACAATGGTAAACATAGTTTGGAAGATTTTGCTTATGTTCTTGCTGTTGGTTAATATTTCCATACACAATGCCATTCAATCCAACCATTCTGTTCCAAAGTCACACAATTTTCACATGTACAAAATATTTTTATTTTATTTTTATTTTTATTTCTTATAAATAAAAGTAAACAAAATCAGGTGCGAGACTAAATTGTCGCGCAAACTTATCGGAGTTGCGCAAACGAATTTCCATAAAATTTTTGACAGTTCATTTGCGAGAGTGTAAAAATGCACAGATTGCCTAGTTTGTGAGGCATCTTTAATGCCTTAAAGATGCCAATTCAAAGTACAATTAGTCTTCCAGGACATACTGCAATCCACAATGCCCAACAATACGAGGATGTGGATAGAGAATTTTCTGAGTGGCAGGCAGTATTTCCTGGAGTTTAGAGACAGATGCTCAAAACTTAGTAGAGTTAAACAATAAGCAAGTTCCTGATGCTGCTCGTGTTAAACTTCTACCTCTTAAAACTCTAAGAGCCCTCACCATCATACCGGCGGGCCACAAATTTGATGAGTTTTGCAGTATGTAATTGTTTATCTGGACGATATCCACAAAACATGCAGTTATCACAAACGACACCTTCACCACGAAGCAGTTAAAATTCAATTTATTTCCGACCATTCAAAAATTTAATTTATGCATCATGGTTGATGGCGTTCAAAATCCGACCACCCGTAGATCTTGGGTGTTACTTTTTACCTCTTTAGCGTACTCAAATGTAATGACACTAAAATTGTAAAGTTCTCAAGTCATTAGTGGACAGGACTTGCAGTATGGATAAAAAACCTTCTATCCTGCTCCAGTGTTGTCACCTTCGTTGAATGATACCTAGTAGAGAAATACTCAAAGCTGTCAAAGTACAGTCTTAAGGACCGTGGCAGGCTGTCTTCAAATAACATGGGAACACTATCTTCATGAGGAAACACAAGATTACGGATTTTAGTGCGGATTCCGCTTCTCAGAGAAAATGCAAATTAATGAAGCGGTGCAGATTTTTTGTCATTTGTGTATTGTTGTTTGTATTTCATATATTTATAAGAAAAGCATGACCACTCTAACTGAGAAAGTGTGAAAAGATGAGTTGGAGGCTATCGAAGCTCATATATGAAAGCTTTGAACGGCATTCATAGCGACGCATTCAATTCCGTGGCAGCACGCTGCACAGTGGCTCAGGATTGTTTTTCATCGGCCAATACTCTGTAACTTTTGAACCGATAGAGATATTTAAGACATTTTTTTTGTTTGATGGAGAGATATTTTGTAGCATTTAGTAAGAAAATTCTGATTTTTTTGAATCAGCTTTACTTATAAAAAAGTTATAAGCAGATAAAAACAAGTAAGAAAGTATACCCTACAATATAATTTATTTTCGTGAATGATTTTCGGATGCGGACCTTTTATGGGAGTTATGACTAATTATGTACCGATCGACATAAAATTAGGTGACATGAATTCCGTATATATAAAACTTATTTGGAGCGAAATTTGTGTAGATACCCATATAAATTAACTATTTACGACCGATAAAGTCGAATTTCGGGAGGACATTTGTATGGGTGCTAGGTGAAATAATGGACCGATTTCAGCCATGTAATGTATGTACCAAATGTATAACGAAATATATTCTGGTAAAATAAAAATAGAAAAAAAGTTGGGAGTAATTTTATTCAAATGAAAAACGTGTTCTACAAACAGGTTAACAAGTATATATGGGATTAAAGAGGACACCTTGGCCTTTTTTCTGGTAGTAAATTTTGTTTAACCCCTTTTCACCCTAAGGAGTTCTATTCCACTAGAATTAAAATTTGACTAAAATATATAATAACACAGCAGGTATAAACGGTACAGCGACACATCATACCAGTTCTTAAGGGTTTAATAAGACGTGCCATAACCGTAACCATATAAAACAGCTGTTCGAACCAAGCTTATGGGCAACAATATATTTGATTATTGGTAACATGCCATAATGCCATAGCCATAACAGTAAAATGCTTATGATATGGCTACGATTACGGCTATGGCGATATGGTAAGGCACGACTAATTGAACCTTAAAGTTTATTATCCTAGCAAAATAAAAATTTAGCCAATTATCGATAATAGTTTTCTAGTAATAATAATTTACTTCTGATAAAATTTACAAAAATCACATTTGTTTTAAAATAACATAAAATATCTGTCTTTAACAGCATGCCACGCCCACAATTACCAATATTTTATCTAATTTTTGGAATATCTTAGTTTCAATATGTTTACTATTGAATGGCATTAAAATTTTGAAAATCGTTAACAAAAGAATAGAATTTTGGCCAATGAAATTAGGTTCTGAGCCACCGTGCGCCGAGAATATTCTACCGCGTAAAAAAGAGTTGTTTTGCACAACAGAGATCAGTATGGAGCAACAGCCTTAATGCCTTCTGGTCCCGCATAGATCGTTAGTCCCCAACGCAGCATGTAGTCAGGGTCCTCATAACAACCCCCAACGGACCCAAACCAACTATGTACACTACGTTCTGTGGATTTATTTATCCTCTTGAGGTGGCACAATTCCTTGAAATTGTTCTCCAGCTAAACCACCACAGAAAATATTGTAAAATTGTTACAACAACATCATGGAAATCAAGAAGTTGATTTCCATAGAGTGTTCTGTTTATTAGCACTTTGTATAGATTTCAATCGGTTTTATTCAAATTCAAAATTTTTCGAATATCGATTTTTGAAAAAAGTTGCATATACATATAAAGAATATATATCAAGTTAATCTGTACTTTAACATGAAAACATCGATAACAATGCGAAGCTTTTTGCTTTTCTGCAGATACAACCAAAGTCTCTGGCGGGATTCGAACCCGCAACCCTCATGTTGATAGTCCAACACACTATTGTCTAGTCTATCGGGGCACTCTATTGAGAATCGAATTATTTTCATATGTGTAAAAACTGTTTGTTTTATAGAATTCAAAGAAATATTTACATAGTCATAAATACAATCCATTAGGTCACATATCAATATTCGTTTAATGTAATTAACAACAGATTTTTCTACTTGTATAAATTTTTCTATATACATATATATTTTCATTTGCAAAATTTGTTTATTTGCGATCCCTTTTTACTTCGTTAGCTTCTATCAATCTTTTAATAAATGCAAATATTTATTCATGCAGACAGACGTTTTTATGACTTTATTATGAAGATAAACATTCATACATTTGCCAGTTTTTGGTAACCGCATATATATGGCAACGTGCGAACGTTATAAATACAAGGATAAAGAACTATTGTGACCTTTATAAATTGTATTTGTAAATATATGTATTCCTTGAAGAAGTCAAATACGTGTCTAATGGTATTTTGTGCACTTTAATTTTTATTTTTTCTTTACATCGCAATTTTTATTTTTTGTTAGGGGAAAAAAAATATAGCTGTAACGCGTTGTTCAGTTGTAGTGAATCATCTATACCCTGCTATTCAGGTTTAGTTTCCTTTGTGGGATATGTCATAGAAAACATGGTTCAAATTGTTCCAAACTTTTATCGATCTGACATGAAGAAGATAAAATTTGAGAAAATATTATGAGCATCGGGTCAGTGACCAATGTTTTCCAAAATTGTTTGCAACTAAAAAAAGGTATCAAGAAGACTGAATAGTAATACTTAAATGAGGCACGTAAGGCTTCATTTTAAGAATCCTTCTTGTGATAAAAATAAAAATGAAAACTTAAATAGATGGGGTTTGAATACAACCAAATATGTACACCCAAAAAACTTAAAACTATAAACAGTTATTGTTTAGGATGTTGTGCTTTGATTTAACTGTTAAAGGAATGGACCTAAGCTTTCTTTTAAACAAAAAAAGAAACTTTAAAAAAAGAGTCCATTTAGGAAAAAAGAGTTCGATTTTGCAAAAAAAAAAAAAAAACTCTAAAATTGTATGAATTGGGTTACACAATATTTATTTTGATAGATATCCCACTCGCATCCCACTAAGCGACTAAAACCCTCTTAAAGTAATTGACCTAAGCTTTCTTTTGAGCAAAAAAAAAAAAAAAATAATAATTTTTAAAAAGTGGTCCATTTTGGAGAAAAATTTAGATTTTCAAAAAAAAAGTCAAAAATGTCTTGAGTTACAAAATATTTATTTTGATAAATATCCCACTCGCATCCCACTAAGCGACCAAATAGGTCTTCAAGGAAAATATCTAAGCTTTATTTTGAGAAAAAAGTCAAAAAAGTTTTTGATTTTCGAAAAAAAATTACAAAAATTTTCATATTTTTAATTTTAAATTTTTTTTCCGAAAGATTGAAGAAATAGGTATCTAAACTATTTGGTACACATTTTGCTAAGAACAATAGGTAATAAGTTACATGGATGAGAAAAAACACTTGCTTGGGCAAAATGTCAAATTTTGTTGAAAAATTGTGTCTGAATTACTATCCAATAGAAACTATGGTGCAAATTTCATCCCAATCGGAAGACATCAATTTCAAAAGTTGGTTCACTTGACATGAAATGTCCCATATATATATTCCAGGTCCTCATAAGATTCTAAGATGATCTAGCTATGTCCGTCCGTCCGTCTGTCGCTCTATTGAATATCGTTCCATGATTTCACCTAGCCCCTATACAAATGTCCGCCCGAAATACTGTTTGAACAGTCATAAATATGTTGATTATGCGAAAATCCTGATAAAATGTTGCACAAATTAATTCTAAGTACTCTGACATGATACTGCAATTTGTCCCTAGTCCCCATGCAAGATCCCCCTCAGAAAATGACTTGAAGATTCATAATGGTCTTATAATAATAAATATCATGATGAAATTGGGCATAAACGGGTTTTCTATGAACCTAAATTTGTCTACCTACTTTTGTGAGGATCGGTCCATAATATTTTATTGTCACATATTGGTGGTTATTAGGGTATTCAATCGATTAACCGTTAATCGGTTAACCGATTAATTTTGGCCGGTTAACTGTTCGAATAATTTAAAATTGACGATTTTCAAATAACAAATAAACCGATTAATTTGTGCCGATTAACCGATTAACCGAAATTTCCTTTTTTTGCACTTGTTATAGAAATATAGTTTTAAAGCCCTCAAATTTTATTTATGAATTCATGAATATTAACTTCTAGCAATAGTTTTTTAGAATTATAGCACAAACATTTAACTATGGAATTTGGAAATGAATGATCAACTTTGTCCTAATGAGTCGGAGGACGACATGATAATAGATGAATCTAAAGACATAACTGAAACGAGTTTTTTATCAGAAACTATTAAAACTAGTCATAATCTAAAAAACTACAAAAAAGACTTCAATGGTACAATTGAGGATTTTATATGAGAAATTGGATTTTTTTTATTATGCCTTACTTTTGATTTCTCCAACATCTAATCAGTGAGATAGTTCTTTCCAAGTCAAGTTTAGTTAAAATTAATGAAAAAATTGTTTAAAAGGAAAACGTTTCAATTATATTCTTTTTTCAAAAGCTTATTTCTGAAAATCTCCCTAAAATCCTAAAAAAAACTGTGTATAAAAATACGATCTCAGATACCATATCTTTTTTGGCCTATTACTTATTTTTGTGTGGAAGTGTTATGTTTTGTTTGTTTTTTTTATGATTTTGTTCTTTTTATTACTAAAATGCTTAAATAATACACAAAAAATAAATTATTCGGTTAATCGAATAATTTAAAATTAACCGATTATTAACCAATTAATTCTAAACCCCGATTAATTATTTGCTCGATTAACCGATTAAAACACAAACCCGATTAATTGAATACCCTAGTGGTTATACAAGAATTTGCGACCGATATGCTATGCCCGTCTGTCTGTTGAAATCAATTTTCCGAATCCCAAAATAACTTTCAAACATGATTGATATATCAATATATCGGGTATAGTCCAACTTAGGCAGCTATTTAAAAGCTAGGAAATCGGCCCACAAATGGCTGAGATTTTTTACAACATATTTTTTCCAAATTTTTTTTTATTGATTTATGTTTAAAACTTTGTATTTATCTTACTTGATTTTTTTTTTTAATTTACATAATTACTATAGTTTTCATTTGAGTTTTCATTTATAAACCAAAATATTGATTCAAGGATTCTGGCTTTTAAGATGATTTCTTCTTTTATTTTTTTTAACATTTTAATGGCATGGTATAGTTTAGTTTACTTACAATTTTCATTGAATCTTAAATGGAAGTGTGACACATTTCGATGGATTTTTATTACTAGAGGCACAATCAACATTTAAATATCTTCAGCTGTATATGTATGTAAATATGTATCTAAATCCTACATTTGCTACTCGCATGTTCAAGTTTTCAATATACAGTGGTAGGGCGTGGGTGTCGATCTATAAACAGAAATAAAAAACAGGGAACTTAAATGTGCAATTGCGGTTAAAAGTTGGTGTTTACTCGCACACACTTCTTCACAAGCTCACATGCATACTTGCATACATTCCCAACAAACATAAATTCAAACTTTTGAAGAATTATGTTATTTTCATTTAATATCAAACATAATTCTCAAAGGTTTATCTAACCTAACCTTGAATTTAAAATTTAATTTAGATTGATTCGAAAAAAAATAGCTTCAATAATCTCAAATCATTCTTAAATTTAACATTTTTCGATCGTTATATGTTGAAAACTCTTAACGGACTGTTGAATTACAAATAATATCATTATTATTATATTCTGGAATGCTTAATTGAAAGACAGTATTAATATATTTGTAAAATATTTATCTTTGAGGGCAGTTTGTGAATAAAGATATTTTTCAATTTGAACATAAACAGCTTCTCCGCATTTGTTAAGATGACTATTGTTCTTAAATGTAACCATTTGAGAGAAAGAGTTTGATATCAAATCATTCTCAATTTGATATCAAACCCGAATGTTTGCTGGATATATGTGTACATTAAATAAGTATTCGAATATTTTAGAAATGAAAGCAAATAAAAATGTGTACGTACACATTTTATTGAATCATAAAAGCATCTTGCATTCGAGCACTCATAAATCTATATGTGTCTACACAGAGCAAAAAATATGAGCTTGGCCATTAGTTTTCTCCCATGAAAATTTAACTATCAAAAAAATGTTCGTGTTTAATTATCAAAATTAAGAAATTGGTGTTGATTTGTCCAAAGAAATATTGAAAAAATCGATCAAGTTGCTACGAAAAATTACACTTACTAAAGTGTAACTTAATGTAAGTTAACTCACTTTCCAGGTTGCAGAAATTAGCAAAATGTGCGCATTTTGAGAATATCCAAGATCATGAGAACATCATAGACAATTGCACCCCATACAATAAAAAGGGATGAAATTTAGCAGCAGTTCAGTATTTCACCATCCCCATGCTTCAGAAAATAAGCTAATTTTGCTAATTGCTAATTCAGATAACTGGAGGAAGCTAAAAATTTGTCCAAACATGCAAAAGAAGACATAAGAATGCAAAGGTTATCCAGCCGATAAGAATCTCATATTTTCCAATTAAAACACCGGGACATTCACTCATTGATGCACACATGCCTTCCTAACGGTAGCTCTTTAAGTAAGAGTTATTGCGAGATTAATGGAAAGTATACGATGACAGCTATCTTATACATTTACATCTCCATCAGTAATGTGATTGGTAACGTCACACAGTGGGGTCGATCGTGAAAAAAGTAGTAGTAAATCTGAATCTTCTAAACTACTGGTCCGATTGCAAAATGATGTATAACAGAATCATAGAGGGGACATTGGCTTTAAGAAAATTATATTTGTGACCACCCTTTTAGAAGAGATGCAGGGTGTCAAAGTCGACCGCCTCTGGCCAACAAAACTTTATACAGCTTGTATAAACATTCACAGATTTCAATATTTTGCAATGAGTTTGAAAGATGGCAAAATTTTGACAAAAATGGATAATATTTCACAATATTTAAAAAAAAAATTTAATATTTTATCATATTTGATTTGAGCTTAAAAGATTCAGATTTATTACCACTTTTTTTGCGATTATTCGAGTAAGTCTAGGCGTTGAGGAATATGTATATCAGCAACTGGAAAACAAGAATTGTTGAAGTCAAAATAAGTTAAACTTGGTACGATCCAGGGTCATTATAGATGTGCTTAGCGATATCATGACCAGAGTTCGGGGATGCTCGGTTCCAGGTCACTTAAAGTGGTTATCGACTTAATTCAAACAAAACAAACCTGGTACTGTTTACCACAAACACCAAAATTATAATATGAACTTTGAATTTAGCGAAACAGGTATGTTTTCGAACTGTTTTGCAAATTGATCATAAAACATATGGACAAAAGAGCTATGGTGAAATACTATTGGGTGTATAACTTAAGAGGGATTCACAACAGATGGCGAAGCTTTTGAACGCGTTTTTTTTCATTAATAACTAGTATGTCATTTATTCTCATTTAGTTATTGAACATTATAGTGTAAACAACAACGATATTTTTTGCTTCGAAAATGTCGAATTTTGTGCCAACAATGCATCATACGCGGGAAGTTTTGCTTTACCTCTTTAATTTGAAAAAAGTGCCTCTGTGACACATCGATTGTGTTCCATCGGCTTCAACGTGCGATAGATGGTTTGTGCAGTTCAGAAGACAAAAATCGCTTAAGCCAAAAAAAGTTTAAATACCAAGAATTGGAGGCATTACTCCATGAAGCAGGATTCATCCAAAAACAGGAAAGTGGTAATAAATCTGAATCTTCCATACGAATTGAAGCCGATAGACCTTGAAAGTAGATTTTGCATGTAGTTGCTTGAACGCTACAAAAAAATATCATTTTGTACGGTATCATTACTTGCGATGAAAAATGGTTAATGGATCCATAACCCGAAGCGAAAGTGATCGAATGTAAATCCCGGCCAACCAGCCGAATCGACACTAAAGCCAAATATCATGGCGCTAAGGTTCTATCTATTATGTGCTGCTGAAATCTGGCCAGACCATCACAGAGAACCTGTACGGAACGCAACAGATTCGTTTGAAGCGAGCATTGGCCGGAATGCGGCCAGAATATGTGGCCAGATATGAACCGTAATATTACATCATGGCAACGCTTAGAAAGAAGGTTGGGAAGTTTTGCCTCACCCGCTTTATAATCCTGATCTTGCCCGTCCTTACCATATTAATGTACATACAAATTAGTTTTGTAAAAAAAGTACGTTAAAATTTCAAAAAAGTGTTAGAGTCCATTTGAGCTTTTTTAAGAAGGACTGCAATTCCATTTAAATTTAACTTCAGTGATATGGGATACAAAAAAGTACTAAAACTGTGGTTTCGCCCATTTATCACCCTTAAAAGTACAAAACGTACCACACACCTGTCTACTTATTTCCTGCATAAGTTTAGATTAAGTTGGATTTTTGGTGCTAGATTTATTAGTTCCGGAGATATAGAGATAGCGTTTTTACCCAATTTTAACCCCTTAGTGGGAAAGATGCTTACATACAAAATTTTAAGAAAATTCGAAAATCCGGTTTACGAATGGACCTAATGCATTGTTTTAGGTATCTAAAACCATCTTTACAAAATTGCCTTTCTAATGAAACCGATTTGGAGCTCATCGGTTGGATGGTTTCAGAGTCTATAACGGACATAGGTAGAAACATTTTTTGTGTTTTATATATATAGATATACAAAAGTTGTTTCTCCTTTAAAATTCCATAATCTATGTTTTTCCTTTATAAAAGTTTCGGTATCCAGCCAAATTTTGATCGAATACTGATCGAAGGCCGATTATAGACCTAATACGAAAGCGAATAATGGGCAATATCTGAAGGGTGTTCTGTCGATTGTACTTGATTGCTACTAGACAAACCATCCAGTTGGGGGATTAGTGTTGAATTTTGTTTTAGGTGTTTGCTTTCCCGCATGTGTAAATGTGAGCTCAGGGTGTATTTATAAAAATCAATGCTACTTTTTTAACGTGTAAAAGTTTTTTTTTTATAAGTAAAGTATAAACATTTTTGAACATATACAATATACAAATATATTCAGTGCATTCACACGCTTCACACTCATACGCTACTCTGGATTTTCTGTACATTTAAGTTTTTAAGAGTAAAATACATTGAATATAAGTGTTTTTAGTGGTTAAATGCATTTGTGCCTGTTCCAGTTTTTGCATGAATGTGTGTTTATAGCAGTATGTATGTGTATTAAGGTGGTCATTATTTGCACTTTTAATTCGTCATCTAAAAAGCCAATTTTGAACATTTGAGCAAAATCGGATATCGGAGGCAATATTTTCTAAAAAAAAAAAAATATCCAATAAAAAAAATGTTTGTATTAGAAATGTTTCACTTCGATAACACATTATAACTTGATACCAAAATTATCATTTTCAAAATTTATTTTTAAAAAAATTACAAAAATATATTTGTTTTTGGGTTGTTTATTCGTAGTTTAATAATACTAATTTGATATCCGAAAAGGCTGTAAAAATTGGGCATAAATCAAGATCATCGAAACAGCTTGCATTTTAATAATTTGTTTGGTGTTGATAGCCTCTCATAATTATGAGCACAAAAACGTTAAAATTTTGACCCGCTCTCTCTTAGTTTAAGAGTTATAGGAATTTAAAGTCAATATATATAATAGTAAATTTCTCATATATTAGGAAAACAATCTGATCATTATGGGTATCATTGAATAGTGCTTCAAAATACCTTTCATATGATATATAATATGCTACTGTTTATTAACATTGTGAACCAAAAATTACTTTTTTATTTTATATGGCAGTATTTCAGAAAATTTTGATATACAGAAAAAGGGATTTTAGCGAAACCGGTATTCAATACACCCCAGAGTTTAAAGTCTCTTCGCCCGCAATACAGAAAATATGAATATTAACAGAAAAAAAAAAAAATTATAAAAATATAAACTGTTACTGGGATCTTGATTTGTTCCAAAAATTGTACTTTTGAGTCCAAATAACAATCAAATTTCATGTATTTTATTTTTTTAATAATTTTTAGTTTTGAAGTCTTGAATGTCCTAGAAATTTAAAATTATAAATTCTTACATAAGTAACTCTAAGAAACAATTAGAAATAATTTTCACAAATTTGTAATTTGTTTGGTTCTTGGCTTAATTTGGTATTAACAAATTGCCGGGAAATTAGAAACCCTAGTCCCAACGATAACTCATAATAGGTACAATCGTTTAATTTTGCATTTTTAATCCACATTCAGCAGTGATTAGAAACGAAATGAATGTTTGGAAATTTCGTTTGAAAACAATTTTGATAATTTTGGGATATGCATGATATTTTATGATTTTTTTGGCATCGATGTAGTACTATAAATCGTACAAGTATGAAATTAGTAACGTGTATCATGTTGTCGTACTATCGAAGTATGAAAATCAAAAATTTTTGATTTTTCGATAAGTACGATAATTAGTATCGTATCTCTTGTTGTCGTACTACGGAATTCATTTCTTCAGAAGTTAATTTATATATGTCAGTTATTTTGTGATATTTTTTTTATTTTTCAAATGAAATAGTACGATTTGTAGTAACGTCCATCAGAAAACCGAACTTCTACGAAAACTAGTATCGTGTATACCCAGCATAACAAAGAATAACAAGAAGTGAAACGCTGTCAAAAAAAACCTAAGTCGGTTGTAATAAAAAACCTAACTCTATAAATGTATTGGTAATATTTTGTTTATATGTATTGGTGTTCAAACCACTTTCACCACACTCCCCAAACACACATAGTTGAAAAAGGCAACCTTAAAAATTATAACAAAAGTTTATTACAATTAAATTTTAAAAATTCAAACAATTCTCAAATAATTTAATCTATAGTTGACCTGGAAATATTTTATAAATAGAATTTTCAGCTTTTTCTTCCATAATTTCTGCAAAAATTTAGTTTATTTGAATTTCTTATTAATTTTCAATACCAAATTTTACAGATGTGTTTTTTACAGTTTTAATTTCAACCCCCAAAAATTAAAAGTAAAAAAAAAAATTAAAAAAAATATAGTTTTCGTTTGTGCAAAATATACATGTTTCGGTTATTTTAATGGTTAATATGTGTGGAAAAAGAATATTATGTGTCTGTGAAAGAGTGTGTTAGAATTGCAATTTTATTGCAATTTCAATAAAAAGTTTTGAAGTCAAATCTCTCAAGTGGGTTGAATTCACATACTACTTGTATGTGAGAAGAAAGAGAAGTTGTTGTAGAAAAATTGAGAGGCTTCCCTTCTTGTTATTCTTTGAAAACTAATTTTAATTGAATTTTTTACAATACCCTTCACCTTCGTGAAAAGGGTATATATAAATTTGTCATTCCGTTTGCAATTTCCACAATATAATTTTCCGACCCTATAAAGTATATATATTCTGGATTCTTATAGATAGCGGAGTCGATTTAGCCATGTCTGTCTGTGCGTCTGTCTGTCTGTTGAAATCAATTTTCAGAGGACCCCGATATCTTCGGGATCCAAATCTTCAGTAATTCTGTCAGACATGCTTTTGAGAAGTTTCCTATTTAAAATCAGCAAAATGCGTCCATAAATAACGGAGATATGAGCAAAAATCCGAGACAACCTCTATTTTTTTTTGCCTATTTTTGATTATATTACTTAGTCATAAATATTGACAAAATATATTTCAACCCGAATTTTTTTTCACAACAAACATTTTTTTGTCATAAATTTTTTCACTAATAGATTAAAAAAAATAAATTTTTAAATTAAAAAAAAAAAATTGGAAAAAACGATTTCGAAAAAAAATTGTTTAGAAAAATTATTTTTTTTTTTAACTTTAGTTTAAAGTATAATTTGGTGTAGGGTATATAAGATTAGGCACAGCCGAATATAGCTGTCTTACTTGTTTTATTTCTCTTTTCCCGAAACTGAAAACTTCAGATTAAAATGACGGAAGACAATTTTTGATAAAGTTCAATATAAGGACCACCCTACTTACTGTATATGTTAAAATTCAAGTACCATTTGTTTAGCACAATGGCAACGGAAATGTATAAGAGCATAACATATGAACACACACATACAGATTTACAAAAATATTAATTAAACACACATATCGTTACCTTAAAATAGAAATATAAATACACCTAAGTCGTGTTTTCTTTAAGTCGACATTTTTTGTCTAAATATGATATATGAGCAGACCATTTATCGAAATAAACGAAAAATCTGGGCTTACAAAAAAAAAAACTCGAGTTAAGGTAACGATAAAGACCATTTTAAATTTGCATTAGGCACAAACCACTTCAACCAACATTTCGAATGCATTAAATACACTTACAGACAATCGTACATTTACTTAACCTGTATATATATTTAGGAGAAGTAACCTTTGAAGTCTTTCTCCAAATGTCCAAAATTACATTTAGAAGTTTGCAAGACTTTTGTCTGTTTTTAATTCAATAATGTTTAATAATATTCGTACTTTACTCTTCAAATAATTAAGTATTTTGTTATGTGAAAATAACTGAATAATGACCAAGGAAAGTGAAAATATGCTTTAAAAAAAAGTATTTTATGCGCATAAACTACGCTGTCAAAATCGAAAAGTATGATTTGAAAGAACAAAATCTATATAATTTTTAACGAAAAAAACTTTTTTTTTGTAAACTCAATATAATTTATTTAATTTCTTCAATAACCAAATTTGCATATTGAAAAAAAAATAAGAAAATCTTTGCAATTTTTCAAGAAATAAAGTAGATTTCTTTTTAAATTTTAATTTGATTTTGATTCCAAATATTTATTGCTCTTGCTAATCAAATTCAAACAATTATTTTCTTATATTATTGGCAATATATACCCAGCATAAACTCTACTTACGTAGTAAGCCAGCAAGTAATAACTAACTACTTCTTATTTGGGTGAAACACTAGTTATGTTTGTTCGCGATTAGACAAAATTCATGCGTTTCACTTACAAATGTACTACCTACCGTAAAGAAAATTGCCTCGTTTATGAATCTAACCGGCATATTCGATTACTTTCTGTGTTTGAAAGTCCATCTGCATACTCACTGATCCATGTACGAGTTATTTTATCGTAAGTTAACAATGGTTTTAACATAAACAAAGTATAAATTAGAGTTTCCAAAAAACCGAAGATTTTCAAAACCGCGGTTTCGGTTTTAAAAAATTGAAGACCGATCGGTTTTGGTTCGGTTTTGTGATAATTTAAAAACTATTAAATCAGTTGATAATATAGGAACTGCTAATCAAATTTAAAGTTCAAATTTGACGAGTATTTACGAGGATAATATATTAAATTTGTTAAAGTTGGCTAATATGCTTCTCAGTAAAGAAATAATCAAGAATAGGGTGCTCAATTGTATTATGATACCAAAAATGGAGAACTAAACCAAACTAAGGTGTACTTTTTCGTTCTTCAAAATGAATTTTCTATAATATTGAACCTAGAATCAGGAAATTTTTTACTTTTTCTTCTAATGGTACTTTTTATTATAATAAATTATTTTACTTATTGTATATACATAATAGTTGGCTGATATGCTTCTGAGTAAAGAAAAAATCAAGGACGGAGGGCATAATAACATTGAGGTAACAGAAACTATTATTGAAATTTCTATAATAATGAACCTATAAGCAGGATATTAAACACACATGATCCTGACTGAGTTAAAATATAAAAAAGGGAATTGCGGGTACTTTTTCGAACTAGTAGTACTTTTTGAATATTTTATAACGATAGAAACGCGAATTCAAAACGGATAATTAATGTTACTATTTCTTTATTGTAAAGGTACTTTTTGAATATTTTATAATAATAAACCTTAAAATTAGGCACAAATGATTCTGAATGAGTTAGAGTTCACGAAAGGTGATTATAGTCCTACCTTTCTTTTGTATTTTATATAATAATGGACACAGAAATATGAAATTAAACATTCATGATGCTGAGTAGGAATACAAAATGTGGGTCTTTATGGTACTGTTTTTATTCTAATAATACGTCTAGAATAATCTACAATTCACATTACAATGAATCAATAAACATGAAACTAGAGACATGTTTTCCTGAATTAGACTTTATAGTACTATTTCTTTATACCAATTGAGGTGGCGAAGCGCACTGGTCAGCTAGTACTCCATACTTTTATCGGATATTTGAAAATAACTAAGACTATTTTACAAAACCTTTGCATTATTTAGCCTACGAAAGGTAGCCTGCTACACCATCTGAAGCAATTAAAGTAATACAATTTAAAAAATTTTAACAAATCTTAATATATTTTTACCGATCTGTGTTTAGAGATATTGGATGAATAATTGGATGAAAATGTTTGTTTCTCATTTCTAAATTTTGAATTTTTCTAGAGAAAATAGATTAAAAGTGAAAACCGAAGAATAATTGTCGGTTTCGGTTTTAGGCCTTGAAAACCGCGGTTTCGGTTAAAACCGAATTGGAAACTCTAATATAAATTAATATAATATGAACAAAAATATTAATGGCTTCGATGGTGTTGGACCACCAACGTCTCGTTTTTTATTCAGACATACTAGAAGAAAGCTGTTATAAATGTATACAAATTAAAACATACTCTATTAAATAATATAATGTCCTGGGTAACGGGTACTCATTACAAAGTAATGTATGAGGTAACTAGTTGCCATTACCAAAATGCGCAAAATTTTAGCTGGATACTGACATCCCCATTCGTATTTTCCTCGAAGTTTCTTTAGCGATTTATTATACAACATATTAAGACAATATGAAAAATAATATTTAGGCAGATTTAATAGGCTGTAATGCACCTTAACATAAGTGTACAAACAAAGTACTTGTCTGTTTTTTTTTTTTACTAAATTTTTTATTTAAGTAACAAAAAAGTTGCGAACAATAGGGTTATAATTTTGTTTAGGCGACAAAAACAGCGATTTCATTATTCGCTATCATGAAAATAGTTCACGCACCAAATGCATAGCAGTTTTTTATTTTTGCATTGAAGTTTAGTACTTTTGCATTTTTTGTAACAGCTATTTCATTCTAAAAACTATAATTGTAAAAAGCTCTAAATACCTTCACATATTAAAATTTTTGTGTTTTTTCCTATTCAGTCGTGGTTAGAGATGCCAAACGGTGAATCCCGTTCCCAAAAATCCCGGGATTTTCGGGATTTCCTAAATCCCGAAGCCCGGGATGTTTTAATTTTCTATCCCGGGATTTTCTAAATCCCGTTTATTTATAAATAAATAGAGGAAATTGTAATTTATAACGAAACCAAATTGTAATGTAGATTTGCAACTTGCAAAAGAAATATATTCTTTTATTTCTGAAGGAACAAGAGGAAAATATAGTATTCTTAAGAAGCTATTTACTTTTTACTAAGGTACTGTTTTTTACCAGTATGTACAATAGTACTATATTTTGCAAATATCAAGTTATTTAAAAAAATGGTATTACTTCAAAACGCAAATAATTTTTTTCTATAAATGTATATATACGTTTCTTTCTTATAATTTTCGGGATTTAGAAATTCCCGAAAATCCCGACCCCGGGATTTTCAAAAATCAATACCAATTGGCATCTCTAGTCGTGGTTGACATATTCATGGAATTCCCATATGTATGAGCACTATGGCGGGTCGATTTGTAGGGACGCAAAAAAATCTCCCAAGTGACAAGGAAAATCGTATTCTAGGGATCAAAATAATAAATTTTTCCCAAGGAACCATACCTCTGAAATGAATTCTGATGTTCCTTATTTTGACCAAAAGTTCAAATTTGGAGAATTTGACTAAGCATATTTTACAAATTTGTTTATTATGACACGACCGCCATTTTGTGCTTGTTGAATACATCGCTATTTAAGCACTCTAAAACTATTCGTGTAATCATTTCGCTCATTGCGAGCAAAAGTTGTGTTGGTTTAAAGCTTTAACTAAATCTTTAAAATAAAGCTATGCTGATTCTCATAGACGCATGATTAATATTATTTATTACTACCTACATCACATTTATATTTATCATACGCTCTATAAACAAAATTTAAATGTTTGTATGGGGGCACCCCAGAGGGTTCCAGGGGATGTGCCACAAGCGTGGGTGGGTCGGCCCTCCAAAGTTAGTGGGGGTCCGTCATACATTTAGACTCGATTGAGAGGCACTTTAAATGGGTGAAAGTGGGATTTTTCAAAATTTGACCTTTGGGTCAAAAAAAGAAACATTAGATTTCATTTTAGAGGTATAGTTCCTTGGGCAAAGTTTCTTATTTTGATCTCTAGAGCATCCACGGTTTGCACAGCAGTAAAATGAGAGCTTTCCTAATTTAAATAATCAGAGTGTGCCCCAAATTTCATAAAAATAAAATAATATTTTATTATTATTTTGCTTATTTCATATTTTGTTTAATATTTGTTCATTTTTCTATTCTGTACTTCAATCGGTTGCAGTATTTTTATTTCCTTTTTGTATGTCGTGGACAAACTATTGAAGATGTGGTAATTTTTCCAAAATCACTTCAATATTTGCCATGTTGTTATATTTCTATTTTATTTTATGATTCTCTGAAAATGACACTTTTTGCTATCTAAGAGTACGAGTATTTTTGTTCACTTTGCCATACATTTTTGTGTGTGATTGTGTGTATTGCAGCGGATTTCCTGGTGAGAAAGAGAGGAAACAGTTTCTTATCTTGCCCTTATAATGCAGTTTAATATAACAGTTGTACTTAATATTTTGCCAATTTCAAGGATGTTTTAATAAAATATTTTTTCTTAAGAGTTTGGGGTTAACGTAAATTTAGATTTTTCATGAGTTTAAGAAACTTTTGAAATGTCTTGAAGGACTTTAATTGAATTGATTTAAGAAAAAACAAAGATTCCTTTAGAATTGATTATCATTAATGTATAAACATTTAAATATGGAAAAGTACAATTAATTCCCCATTTGATAACAATTATTTTTGCATGGTACAGTAATTTTGGAAAATCACCAAAAGTAACATTAAAAGTTCGAAAAAGTACTATAAATTTCTCCCTTGTGGATTCTATGTTGCTATGTTTCATAACTAAAAAAAAATAATGAAATGGCCTATTAAAAAAAGTACAATTTTTCGTTATGCTAAAGCACTATAAAAACCATTATGGAAAGTTTTTCGAAAAAGGTTCAAAATTGCATCATTAGTGATTAGAACTATAAAAATATTTTTTTTTTTTGTAAATTGGAACAATAATTTCATTTTTGTTATGTATGTTAAAATTTTTTCGATCTCAGTCCTTATGTACTTGTACCGAAGCATGAGAGTTTAATATAGCGAATGTCAAAGATATACATAATTGCGTACCCAAAAATTACTTATTGCGGAGCCCCACGAAAACACCAAACAAACGAAGAAATGCTATTTGTAGGAAGTGCTATCAGAATATAAATTTAAATCTTTTTTTTTTTTAATTGTGTGTGGAAAGTGCTATGAGAATTTAGATTGAAATCTTTTTTATCAGAAACATTATTTCCAACTTTTTTAAAATTCTTATTTTAATAACAGTTTTATGAAGCTCCCTTGGAAATAATTTTTGCCGCAATTTTGGCTTTTGGACACATAGTGCAATCGGTTGAACCAGATAAATATTGGTTGTTTAAAGTAATTTTGACATTTTGTACATGAGAAGAAAAAGTACTTAAAATTTAGTTTCTGCGTTTATTTGCTTAGAAATCCCAATGGATACCAAAGGTACCAAAATAAGTTTTTAATTGTTTTCTTCCCCTAAATAGTTTTATATGTAAAACTAGTATAGAAATATGAATTTTGGACTTTGATCGTTTGTCAACCTTAAAGTTCAAGTTGTCTATATTAAGCAAATATTTACAGAATTTTTATCATTTATCTAAAATTTTCTGCTGTCAAGCGATTGTAAATCCTAGTATTACTTATCCGCTCTGTGTTGCCAAATCTTTAAAATAATATTTTTAAAATAATGTTACTGTTAAAATAGGTACTTGTTTTTCCCTCAGTCTTGTGCCTTTATTTAGGCTACGTAAACACCAACTATTTTAAATTGATTAAGATCCGGTATTTGCATTCATAGATGTAAATATTCTTAAAATTTCAAAAATATTTCTTTTTCAAACACTATTTAATAAATCAGCAATGGAATCAACACTTACAGTTCTGCAACTCTCCAAAGAGCAGTTGTTCACATTTGTTTTGCTAAATGAATTTCTCCGAATAATAATTAAAAGGTTTTCAATCAAAAAGCGACAGTTGCATTTTCAAATAAATCTTCTACCGCCAGCATTTGCTAGAAAGAAAAAAACCCAAATAAGAAACATTGAAAAAAAAAAAACAATTCTAGACCATCTTTTAACCACCAATAAACACAAGGATTGAACCCAGTCGACACACATACCCATGCAGACAGACAGACTTAGACACTAAAAGTAACGCCAGCCATGTTGCAAGTGAAGCAGGAAGCAGAAGCCAAAATAGAAACAACAATTTATAGTCAACAACCATCAAACCAAATCAAATGGAATCGATCTACCGACCGACAAACCAACAAATACATTTACTCCAACAAATACAAATCTGGAAGGATTCGAATCTTATACTCGTCCTTTTGCGAGTGTAAATGCATGCAAGGAGCATATGAAGATATGAGTTGTTGTGTGTTTGTGTGAGTGTTTTATACAAACGAGTATTTAATGTTAGAAACGTGCTGCAGCATTTCAAACTGTTGGAAAATTCAATCAATGTTTATGTGCGGTTATTGTATTTACTGTGGCCGGAGATGCCCATACATACACACACACACACTCTCAATACAAAATTTTTCTTCTGACTGTGTGTGTGTGTTTGCCTGTGAATTTTTAAAAGGAAAAACTCTATGATGACGAAGAAAAAGTTGCAAGAAAAACGATGAAAACAAGTGTCTTTGCCAGCCATGACCACGAGGTAAAATTGTTTAATCCTTGAAAGTAAAGAGGAAAATACTCTTTAGTATAGAAGTTCATCAGCAAAATAACAAAAATAAAGACTATGGCAAAAGAAACATGGTCAACAACTTTATCGATAAAAAGTTAAAAACCTTTAAAAGAAAAAAAAAAAGAAAAAATAAAATGATGATCATTACTATGCCGAAATACATACAAATCACATTGCACACAACTGTTGTTGGCATTTTTTTTTGTTGAACACCAGAATCAATTTATGCTGATATTGCAATGGTCCTTTGAACCTAAAGAAGCATCAAGTAAAAATAAAAA
Organism: Calliphora vomitoria; assembly: GCA_942486065.2. Taxonomy (NCBI): domain Eukaryota; kingdom Metazoa; phylum Arthropoda; class Insecta; order Diptera; family Calliphoridae; genus Calliphora; species Calliphora vomitoria. Next base: position 62,762,171 of record OW818029.2, read on the forward strand.
GAAGACAACACAAGCAAATAACCAAAGTGCACAGGTGGTTAGAAAAAGAAAGTTTTTAGCAAAATTTCACAAATTGTATTTATAAACTGCACAGAAAAAACTACACCATTTCCAATGGTAATTCAGAATTTGCTAATTGAATTTCAGAATATTCCAATTGAATTTCAGAAAATTCCAATAATGTTTCAGTATTTTCTAATTGAATTTCAGAATATTCCAATTATATTTCAAAAATTTCTAATCGTATTTCAGAATATTCCAATTATATTTCAGAATTTTCCATTTATATTTCAGAAATTTCTAATTGTATTTCAGAATTTTCCAATTGTATTTCAGAAGCAGAAAATTGTAATTGCAATACAAATAGAAATTTCTGAAAAACAATTCGATAATTCTGAAATACAATTAGAAACTTTTTAAGTATAAATTAATACAAAGAAAATTCAAAATGTGATTTCAATTATGAATACACAGAAAAAATATATCTTATACATTTTCAAATAAACGATTTATCAGAAATAAAAAAAGTTTCAATAACTTTTGTAATCGTATTACTTTTTAACTCAACTTCCAATTTCAACTTCACAGCCATTCAAATGTCGAAATGATTGTGGTTTAAAAAGAGGGACATATATATATCACACTCGTTGCCTATGAAAAATTTTATTTTTTCTCTCGCTCTGCAAACCACAACCATTGAAAAATTGTTGTAGAACATCAAAATAAACATACGGTTCCATATTACTTTTTTGCCAACTGTCATTTTTTGCATATCTGTAATAATCTGTGGTATTAGCCAACCATTTCAGAAGTTACAAGTTTCCTCCAGCACTTTTAGTATGTAATGTATTTTACTGCGAAATATTGTTATTCAAGCAAATAATAATAACTTCTTATATAATAATAGATAATTTCGAAACTATAAAATTAGCAGACACAATCAAAATCAAGTCCCTCGAAAGATAATATTTAATACTTTTTTTATTTTCTAATATTTATTTCATCTTCTAATATTTGTTTCAAATATCTTATAAATTGCACATTGATTAAAACAAAAATGGTTCATTGTGTACCTATTTTTTTATACCCTTCACCTTCGTGAGAAGGGTCCGTCTGTCTGTCCGTCTGTATGTTGAAATCAATTTTCTGAAGACCCCAGATATCGTCGGGATCCAAATCTTCAAAAATTCTGTCAGACATGCTTTCGAGAAGTTTTTAAGACAACCTCTGAAAATTTAATCAAAAAAATACAATTTATTGCATGCTTTGACAAAAAAGCAACAAAACGTATGTTTGGATATGTGTTGGTTTCATTGCTTTGCGTATTTTTTTGGTGTTTCGTTTCGTTTGACGTTGTTGTTTTTATACACCTTCGTGAGAAGGGTATGTATAAGATTGTCATTTCGTTTGTAACTTCTACAATATATTCTGTTCTTCAGCAATTAAATGTAAAATTTTTAAAAGTTTTCTTGATATATTGAGGATGCTATACGCTGAAAGTGGGCAATTAATGCATCCACAACAAAGGTGAAGGGTATATAAGATTCGGCATAGCCGAATATAGCACTCTTACTTGTTTTTAAATAAAAATCAGTAATGTCATAGTTCAATTGCTGATTTTAAGAAATCTTTCTAAAAAAAAATTGAGAATCAGTTACTCTTTTAATAACGTTCATTAAAGTGCATTTTATTCTATATTGTGTTTTACGTTTTGATGTAATCAGTAATTGCTATTTTTTTACCACAATCAAATATTTGGGTAATCTAGGTGATTATACTCGTTATTGATTATAATTAATAACGACGAGTTCTAGACAAATAATTATTTTTACAAAAATTGTCGAACCTTTTAATGACACAATCACACACGGCAAATATTTACTAAAAAAAAGCGTAACCACTTTTTTTAGTACAAATTTGTTTGAAGTTGTTTTTTAAGATCAATTAGTATCAAATAAAATAAAATATTTGCTTTGAATTGTCCTAACTAAAAGGAGTTTTTGACGTTAAATAAAAGAATTAAAATATATTTTATTTAGTGGTTACAGCTTTTTCGTCAAATATTTGCCATGTTTGACCCTACCTTAAGTATTTTGTTGGATATTCCTTGTTTTTATTACTGCAGCGACATCAGTGCATTGAATCAATGAAAAATTAAAAAATCAAAAAATATTTTTCCATTACCTCATGTGTTTGTTGCTTTGTTTTCATCTCAGAGAACAAATTTTTTTTCTTTCAGTTTCTCAGTGTACGACATTCATCCCAGCGGTTCTAGGAGACAGTTCCGAACTAGTGATTTTACCCATCATTTAGGGCGGGAACTAGTTACTTCAATAGCTACGTGACTAGTTATTTTAACACGTGTTTGTCCTAAGCAGGGGGTCAATTGAAACTTATTGACTACAATCAGACTGTCTAATAGCTGGTCCAAAGTAGTCAACGCATTGGATTCACATACTGGTTAAAAAACGTCAGTTACCTTACTAGCTACCTAAGTGGTAACTGATCAGCTGCATAACTAGTTATTTTAACATGTACGAGTGCTAATTGACCTCAAATAGTCAGCTAAAAGACATATCATAGGCAGTCCAATAATCGATAGTATGTAAACAAACCTTTCTTCTCCAATTCTCAAATTGATTGCTTCTGCTGGGTTAAATAACTAATTTCTAAAGTGCAGTACAAAATAAACCTTTAAAGTGACTTGACTATAGGTTACTAAGAGACACTAAAATGACTATTGACTTCATGCTATGTTACATGGGATATCAGTATACTTAAGCTAAAATAAAAATTAAATGTATGAGAATTATATCATCAGAATTTGTATAAAATCAGTTTGAACGAATTATCACAGAACAAGTTTAAAGTGACTACACTTCAGATTACTGAGAGACACTTAAGTGACAATTGTCTTCACGCTAGATTACCTGGGATGTATAAAGTAACCAATTGTCTTCTCTCTGCACTACAAAGAGCACATACTTGTCAAATGGCCAAAATATATAAATTGGAGACAGCCATGTGATAAGACATTTGTGACGATTACTGTCTATAAGGGATACATTGACTACATGCTTAACTGCTGGGATATGTTGAGTTGATTTTTATTCTCCGCTGTTTTACCAACACAACCAAAGCTTTGATGGTATGTGTTTGGACACCACTGCTCTAGAGTCTAGACTAACGTGTCTTCAACAGACATACATAGATATTACATTAGTAGCTATACGACACAATATTTCGAAGTGTATGACCAATGACAAATTAAATAAGCTAAACAATTTTTGGAGGTGGGTATAAATATTTTGCACTAACAGGATTGAATTACTCCCAACTCAAGTTTAGGATGGATTTTGGCATAGCTTAAAATAGTCTTCTATATTCCTGGAATATTCAACAGTAGCTTCTCATTGTTAAGATTTTTTTTTTTTCTTTCATCTTTTGCCAAAGTTTTTCTCCCACTGTGCCATAAAACATGCATCCGTATCCAGTGAAATGTTACATTTTGAAACGATTGTATATGAATTCATTTTAATGTTCTTGACGCATACACATATATGAGTGCACAAATACTTATGCCACATGTGCATTTATAATTGTACATTCATTTATAATATCAATGTTTTCCGAGATTGTATTTATATTTCTGTCTGTTCTCTTGTGTTTCAATCCCGGCATGGGAGTATGTGAACAGTAGGGTGGCCCTTATTGTTCTTCGTCATTTAAAAAACAATTCTTACAATTTGAGGAAAATCGCGTAGCATTTAGAGGTGGCCCATTTTATTTGAAGACTCGAGTTTTGGACCAAAGTAGCAATATTTTCAACAAAAATTCAATTATGAAAAAAACCAACTCCAAAATATATTTTATTTACCTATAGATATTTAAAAATAAAATATAAAAATTTCATCCATAACTCAAATTCCAAATTTCAAAAATTTTTTAAACGAAATTTAAAACATTGTATTCATTTCTAATAAATGCTAAATGAGGATTAAAAAACCTGATTTTAACCGTGGCACGTATTGAGAGTTAGCGTTGGGACCGATTTGAAATTACCGGATATCGGGGAAATTGAAAATGGTGCAATATTGGTCCATACAAATTTGCTTCTGGAATACTGTTTGAAAAATTTGTTCTAAGCTATCTGAAATAATACTGTAAAGTATGGCGAACATCGGTCATTATTTTTCCCCATTCAAGGTCTCCCTCAGAAACTGCCTTAATTGTCGCATAATAATTAATATTGTGAGGATCGGCCCATAATTGACCGTACCCCCCATATAACCATATAACATGTTAATGGTGTGTATACAAGATTCGGCACAGCCGAATATAACACTCTTACTTGTTAAAACTTATGTAGTATTTATTAGATTGAAGACAAATGTAAAATTTGGAATTTTAAATAAGTATAAAATCTTAGGATTTTGTTGGTATTAAATAGAGTCCGACCGAACGTTCGGGTACGGGTTCGGTGTACGGTGTACGGTAAAAAGTGAAGTTCGGCCAAAGTTCGGCGTTCGGTCAAAATTTTGCCGAAGGCCGAACTTTTTATTTTAAATCACCAAAAAATAGAACTATGATTAATGTGATAACAAATACGAAAAAATACAACTATGTGTACTGTCATTAACAATACTAAAAATACAACCATTTCAAAAAATATATATGAATATTGGAACTCCTGTTCATTTGCAAACCTTCAGGCTGCAGCCAGGAAATATCTATCAGCACCGCCAACGAGCGTTTCTAGTGAGCAACTATTTAGTGCTGCTGGCCAACTTTATTCAGATAGACGAAGTAACCTTAAAGGCATTAATGCAGAAAAGTTACTATTTTGCCATTATAATATAAAAACAATGAATTTTGAGTACTAGATTACAGACTACATCTGTGTTTTAGAGTTCTTCCTAACTGAACTATAAAACTCGATCTTTATATTTTTCTCAAAAAAAAGAAGCACAAAGCATTTCTTTTCTTAATAACTAAAAAGTACATTCATTATTTTTTAATACTACTTTTTAAAAGTACATATCGCTCATTTGCTGCTACAACGTCATAACTCAAAATCCGTGTTTTTTGAACTGAGTAATACAAAATGTGCGCCGTTCTATAGTCTTTCATACAGTTTTAACATTGTTCAAAAAAGTCAATTATTTTTTTTGTGGGCGTTTTTTATTGTTGTAAACATCAAAATTAATATTCATGTTTTCTCGTATATTTGACAAGTAAAAATTTTGGTTAAATACAGATTAGAAAGATATTAGCATCAACTATTTAAATCAGGTTTTATTTCTGAAATCCCATGATCTGTTGAAAATTTATTTAAAAAATAGTAAAATGTCATAAAACATTCAAAGCCGTTTTTCTCGAAACGACTTTTTTTGGATTATGACGTTGTTGCAGCAAATGAGCGATATATTTTTCTTAAATGTTATGAATTCGTTATTTTTTGTTTTTATCAATAAATTCCAAAAGTGTATTTCTGATTTAATATTTTATAACAAAAAGTTCGGGTTCGCCGAACTTTGAAACCCGAACTAAGTACGAGTACCGAACGAAATTTTGAGTTCGGTCGGACTCTAGTATTAAGCTATAATGGGTTTATAATGACTGAACATCTAAACATCTATGGATAAATACAAAAAATATTTTTAATTGGATTTTTTTTTTTTTATTTGTTGGAAAATTAGCTCGAATTTAAAATAAAATAAAATTTGAAACCGATTTTGCTCGAATTTTCTGTATTTGGTTTTTAGATGATGGATAACAATTTTAGACCCAAGGAGCATAAAAAATCTAAAAAGTGCAAAATAAGGTCCAACCTAGTGCCCAGTTTGTGCTTACAAATCTTTATCAATTTATATGTTTCAGTTCTTTCAAGATTTGTAGTTCTTGTTCTTGAGCCATATAAATAAAAATTATGAGAAAATTCAAAAACACACATTGCCTCTGCAGATTTTATGTAGCAACAACAAAGATGGATTGCCAAAAAATAAAAAACAACATTTATACTTTTTTTAATACAATTTTGGTTTTTTACTACTTTTGCTCATCTTTCTTAATCTCCCATTAAAACGAAACAATATAAAAAACAAGAAATGAAAGAGGAATAAAGTGCCAGCAGATAGCAGAGAAATACGAAAATTATATAAGAAGTTTTTGTTATTTTCTTAAGCTTTTCATTTTTTGTACGGATATAAGTTCTACTTCATTTATCATCTCGTTATGAAATTTCAATTCAATTTATTTATGGTTTCTCTGGAACTTTTAATATATTGTCAGATTTATTGCCCCAATTGCAATGTGTATGAAAAATGTAAGCCATTTATTTTATATCCTGTACATACAATTAATGATTCAAGTCAGTTTGAATTTTTATTTATAGAATTTGATTGTTATTTGTATATCTACATCGTACTCGTATGTTGCTTAAGTATATACATTTATTTTCATTTATGGGATTAAGCGAAAATTTAAAGAATGGAAAACAAAAATTTATTAAAGCATGTTTTGGTTCCATAGCACGATTCCAATATACTATAGCTTTTAAAATGATTATCATAATTGTTATTTACGATGCGTTTTTTTATATCTCTTTAAAAATATAAATTTGTATGGTTGAACACTAATGCAAGTTTTCTATTGAAATTTCGCTCCATAAACCATTTATAAATTAAAAATTTCATTATGAAAATATAAGTAGCTAGAATTTTTATTTTTTACCATTAAACATAAAATTAGTAGTAAAACTATTTCAAACTTTTTAGAAATATTTTTTTGGTTTTTTTTTATTTTATCTCTTTGCACAAATCCTTTAATACTTTGCATGATAATTATAAAAAATACTCTAGAAAAATTATCAAAAATTATAGTTTAGTAAACTCAAAAAAAAAAAATATAGTGGTTTTACTAATATTATAACTAGGGCTAGCTGTGTTCGTAAAGCCAATATATTTCTACTCATGCACAAATTTGTTATCATATAGGGTCATGTCTTGATGGGAAATCAGTGGGTCAAAAGCAGAGTACGGAAACAAACAAAACAAAACGTTTGCTTTCGTTTTGTTTTGTTCTTTGCAGCAGAGTACGGAAACAAACAAAACAAAACGTTTGCTTTCGTTTTTGTTTTCATATTATTAAAACAACAGCTTCGGGAAAGTTGGGCTACATTATTTGTTTTCCATAGAAAATCAAAAATAATATAATTTTTAGAGGCTTATAAGGATTGAGATCGTAAAATTCTTAACACACGTTTTTCATTAAAACTTTTAACCAAAGTATTATTTGATTTTTTTTTTTTTGATCAGTTACCTTTTTAAACCATGTCAGTTATTATGTTTAATGTCAATTATATTCATTTGTTGTTAATCTGATTAAAATGAGTGACCAGAAAAAAGTGCGTACTAAAATTATTAGATATTTTCAACAAAACCCAACTTAGTCCTACAAAACTTTTTCCAATGTTATTAAACAGTACCGGGAGAACTTGTCCGTTGATATAAAACCTGGTTCAGGTAGAAGGAATGGTCCACATGATGTTTCTAAAGCCACAAAAATAGAAAGCATTTTCAAAAGAGCTCCCAACACCTCCGGTATGAAAGCAGCCCGGTTAGGTCAGTACTCGGACTATTTGGTACGAAAAGTTAAAGCCAATGAAGGTTTAAAAGCATACAAGGCTCAAAAAGTTCCTGACAGGAACACTGCAAAAAATTTAGAGGCCAAAAACAGAGCACGGAAATTGAAATTAAGTTTTATAAAAAAATATTCTTGTTGCATAATGGATGACGAAATGTACGTATGGAAAATTTGTCGCAGCTTCTGGGTCAATTTTTTTATGCTGCAGATGCTCGAGGGAATGTTGCAGAAAAGTTCAGGACCCAAAAGCAGACAAAATTTCCCAAAAAGTTCTTGGTATGACAAGCAATATGCAGTTGCGGCAAAAGAAACCAATCATTTGTTACAACGGGCTCTATAAATACCGAAATTTACATCAAGGAATGTTTACAAAAAAGGTTGCTTCCATTCATAAGACTTCATAATGTGTCCACTTATTTTTGGCCTGACTTGGCATCCTGTCACTATGGTTAACAAGCCCTTGAGTGGTACAAGAACAATAATGTGGTATTTGTACCAAGAGAGGCAAATCCTCCAAACTGCCCAGAGCTAAGGCCAGTGGAGAGATATTGGGCTCTTGATAAAAGCGAAAAAAAATTTCATCATTAGTGATTAGAAGCAGAGTACCAAATATTCATTCATTTGTCACTCATGTTCATGAAAAGACAATTTTAATTTTTGTTGTGTTATGTTCACTTCATGTATGAAGAGACAGCAAATGTTTTTGTTTTATTCATTCATGTATGATAGGATTTGTATTGTTTTTTTATTTTCACTCAGAAATGAGAAAATAATAGGAACTTTTTTTCATACACATGAGCATTTTTGAGAAGTAAAATTTTTTTAAATTGTTCACAAATGAAGAGCATCAAGTTTTATTTTACACAACTGTTCAAAAATGAAAAGCAAAAACATGAAAAAATTTTGTTTATTTACGCTGCATACATAAAGATAATAAGAATGTGCGTAATTTTGTTTTGCATTGTTCAACAGAGGTTTAGAAAAGATTTTTTTGGAAATAATTCGGTATCTCGCAAACTAGTAAATACATTGTTAAGAAATTTCATATGGTTGGAGCTGAGGTGTTTTCGGTTCAATTTTCAGTTGTTCAGCTTCCTAGGGATAATGGGGGAAAGTGCGTGGCCCCTCAAAGTTGGTCACCTCATGTCTCACATTTTACAAAAAAAATCGCCAAAAATCCATTTATGATCCAAATGAGCTGAAATTTAAAATATAGATAGACCTTGTGAAGATCTACAAAAAATACGCTTACACGTGTAGGTTATCTCTTTTAGTTGAAGAAATATTTGGGTTTATTTATTTATTTTTTTTAATTTTGCCCGATCTTTTTTTTGTTTTTTAGACATGGCGGGCCTACGGAGGGTCGAATTTTTATTTTTAAAAATCAGCTATATTGCTGATAAAATTCTAAATAAAATAAAAACAACTTGCTAACAGTTATCTCGTCCCTTTAAAAAGTTACACGCATCCAAAGTTGGAACATGTAAAATGCGCAGTATTTTTAACATTTATTTATTTTTTTCATTGAATAGAAACAAATAAAACAAACAACGCACACATGAATATAAAAGAAGACCAAACATACATGATAAAAAAAAACCAACAACATTAATGTGTATGAACATTAATGAGCGCGATGAGAAAGCCTCTCAATTTTGAGCATTGGAGATTTTTTATTTCTCACTATTCATATACGTATATGTACTTTAAAGAAAAAAAACAGTGTATTCATTTATGTGTGATTAAAATTCAAAAAATTCTTAGCAACTCATTTTCGAATGTGAGCATAAAAAAAAAATTTGCAAATTTCATTCATGACAATTTATCATGAATGCATAAATTTAAGTGTTCATACATGAATTCTTCTGAACCCTGATTAGAAGTATAAAAATATTTTTTTTTTTTTTTGTAAATTGTAACAATAATTTCAGTCAAGTAAAAAAACTTTCAAAACTATAAGTTTAGTGGTTACATTTTTATTAACATGTATGTATGTTAAAAATTTTTCGATCTCAGTCCTTACATTTGCTCATGAGTGACGCACCTTTGTTTATTGCCAGAGCCTTCTAATACTCTCCGACGACCTTGGGAGTTTTTAATTTCAGTGAGATGGCGGGAGCCTCTTATAGATAGTTGTTTAAATTCATGTCAAGTGAACCAACTTTTGAAATCGATGTCTTCCGATTGGGATGAAATTTGCACCATGGTTAGTTCTATTGTATAGTAATTCAGACACAATTTTTCAACAAGATCGGTCGAGAACTTTCTTGGCCAAAATTTGAGATTTTGGCCAAGCATGTGTTTTTTCTCATCTATGTAACTTATTACCTATTCTTCTTAGTAAAATGTGTCCCAAATAGTTTAGAAAGCTATTTCTTCAATCTTTCGGGAAAAAAATTAAAATAAAAAGTAACAAATTTTTTTTTTCAAAATCAAAAACTTTGACTTTTTTTTCAAAATGGGCCCTTAAAATAAAATATATCCCACTCGAATCCCACTAAGAGACCAAAAAGCTCTTAAAGGAATAGGCCTAATATTTTATTTGAGCAAAAAAAAAAAAAAAAATTAAAATGGCTCTTTTAGAAAAAAATTAGATTTTGCAAAAAAAAGTCAAAAATTGTATGATTTGGGTTACAAAATATTTATTTTGATAGATATCCCACTCGCATTCCACTAAGCGACCAAAAACCTTTTAATGCAATGGACCTAGGCTTTCGATTTCAAAAGTTGGTTCACTTGACATGAAATGCCCCCATATGTATAAATTTAAGTCCCGTGTTCTAGGCCTGAAATTGAACCCGAAAACCGATAATTCTTCTTCGGTTTTGCGATTTTTTTCTTTTGAATTAAATTTCAATAGAAAATATCAACAATTTTGAAACGAAAAACCATCTTTTTATTCTATTTTAATATAATGTAATTTCAAAAACAATATATTTGTCTTGAAAAAACAGAACTAAAAGTGAATAATACAATATGATTTTAGATACTGATAATTCATCCAATTTCGCTGAAGTCAAATCGATGTAAAAACATCATTGGATTTCTTAAAATTTTTTAAATTGTATTAGAATCATGGCTTCAGATGATGTAACATGCCCTTTGCAGGTTAGGCAAGGAACATTCTAATAAATTTTTTGTAAACCTTTCAATAAGGAATTATACAAATTAATTTTTAAATATTGATCATATATCCTAATAATTAAATTTCAATTTCAGTTGTGACTGATAATTGCATTTGCAATAGGAAGTAAAGCTTTTGCTGAGATCTAGCCTTGGAAAATGCTTTTTTTTAATTAATTTTGTAAGATATAAAAAATAAGGAATGAATTCCAAGGAACTAATTCTCCTTGGGAATGTGTAATGTAAAATTAAGAATTTAAAGAATTAACCTGAAATTGAACGAATAAATTTGAAGGTCTATTAGTAAAAACATTGTTTATTATTAACAAAAATCAAGGTATTCGTGGTTTTTGCTAATGATTTTCAATATTCTCAAACTAGTTCGGGGACAGTCTCTAGAACTGGTTTTCACACATAAATCAATAAATCAACCTAATTTGCAAAAAAAAAAAAAAAAAAACTGCTTTAGAAGAGAGTTTAAGTCTCGATTTCTTTTATTTGTGGTCGTATACTATATTTGAGTGCTTTCCTTTCATAAGTATCCAGAATATACACACAGAGAAAACATATTCGTAGTAGCAACCGCGGTTGCGCAATTAGAAACATAAAGTCGGTAGATAAAGATGAATTTCGGTTGAAGCAACCAAAGTTTTATTACCCCTTCTAAAATTTTGTAGCCACAACGCTAACTAAGGCAGAATCATTCGATTGGCTACAAATTCAGTTGCTACTACGAATCTGTTTTCTCAGTGTACATATACTTTATAGGATAGCAGAAACAGGTATTTGTTTTCCAACGATTCTCCACATCTAGCTCTTAAGTGACTACATGTATTGACCAAATATTACGTAACACCAATTATAAATGTATTTCGTATTATATTTTAATCTCTTCATTTGTTTAAATGTTGGTTCATTTATTTGTTACTAGACTGACCCGGTGCGCTTCGCTACCCCTGTCGATGTAAAAATCGGTTCAGCCGTTTAGTAATTATTGTTTAAAAACTAAAGGTACCAATTTTACCCGTTTTTCCCCCTTTTTATCCCTTTCTGGTCCAAGTATTGAAAAAATTTATAGCCTATTGACGCTTCCAAGTAAGGATCTATCTACATTCCAAATTTCAATAAAATCGGTTCAGCCGTTTAGGCGTGATGCTCAAACAAACAAACAAACAAACAAACAAACAAACAAACAAACAAACAAACAAACAAACAAACAAACAAACAAATAAACAAACAAACAAACAAACAAACTTACAAAGACATTTATATATTTATATAGATAATGTATATATGTTTTTCTTGTTTTTTTTTCCAGAGTCTTGGCTTTCCTTTGGCCTCTTTAGTGGCAGTTAATCGCACAAATGCTCAATTACGTTATTTATTGGGTGATCCTTGTCCCGAAGACAACAAAATGCGATTGTCATCAAGAATTGAATTTTACTGTGATATGCGAGCTGGTCGGGTAAGTAAAATTATGTCAAATCAAATAACCATAGATAAAATAATACGTCAGTGTTTAAATGCATTAAGAGTTCTCAGGGATATTCAGCAATGGCTTACAGATGGTCCACAGTAATACTAAATTACCCGTAGTTACTATACGAGTCTCCAAAATGTTATTAATTTCATTGTAATTTTTTCGAAAGATACAGTGAAATTTATTAATTTCCTTAAAACCGCATGTAGTAGGGAGTTAACGAATGTTCGCAGATAATAATAATGCGTTCATTTTTCCTATCTATTATTTAGTTTCCTGACAAATAGTCAATAGACAAAATTCAAACACTAAATACTTTTAAAGCTAATTTTACAATAGCAATGATTTTAATATTAAAACATAAGCAGTGTGGCCAGGTTTTAAAATAATATAAAGCTAAATCACGTTTAGAATATAGTTAAAAAAATTATATTCCGGAGGACATCATGGGCCGATTTGTGCATTTTTAATACCAAATTTTTTATTTCGAGAGATATATTTTAATCCAACGATATATTAATTAAATTCGATTACAAATACAGAAAATGATAGAAAAAGCTAAATTAAATATTTCAAGCTAAATCCACGAAAAAAGCTAATATGGTCATTTTTCCCAGTCTCAATTTGGTCCTGAACAAATTTCAGGTTAATCCGCTGGGACTTTTGCAATTTAAAAGAATAGAAATGTGTACGTAATTGTCGTTCCAATGAGTTATATTAAAGACAAAAATTGGTTAAAAAATGTTAAAGTTATTAAAAATTCCCCAGGTCTTTAACGTGTCTCAGGCCACACAATGGGGCAGAATAAAAATTGTTTTCAAATAAATCTTTTTGAAGGACGGAGTTTTAAAGTAGCACATTTTTGAATCTAATTGTGATATAAAACCAAAAATTAAATTAATTATCTAAACAAAAAAATGTGGATCAAATAGTTCCTAATGTTTGCAATCCTATTAAAAGTTTGATATAAATTTTAGTTTAAATATGTAATAAAATCTTTATTTATGGACAAAACTCAATACAATTTTCAACGTTTTTTTAAATTTGTCATTCTTAATAACAAAGTGTAAAAATACTTGTCAAGAGGTCAAAGGGAATCCCGCAATTCCTTAAAATTGGAGCGAAAATCCCAAAAATGGTATTTTTACAATTTTACCAATAGGGTACACATTTCTTTCGGGCCTGGGAAAATACTTTAGGGATAAACAGGTAACACATCATGGTTTGCAAAGCTGCTTTCCGTTTTCTGATCCCAGCTTTGGGATTTTAGAATATTGAAATTTCGATAAAAGAACTGCAAATATCTATTATTTTTTAAATTTAAAATCCTTTATTTTTGGATCCATAATTGATATTGCTCTAAAATCTTTTGTATGTTATTGGTAATTTAGTTGTCTAACTAACAAACAAAATTGGAGTCCATTCAGTCCAAACGTACGACCTATATTTTAAAAAAGCGAACCAAGGTTTGCAAAAATTTAAAATTCCAAGTTGGAAATGCACACGCAGGTATGTTTTTTCAAGACCTAGCCAAGCGCTTTTCAAAAATATAAAAATCTTTGAAATCGGAACGGAAACAAAAACATGGCACGTGTTTAAAAATTTTACATGTCGAAGGTACCCTACTTTCAGACCCCATAGCACCACCCCTGGAGCATTGGTAGGCTCCATTTTAAGAAGTTAAACTCGAATACTCCTTGTCTATGCCCACGTCAAATTGTATCCCGATCGCGCCAGATTTATTTCCAAACAAATTTGATTCTGCCCCACTGTGGCCCACTATAACAAGGAATGTAGGCACACAATTAACATATTTTAAGAAATATTAAAATAAAAGCTCATTTTAACTTAACATATATTCATATTTACTTGAATATGATTTTTGTCTTCGTAGGATACAAAAAAATTTTTTTTTTTTTTTAACTGAAGATTCAAAACTACATTTTCAAATTTTTAAAAATTTTGTTAAACAAATATCAGAATTTTTTGATCATCACATTGGGATTTATTGAGAATATAATAGGTAATAAAAATTTGAAAAATATATGAAAATACTTCCTATAGTTTTTCCGTACCTGTGATTTAAATTTTGCCATATTTGGCGAATTAGCTCAATTTCCTTATGCAGTTTAGGTAAAACCTATTCAGAATATTATTCACCTCAAAACTTCAGCGGACATGCGGCACGTTTTAACCCCAACCGATTCACCTAAGATTTTTTCTGTATGATTTGTTTTTAACAAAACGCACATATAGCTAACGGCCACGCTAATGGTCATACTTAATTTTTTTTTTATAGATTTTGCTAAATTACAGTGAAAGTATTGAGTATTTCGGTATTGAGTATTCAATATCGGCTGTTTTTTGAGTACTCGATACTCAAAATTATCTACTCAATACTTTCAGAGTTGCATTTTTCATATACCAATATTAAATTTAACAAACGTTTGAGTCAATACTTGAAAAGTATTTTAACACTACTAAATTCCCAATTTAATTATTGATAAATTCATTGAAATTTATTATTGGGCGATAAACTGGATGATTAGGCCAGATCATCAGGAAACCATCTCCCAATGATTTTAGGTAAACTAAAGATATTATTCAAATAAAACTATAGAGCGAATTAAAATTACATAGACTCAATATTTACTTGTAAACATATCAAAGCCAACAATAAACAGTGATTTTAGAAATTTAGTTTTGTAAATTTCCAAAGAAGAAAAAAAAGGTATTTTTAATTCTATTCTACCAAGTTTGTTCAAACAATGATGTATGTTAAGGCAAATGTATGAAGATTTATACCACTATGAAATTTGCAATTTATCATCCTCTAAGACTCAAATCTTCTTCAGCCACTAATTTATACATTTAATTTATATTCAGACAAATTCATTGCGTACAATATCCTTCATAATGATTAAATGTGTAATTATGAATTTTAACTGCACTAATTGCTGTGCGTCTTGGCGAGTCGATAGTAATGGGGGGAAAGCCCACAAAATGTAAATCATACCAAACTACAATACTGTAGTTATTACACTTGCACAATACTCATTATTAATAATCGATTTATTATGAATGTTGGTTGAATGGTCGGTTGGCCGTCGTTTGATTCTCTGTCCACAACAGATGCATTAAAACAAAGTCAACAAAAACAATGGAAGGAACCCCCATTGATATTGTTGCTGCCCTATTCGTACGTTCTGGTAGAATACCACCATTTACCAACCTCCCCCAACTAAGTACAATTGAATTCTTGTAGCTGTTGGGTGTTTGGAGTTACTTGCAACATATATACATTTTTTTCTTTTCATTCTTATTGCTTTTTCTTGTTGTTGTTGTTTTACTGTTGACACTTTGTCTGCAATTTGTGTTGCATGCTGTAGTAGTACTAGACCAACTCATTCATTCATACATTTACTTACACCGCTCCCTTTCACTTCACTTCTCTTCGGTTCAGTCCGTTTTGTTTCTGGTTCTGTTGTTGTTGAGTATTTAAAAGCAGCCGTCTGTTGTATCTCTACAATTATTAAAGTAGCAATTGCAAACAATGTACCTTTTATAACCGACTAGTTACTTTTGTGTTTACCGGTATTATGTAAAGTGGTAAGTAAGTATATTCGTTTAATTGACTGCGTACCCTGTTCTTGGAACAATTCTGGAATAAGACCTTTTGTTTTTACTCAATATATGTCTAGCAATTAGTTTTACTGTAGCGCTAAGCAGCAAACACTTTTTAACTAAAGAACTATTCTACAATTAGTTTATTTTTATATATATTTTCATACCCACCAAATCAAAAATATTCCGGGTCTTAATGAATTCTATATAGCTTGTCCGTATGCTTGTTGAAAATACGATACAACTTAAACAGGAAAATTTAATGAATTCGTGTAGTTCGTAATATATTCACAGCTAGTTTTATCTGTTTCGATAATTTTATAGGTCTAAACTACATATTGATGGTAGGTATACAAGATTCGACACAGCCGAATATAACACTCTTACTTGTATTTTTTTTGTTGTTTATTTTTCCAGTTTAAATTGTTCATTATTTGTAAAAATATGCAAAGAACGCATACGAATTATTTGCAATCAAATTCTTCCTAGTAATAATAAAGAAATACTGAAAATTAAAAAGAAAAAATTTTTAATTTATTAGTGAAAAAAATTTATGACAAAAAAATGTTTTTTTGAAAGAAAAAATTCGGGTTAAAAAATATTTTTCTGGATTTTGACCCATTGTAGGTCCAACTTGCTATAGCTTTATATACATCGTTGCAATGGACTTTGAAATATCTATCATTAGATATTCATATTGTCTATATTTATGACTTAGTAATCGGGATATAGATCAAAATTAGGCCAAAAATAGAGGTTGTCTCGGATTTTTGCTCATATCTCCGTTATTTATGGACGGATTTTGCTAATTTTAAATAGGAAACTTCTCGAAAGCATGTCTGAATAAATTATTGAAGATTTGGATCCCGAAGATATCTGGGGTCTTCAGAAAATTGATTTCAACAGACAGACAGACGGACATGGCTTAATCGACTCCGCTATCTATAAGGATCCAAAATATATAGGGTCGGAAAATTATATTGTGGAAATTACAAACGGAATGACAAACTTATATATACCCTTCTCAGGTGAAGGGTATAAAAAAAAACGTATCAGTTCAACATGAAAAAGCTAGATTAATGGAGTCCAAAGTATTAAGTGGATGCTGCATGTTTGTTTTTTTTTTTATAAATTAAGTAATAGTAAATTTGAAAAATTTCGATTTGTTTCGGATTAATACAAATATGGATTTTTTGGGCGAATATTAGGTTTGGTTCGGTTTCGACATGAGGAGGGAATATGGCCTTAACGGCCTTGTTAAGCAGGAATGTATGGTTTTGAAAAGGAGCAATGTCGGTTCAACAGAATTCATTCTACATATCCATTCGAAAACAGTTAAAATGCCTAAATAAAAAAGGCATTGATATTTAAAGCGTAAATGTTAAATATTTATAAAAAAAAATCATCTAGAGTTTTTTTTTAATTTTAAATATAAAACATTAAAAATATAATAAAATCCAGTGGTGTGATATCACACGATCCGGAACGCTCAACAACATTATTTCTCAATAAAGCCATTGATGCTGGAAGTGCACAAGAAAAATTTCCCACAAAATGCTGATTTTCGTAATACAGCTGAATAATTTGTTGCGGTGTGAGTATTTCCGTCATATATTGTCAAACAATACTGAATAAAATTGATACCAGTCACACTATACAAGAGTCTGGTGAAATAACTAGCGAATAAGGTAGCAATTGGCACTTCAGCATTGCCATCTCTTGTTCTTGTTATTCTCTAGTTAAGTACTATGAATGGTAACTAGTGACAGACGTATTCGTCATTGCAGCCACTAGTTCCATGAATTCAGGATTTATTGCTGGTTAGTTATTTTGCATTTGAGAGTGTATGTGTGCATCTGTTGTTTGTTGGCCCTTTGCCAACTGTATTGCCATTCATTTGTTTCTTGTTTTCGTTTGTTCGTTTTTTTTTTTGTTAAGTTCTTAATGCCATTACATTTTACATTTTTTTTTTTGTCTTTCAACCCACCTGTGGTGCTTTTCATATACAGTTGTCAGCGGCCATTTTATCCGCATATTTTCTTTTTTTGTTTTCTCGTTGATCCTTGGTTTACCATTGTTTGTTGCCTTCTATACCCTGCTGCTTTTAACAGAATGCTAACGATTTTTTCGTTCAATTTCCTTTATCTGTAGTGGGACTTAAGGCTGGAAAGTGTGATAAGATTCGTAAAATTTTAACATTATATTGATTATTTGTATGACACGTTACAATTAATCGAATGTGTATGCTAGAAACTCATGCAGATTTCTAATAAACTTATTAAATAATATTTTTTATTAAACATTTAATAAACATATATAGGGACAAAACGAAAAATGTCGAGAAAAAAAATAATTTTTTAACCATGTTTTCCATGACCATACAAAGTTTGAAGTTTTCCGGAATTTCTAAATTCGCTTTGTTTGGCTTTTATATAGGTTTAATGTTTATATTTTTTAATAGATGCAAGCGAAATACCTAAAGTAAAACTGTTAATAACTTTTGAACTGTTAATCAGACTTTTTTTTTTTTTTTGGTCTAATATTAATATTATTTTGGTCTAAATTTTTAATTAAAACAGGGTATATCCGTGAAAATCTCTTTGAACAAAGGATAACTCAAAAAATATATCTTCAATTTTGTGAAGATTTTCCTTAAATATAATGAATTCATAATATTAGGTAATTGTTACTCTGAATTTTTTATACGTAAGTATGTTAACCGATACGATGGCTATTAATTGAAGAAAATAATTTGAAAATGGAAGATATACGTTATCCTTTATTAACCCTCCGACGGTTGAGTCATCCGTTGGCCTTATACGAAGTACAAGGTGGCGCAAAAGTAAACTTCCGATGTTTTTTGGCTGTAATTAAAAAAAAAAAAATGAAAAACTTTGATTCTTTTTGTGGATTATTTTTATTTGGTCTTTTAAATTTTTTTTGCATCAAGTCGAGAATGTGATGTCATGTAAATGGCCGCCGCCACAGTTGATTGCCATTCGAGCCTTTTTAATGGCATTTCCATCACTTTGGCCAAAACTTCCGGCGATAGGTCCTCACATTCTTGACGGATATTGTCTTTAAGATCTGCAAGATTCTGAGGCTTTTTGACATAAACTCGCGACTTCAAAAAGCCCCACAAAAAGAGGTCTGGAGCGGTCAAATCAGGCGATCTTGCTGGCCAGTGCAAATCGCCAAAACGGGAGATTAGGCGCCCGGGAAATGCATCCTTCAGCATATCGGTTGTGGCACGTGCAGTGTGTACCGTTGCACCGTCCTGTTGGAACCACATGTTTTCCAATCCCAATTCATCAAGTTGCGGCAAAAAGAACTCGTTGATCATTGCTCTGTAGCGCTCACTATTCATAGTAACCGTTTGGCCAGCGACGTTTTCGAAGAAAAAAGGTCCGATGACTCCTCCAGCGAAAACAGCACACCATACCGTGACAGCACACATTACCGTGAATGGCTCTTCGTGGGTTACACGCGGATTTTCAGTGCCTCAGAAGCGTAAATTTTGCTTATTTACGTACCCGCTAAGATGGAAATGGGCCTCATCGCTGGGACCTTGTACTGAAATTTCAAGAAATCGTTAATAAATGCACTGTCTTTTGGCTTGTTTTATAATTTGAACACATCACAAACGTGTTCCTTAAATTTGTTTCTAACATTCATTATACATGTATAATTAGTAAATAATAATAAATCAAAACAAGCAAAATTTAAAAAAATGCGTTTTCATATAAAATTCCACACAAATAGAAATAGGTCCCTATGGACCTTGTACAAGGTGGCGCAAAAGTAAATGTCAAATTCTGTTTTGACATTTGTGTAGTAAACACATGCGAAATACACGATAATAAACAATGTTACGCTACACTGCTCCAGAACGCGGAATATTGCTGACTATTTATTTGACCAATAATCGGTCGGTGACTTTGGCACAACGTGAATTTCGTCGCAGATTTCCTGGCCGTCCAACGCCTACTGGTGAAACACTGCTACGTTTAGCCGCTCGCTTCGAAGAGACTGGCACAACACGAGATGCTGCCAGGCGTGGCAGACCCCGGAGTAGCCGTTCTGCAGAGAATATTGCTGCTGTAGCCGAGGATGTCATGGAAGCGCCGTCGATATCGACCAGACGACGTGCCACGCAAATGGGTATCAGTCGACGGTCTTTACAGCGAATTTTGGTACAAGATTTGAAGATGTTTCCGTACAAAGTCCAGACGGTGCATCAGCTGTTAGCTGCTGACCGCCAATCGCGTCTAACTTACGCTCAAGCCATCCTTAATCACCACCAAGAGGAAGATGATTTTTCATCAAAAATAATCATGGGATCAAAAATACAAGGTCCCATCGGACCTTTTCACACGTTCCCGTACTAAACACATTTAAATCTCAATAGAAACTAAACTATTGGTCGGATCGCTTTGATTTTTTTTAAACGATTCTAGATAAAAGTTCCTTGGAATACATGTGGTGGGCGGGTATACTTCCCATGGACCATCAAGGAGTAATATCAGCTTGAAAATGAAAAAGGTCTCCAGGGACCTTCTCACCCGCCGGAGGGTTAAAATATTAGTAAATATTCTGTGTTTAATATAAAAGGATTTTTTTAGGGAAATATATTGAAACTAGGGTTTATTAACATTACTATGAGACTAATATTGTAAATATTTGTTAGGCGGTTCAAAAGTTATACACAATTGAAATTGTGTGATTTTATACCATTCTTACACAGAGAAAACCAATCGAATTATGTCGGTTGCATGTAGTTCACATAGTTCAATTGTAGGAATACATACAAATTTAACATATCGCTCATTTGCTACAACAACGACATAACTCAAAATCCGTGAGTAATACAAAATATGCGCCGTTCTATAGTCTTTCATATAGTTTTATCAGTTTTCAAAAAAGTCAATAATTTACGATTCACATGATTGTATCAACCATATATATGGTTACAGTAAACATGTATATGTTTGTGACAACCATTTATATGATGATGGACTTACCATATTATGGTGTTCTCATATCATAATCTGAGAACAACATATTATGATAAAATTATTCATCATATAAATGGTTGTCACAAACATATACATGTTTACTGTAACCATATATATGGCTGATACAATCATGTGAATCGTAAATTAACCGTATTATTGTTACCACAATCATATATATAGTTACTGTGACTATAATATTGTTAAAAATTTTGAAATTGTTACAGTAACCATGCACAAATGTTGAAATGGTTACAGTAACAATGTACAACTTTATATTTTTTTTCTGCGTGTACAGTTTCTTGATCTAGGCAAATGAGACAAAGAAATAATATGTTCAATAAATGCATAAATTCACATTTCTCCTGACAATATAAACGTTACCCCTTTTATAACACACGCGAAAATGGATCGCGATGCTTCTAAAGGCAGCTAATGATGCAGGTTTTCAAAACGATTCTCACGTAGCTCAAAGTTTATGGAGTTCCTGAGGAGAATTTACAAAACAGTTTAGACAATGATTTTTAAGGAATATGTTACAATTCACCATTATTTCCGACATTATTCACCAGGGAGTAATTCACTCCATTAACTATGTTCCATCATCGTTTGTATGTAATCTACTACAAATTTCACATAATCCATTCCGTTTACAAGCTGAATATCTGTTGAAATACATAATCTGTATAAATATATAAATGTCTTTGTAAGTTTGTTTGTTTGTTTGTTTGAGCATCACGCCTAAACGGCTGAATCGATTTTATTGAAATTTGGAACGTAGATAGATCCTTACTTGAAAGCGTCAATAGGCTATAACTTTTTTCTATACATGGACCAGAAAGGGATAAACAGGGGGAAAACCGATTTTTTTATAAAATTCTTACATATTTTTTTTTTTACTACGACAGGGGTAGCGAAGCGCACCGGGTCAAGCTAGTGAAACCATAAATATATAAATACATACATACAGGCACACTTACCCTTTATAATTCCAAAAAAGATCTCCCACTTTCATAAGCTAATTCACATTAATTTCTTTTAATTTTTTATGTAAACAATTGCCGATTTAAAATTATTTGTTTTTTAATATTTATTTTTCAAAAAAAATCATCAAACTAATTAACATTATTGGGTTTACGTAATCTTTTGTCGGTTGGGAACATAGAATTCGTAAATTTATTAATTACTACAAATGAAAATATAGTTAAATCGTAAATTATTTGAATACAAACAAGTTTATGATAGCAACAACCAATATTTAGTACTAAGAGGAGAATTTAATTAGGTTGTGTGTGCCGATTTCGTTGAATTTATTTTAACCAAATACAAATTCATTACAATAACTAATGTTGCTATTGTAGTAACCAGAATTCCATTATAGCTATGTTTCCGCAGCTATAAATACGGAAAAACTGTTGAATTTATAAATTTTTAGTTATGATAATGATATTTTGGTTACTTTTATAAAATGTTCGTAATAGTAACCGTTTTCCAACCAATTTGTTTTCTGTGTGTGTATAAAATTTGAATCAACTCATTTAAAAATTTTAAGTAACTTCAAATTTGAAATTATCATAGAGAACTTGGGTACCAAAATTCATCAAAATTGGATTGTCGAAAATTGTTGTTTTAGCACAAAACTTTCAGATTAGGGGATTCCCCCAAATAACATTGGTTTCTACCCATATCTAGCTGGACAAAATTATAAAAATTTTCAGAATAACGCGAAATATAGTTTTTTTGAGAGCTAATAACTTGCTCTCATTCAATCAAAAACAGTTTTTAATTTATTTTGTAATTGGTCGTTTGGTTTTCACGAGAGAAGCGCTTAAAGTTCTTTAAAGTTGGGTCACAAATGAAACAGATTTTAAAACATTTATTAATATTATTTAGCTAGCCAAAAAGAAAGACCGTTGAAGCCCGACTATTCTTATCTTTTTTTCCTTTAGGCTGGTGTAAATTTATAAAAATCTTGTATAGATAAACGATGTAAATCCGTCGGGTTAAGTCGGACAATTACCGACTAAAGCCCCTCCTTCGTCTTCCATAGACCCTGCGGAACTGTCTTTCAAGGTATTGCATCACAGGGCCGGAAAGGCTTTATTAGCCTATGTCATATTTTGTTGCAGAATCATTCTTCTCTCCTCTTCTATCCTTAATTGTCCATGGATACATTTCACCATACTACAAACAGTCTGAATGTCCATCTTCCCTTTTGGCTTTCTTCCCATCGATACTGTCTTAGTGATACCTCTATTTCTTGATTGTGTACATAATTCCCATTATGACCTCCTCTTTGTTTCCATTTGTACATACGTTTGGCTTCTTCTGCTAAGATGTCAATCGGAATCATTCTCGCTTATTCACTAGGAAGTACCAGATCGATGACTTTAGACCACATAGACTGAATGGAATTCTGCTATGAGATTGAATGCTGGCTGTCCATGGTCTGGTAAGGACCTTGGGCTCTCTAAGATAGAAGGGAAAAAATCTTTTCTGGTATCCCTTGTAAAATGCAAGATGATTGTATAGCAGAGACTATATGAGACTGCACAAAACAGGTGGACCAATGAACCCTCCTGTGCTAAAACGAGATCGACTTGGCCCGTATATGATGCCGACAGGATGAATCTACTTATGGAATTCCGTCATGAGCAAGTAGGGCTAATTGTTTCCTTTATTACAGGACACTGTATAATTAGGACACATGCTAGAAGACTTCGCCAACGTTACAACAAATACTGTAGAAGCTGTCACAATGTGTCCCACCTATTCTGCCAATGCGCGGCTCTGACAAACTTGAGGGAACGTCGTATCCGCGGAATCTCATTCTTATCATGTTTAGATGAGGATGAGTCTAAGACGAATTTACTTCTTTATCAGAGAATCTGGTTGGATCAATTTGGAGGCAACGGACGTATTATAAATACCCTGCTGTTAACCCCTTTGGTATCACAATGTGATCAGTTTTGAATGGACCTAAGTGCTGCTTGACGAGTGGCTGCCCATGGAACCTAACCTAACATACTGCTTCAACTAGTTTTTAATAACTCTTTAATTAAAATGTAGAATTCAAAATTTTAGCTGTAAAAAAAATTTGATTGTAAAAATACGTTATACAGAGCTTTATAAACCAGGGTCCGTAAATAACGATTATCCAGAAAATTTGAAATCAGAAACTCTTTATGCTAGAGTCAACGGACCCCTATACTGTTATATACCAATATATTCGTATTGACGTGCTCTTTCAGAATCTATGGTGATATTAAAAAAAAAGATCTTAACTCCAGAGTTAACAGTTATTTTTCAACGTAAAAATAAAAGTTCGCATGAAACTCCTAAAAAAGAGTTTTAAATAGCCGTCACAAAAAAAACCAATTTGACGAGTTTTATTTTTCCCGTCAGAAAAAAAAACTCATTTGAGGAGTTTTATTTTTTCCGTCAGAAAATAAAAGTCTTTTCGTTTATTTTCAACTTCTTTTCAGTATCTTTCTTTATTGAGTCTATCTGATATAATGTTTGTAGTAATTTATTTATTTAAGAAAAAAAATAAAACAACAACAATTTGATAATAGGTATCAAACAATAATAAATTAAAATCCCTCTTGATTTTATTTTAATGACAATTTATTCAATTGCAATGAAAGGTGATTTACAAATTATAATGATCTGACCAGCGGCAAGCTTTAGGTGTAAATTTACATAAAATGAGTTTTATGTAACTTCATCTTCTTCATCACTTCATCTTAACCCACTGTATTTTTTAATTTCAGGGTGTGAGTTTTTACT
Source organism: Calliphora vomitoria (assembly GCA_942486065.2). Taxonomy (NCBI): domain Eukaryota; kingdom Metazoa; phylum Arthropoda; class Insecta; order Diptera; family Calliphoridae; genus Calliphora; species Calliphora vomitoria. The sequence continues at coordinate 62,786,843 of OW818029.2, forward strand.
GCTATCGTCATCCTCGTCGTTGTTGTCGTCAACACCACTGACGTTGTCGCTATTCTCATCACCAACGCCGTCATCATCATCATCTCAATTGTTTGGCATCTGCATAATATTGCGTTGCATTTTATTTTTACTGACTGACCTCTGCGGTTTTTTGCAACGCACCACAAATTCATTAGTTCATTGTTTTTTGATTGTTAATGCTGCTGCTGTTGTTGTTATTATTGCTATTGTTGTAGCTGTTCTGGCTGCGGCAACATCTTTCTGCCACCACTTTGAGTTGAAAAAAGGTTTGGTTGCCTGTATATAAAACTCTGGTGGTTTGTAAGATCTCCATGAATAGTTATAAAAATTTGCTGACATTTCATTTACTTGTCTCGCTATTGTTACCCATAATATTTTATGGTGTGTGAAACTATTAAAAATGCATACTTAGTTTTACACGTATATTTCTTTATTGTTCTGGAAAACTTTCGCTTTTAGATACACATCTGGTAGTTGATTAATTGTTGAAAGATGCTGAAGGGGGGGTAACTATAAAATATGTAATTTCATTGGCCAAAAGTAATCGTAATTAAAAATTAGTTTACAAAACTTTGTATTTCCGAAATGGGACAATGTTGCACAACAATCCAATTGTTAAAAATGTCAGAATGAGATAGTAATGAACAGAGTTTTGCGACAGGATACTATCTAGAGGAATATTTTATTACGTGTATGACTTAAAAATGCGTGATTTACAATAGATGGTGTATCTTTTGAAAGCGGTTTTTGTTTTTAATAACTTATACGTCATTTTGAAGCGTACATATTTGTCATTTCTCACTTAGATATTGAACATTATAGTGTAAAAAACAAAGTTTTTTTTGGTTCGAAAATGTCGAATTATGTGCCAACAATGAATGCGTCATATGCGGGAAGTTTTGTTTTAATTCTTTAATTTGAATAAAAGTGCCGCTAAAGCACATCGATTGCTCACCAAAGCTGTGTTCCATCGGTTTCAACGTGCGATAGATGGTTTGTGTGGTTCAGAAGTGGTGATTTTGACAGGGAAGACAAACATCGCCCAGGCCAGCCAAAAAAGTTGGAAGACCAAGAATTTGAGGCATTACTCCATGAAGATGGTTCTAAAACTCAACAAGAGCTTTCAAAATCATTGGGAGCTACTCAAGCAGTAATTTCAAAACGTTTGCGAGCAGAAGTATGTATCTAAAAGCAGGAAAATTGGGTACCATACGAATTGAAGCAGAGAGACCTTGAAAGACGATTTTGCATGTCCGAAATGATGTTTGAACGCTATAAAATAAGATAATTTTTGCACCGAATGGATACATTACTATAACCCGATGCGTAAGAGATCATATGTGACGCACGGCCAACCAGCCGACAGCCATCGACACTAAAGCCAAATATCCATGGCGTTAAGGTAATGCTCTGTATTAGGTGGGAGCAAAAGGGTCCTATATATTATGAGCTGCTGAAATCTGACCAGACCATCACAGGGAAACTGTACCGAACGCAACTGATTCGTTTGAAGCGAGCATTGACCGAAAAATGCTCAGAATATGCGGCCAGACATGAAACCGTAATATGTCATCATCACAACGCTAGGCCACATGTTGCAATACCTGTTAAAAGCAATTTAGAACGAAGTGGTTGGAAAGTTTTGCCTCACCCGTCCTATAGTCTAAATCAAGACCCAGAGAGAGCAGAATGCTCTCTCTGGGTTACGCATCTCATCAGAACAGAGTATTCGAAATTGGCTTAACTCGTTCTTGGCCTCAAAATATGAGCAGTTATTTTGGCTCGGAATGCATATGTTGCCAGAAAGATGGAGAAAAGGTCATAGCTAACAATGGCCAATACTTTGAATAAATTTATAGTGTACAAATGTTTCAAAACAAAAGCTATAAATTTGAAAAAATTCCCCATTTTTAAGTCATATATCCAATATATATTTTATTTCTTCATAGTATTATAAATATTTGAAGCCGATGGACTTAAAGTACATTAAATTAGTAAAAAATCGATCAATAATTTATCAGTTTACATTTTTAACCCTTGACTCCATTAACTTACTAATGACGATGTATGTATGTATATGTAAATTTAAAAAATCTCTTTCTCTGCTACACGAGGCATTACCATTACCATTATTATTTTTATGTTTGTAACTTATTCATGTAGCTGCACTTTTAATCTTTTAAATTTATTCATCACTCTTGTTTCGTTTCAGGGCACACCAAAATTGCGTAAGTTCGCTGACTGCCATTATGAATTCACATGGGCAACGAATGTTATTTGTCCACCACACATGTGCGATTTCGATGAGAAATCATGTGAAATTAAAAATTCTGAACTGGGTGTCAGCTACAATTTGAAGAAGACAACCTTTGCCAATGAGGGTAAAATAAAGGTAAGTACTCACTCGAGCACATAACCATATACTCGCATGTATGTGTATTTTGTATTTTTGTAGGTACGTAGTTTATTTGAATATATTTTATAGACACATGCACATGTAAAAGGTCATTAAAACGGTATGGGTAATGAAAGGAAACATATTTGTCTGATGAGAATACAAGGACGATGAAGTGGTTGAAGTAAAGTTAAAAAAAATTATACAATATTTGCTTTGGAAATTTACGTAAATATGTATTTTTATTTCCAAAACAAAGGATGTAACACAATATATAAGGACTGAGATCGAAAAATTCTTAACACACGTTTTTCATTAAAACTTTTAACCCAAGTGTTATTTGATTTTTTTTTTTGATCAAGTTACCTTTGTAAAGCATGTCAGTTATTATGTTTAATGCCAATTATATTTATTTGTTGTTAATCTGATTAAAATGAGTGAACAGAAAAAAGTGTGTACTAAAATTATTAAATATTTTCAACAAAACCCAACTTGGTCCTACAAAAAGTTAGCCAAATGATCAAAGGTCTGCCGTGAAACTGTTTCCAACGTTATTCAACAGTACCGGGAGAACTTGTCCTTTGATAGAAAATCTGGTTCAGGTAGAAGGAATGGTTCACATGATGTTTATTAAGCCAAAAGAATAGAAAGTATTTTCAAAAGAGCTCCCAACACATCCGGTAGGAAAGCAGCCCGGTTAGCTCAGTGCTCGGACTATTTGGTACGAAAAGTTAAAGCTAATGCAGGTTTAAAAACATACAAGGCTCAAAAAGTTCCTGACAGGAACGCTGCTAAAAATTTATAGGCCAAAAACAGAGCACGGAAATTGAAGTAAAATTTTATAAAAAAAAATATTCCTGCGGCAGAATGGATGACGAAACGTATGTTCTGGCAGATTTTTCGCAGCTTCCGGGTAAAAATTTTTATGCTCGAGGGAATGTTGTAGAAAAGTTTAAGACCCAAAAGCAGACAAAATTTCCCAAAAAGTTCGTGGTATGGCAAGCAATATGCAGTTGCTCTATAAATACCGAAATTTACATCAAGGAATGTTTACAAAAAAGGCTGCTTCCATTCATAAAACTTCTTAGTGTTTCCACTTATTTTTGGCCTGATTTGGCATCCTGTCACTATGGTAAGAAAGGTCTTGAGTGGTACAAGAACAATAATGTGATATTTGTACCAAGAGAGGAAAATTCTCCAAACTGCCTGGAGCTAAGGTCAGTGGAGCGATATTTAGTTCTTGTTAAAAAAGAATTGAAGAGCACAAAAAAGGCGTCCAAAAGTGTGGTAGATTTCAAACGAAGATGTACAACCTGTTCGAACAAAGTGGAAGAAATCACTATAAAAACCATAATGAAAGGGTTTCCGAAAAACTTTCAAAATTTCATCACTAGTTATTGAAACTATAAAAATATATATATTTTTTTGCAAATTGTAATAATAATTTCAATCAAATAAAAAAATAAATAAACCTGTAAGTTTAGTGGTTTCATTTTTATTAACATATATGTATGTATGTTAAAAATTTTTCAATCTCAGTTCTTAGTCGCACAAAAGACAAAGTAAATTTGCTTCTTTGCTTCCTAGAAAAAAAGTTTCTTAAGGAACTTACAATTTTATATCATGCTTAAAGCATCACAACAGGGATAGCTCTCTTAACTCTTATGTCAAAGATCTAACTCACTTGTCAGAAACCTAAGTGCTGAGAATATATTAGTAGAAAAAACTATGTGAAAACAAAAAACAACACTCGTATATGTGATTATTTTGAGTAATTTTTTTGTTTGAGTTTTTTTCTAGTTTCCGCTCTATGTTGTTTCTCTATGACTAGGCCATTCCAAAATTAACAAATGTTTTTATCAAACTTTTGTACTAAAATTCCAAACTTAGGATTCCAAAAGTGCAGCAATTTTAAATACTATGATGAATTCCAAAGAATTTATATTAAGGGTCCTCATGCCTCGCAAACTGTGCAATCTGTGCATTTTTACACTCTCGCAAATGAATTGTCAAAAATTGTATGGAAATTCGTTTGCACAACTCCCATAAGTTTGCGCGACAATTTAGACTCGCAAACTTGAATTTATTGTGCATTTGAATCAGCTGTTTTTGTTTACTTTTATTTATAAGAAATAAAAATCAAATAAAATACAAATATTTTGTACATGTAAAAATTGTGTGACTTTGGAACCGAATGATTGGATTGAATGGCATTGTGTATGGAAATATTAACCAACAGCTAGAATATAAGAAAAATTTTCCAAACTATGTTTACCATTGTTTGTTCCAAAGATTTCACTTTCATTAGAAAATTTTCAGAATTTAAATTTATGAAATTTTTAGAACTTTTTTTTAAGCATTTGTTGAATTTATTTTTGTTTGACATTTTTATCAAATAGACATTTTCTGTATAAAATTGCACAAAATTTTAAAGGTGGGTTCATGAAACACGTCGCGCTAAACTTAAGCGTTTAAATGAGTATCCTTATAATTTTTTAATTTTAATTTTTTGTTTGTTCTCATGGGATTCAAAATGTTTGTTTATTTTTGAAAATTGCGGGATTTGCTTTTCTTAAATCGTATATTTGATGTCCAAAGACGTACTGACGTAAGAAATGTCATTGCGATATGTTAACAGTCAAACTTTTTGAATATTACATAACAGGTGGCGCAAAAGTAAACTTCCAATGTTTTTTGGCTGTAATTAAAAAAAAAAAAATAAATAAAATAAATAGTCAGCCATATTCCGCGTTCTGGAGCAGTGTAGCGTAACATTGTTTATTAACGTGTATTTCGCATGCGTTTACTACACAAATGTCAAAACAGAACTGACATTAGGGGCCAATCGCAAAATGTATAGCATTTTCTGATAGGAGGATTACTTTTGCGCCACCCTGTATTTATGTGTTCTCCGATTTCAAAATTTTTGTATAAATATGTATTATTTAAATATCGGAGACAATTTTTTCCGAATTCCACTGTATTTTGAACGAGTCCGAAAATAGGTGACTTTAAAGTTGAATATTGCAATTTTGAATTTCATATATTTTTAGTAAGTAAGAAATAAGAGATTATTTCAACATAAAAGATGAGTCCAATTTTAAATTTTATGTCGAATTTTCTGATTTAGCCTATTTGTTCTAAAATAACAAAGCACAGAAACCAAAACGGAATATATTTTTATATAATGTACTTTCTAAATATGTTTTTAATATGCCATATGAGCCTTTTACCAGCCTCGGTTCAAGTGTAGTTCAAACATTTTTAAAATTTTTTATTAATTTACTATTTAGAATTATATAATCTATGTACTTAGAACATTTCTTTGCGATATGTTAAATGAATGGTGATTTTTTAGAAGCGGATAACTTTAACTTGGCAGCACTGTTTTCTGTGACAGCATATTTGACAGTTCTCGGTTGTTTTGAGATTAGTTTGGTTTGATAATTTATCATGAATAGACGTTTGCAAATTGTTCAGATTTATTTTAAAAATCTTAACATGCGTACAGAACAAGCGATTGATGGTGTAGTGTTGATGATGATCCAAATGTGTCAATTTGTAATTGTGATCAACAATTAATCTTGTGTCCTTCCACTTTATGGACAATTTTGCGTAAGGATCTTGGTTTACGTGCTCACAAAATTCAACTCTTACAGGTATTGAAGCCTTACGATCATCGCTTGCGCCGTACATTTGTTGAATGGACCAAAGGAAACATCGCTATTGACACACAACATCATTTGAAAATTTTGTTCAGTGATGAAGTACACTTTTGTTTAAATGGCTATGTCAATAAACAGAATTGCCGCATTTGGGGCGACGATAATCCTCAAGCCACTGTCGAAACACCATTACATTCAGAAAAACTTACTGTTGGGTGTCCTTATGTCTTTACAAATAATGATGGTGCCAACAAAGCGACATATGCGGGAAGTTTTGCTTTACTTTTTTTTTTAATTCAGAAGAGGTGATTTTGACACGGAAGAAAAATATCGCCCAGGCCAGCCAAAAAGTTTGAATACCAAGAAATGGAGGCATTACTTCATGAATATTGTTTTCAAACTCAACAAGAGCTTTCAAAATCATTGGGAGCTACTCAAGTAGTAATTTCAAAACATTTGCGTATTCATATGATTTTGCATGTCCGAAATGATGTTCGAACACTATAAAAGAAAATAATTTTTGCACAGAATCATTACATGCGATGAAAAATGTATCCATTACGATAACGTTGTAATATGTAAGAGATCATATGTGAAGGCCTGCCAACCAGCCGAATCGACACCAAAGCAAATATCCATGGCGTTAAGGTAATGCTCTGTATTTGGTGGGAGCAAAAGGTTCCTATCTGTTATGGGCTGCTGAAATCTGACCAGACCATCACAAGGAACCTGTACCGAACGCCCGGAATATGCGGCCTGACATGAAACCGTAATATTTAAAGTTTTGCCTCACCCGTCCTATAGTCTAAACCTTGCCCTATCCGACTTCTATTTGTTTCGATCGGTGCAGATCGCTCTCTCTGTCTCGGAATCCATATGTTTCCAGAAAGATGTCAAAAGGTCATAACCAACAATGGCCAATACTTTAAATAAATTTATATTGTACAAAAATTTTAACAAAACCCGCATTTTTCAGTCATACATCCAATATTTGAACATTAATGCCATAAAGTTCTATAATTACATAAAAGCCAATTGGATGAATATGTTTTGTTTCAATTTAAAGTTCTCCGCCTCTATAGAAAACACTCTTTATAATGCATATTTAAAGTTAATCCAAAACCATTTTGGCTAAATTTTCGGATCAAACAAATTACTCGCAGAGCATGATATTGCAATGTGTTGTAAGATCACATAATTGTACATTTATGTCAAAATGGTTGTGGTTTCAAAAGAGGGACAGATATAAGTATATCACACTCGTTGTCACAAACAAATGACAACTGTCATTTGTTTCATATCCGTAATAATCTGTGCTCTATTCTTTATCATTATTATTTTTCATTCAAACATTTTAAATTCGTCTTTTTACAAAATATTTTTATTCATTTGTTTTTTCTTTCAGATTTCAAAGGATAAACATGAATTTACTTTAGACTTTTGTGATGCAAAGACAGTACACAAGGCTGTTACAGATTACAGCCAGGGTTTGGTGAATCTATTTTTCATCACTAATGGTTCTTGCAATTCATATGGTAAGTTTACATTTTTATTTTATTTTTCTTTTCTACAGAGAATTTTCGGAATTTAACTTTGTGTATTTAGTAACATTTTGTATGCATATTTTTTTTACTTTTTTTTTTTTTAACAAGAGTTCAAAGTTCATATATCTTTTTTTCTCGTTTGTTTAAATTTAGCACGTGTTTTATGCAAAATGTACTCTGCTTTTGTTTGTTTTGACTTTTTATTCAATTTAATTTCCTTTTCCTGTTTTAAAACATCCGTTTGGCACAAGTATTTCCTTTGCTTTTCTATTTGCCTGCTTTTAGCTACGAGTATTCAATCAATTTGGTTGTAGTTATTGTGTTTTTTTTTATTGTTTACTTTTCGCTGTGTAGGTTTCCTTTCGATGTTGCTGTAGTAAATCCTGTTTTCTTTTCTCTCTTTCTCTGCCGGTTTTTGTATGGATATACTTATGTATACTTATTTGGATGGTTGTGTGTGTGTTTGCGAGATTGTCTGTATTTGTCTTGTATAATTTTTTAATGCTTCTTACTGCTGCATGAAGTATCACTTGCTCGTTTTTATTTTTCTTCTTCAATTGTCTATCTATCTATCTAGTTACTGTTGTTGTTATTCCGGCTCCAGCTATTGCTGTTGGTTCGAACCAATCTGTTGTTTTTAGCTACTTGTGTATTTTAATCTTCAAATCGCATTTGAATTGGCAATCATCCCAGTGCGCTCATATTTACTTGTTCGTTCTTTAGTTTTCGTTGCATCACTACATAATGTACAGTTTGTTACACACATAGTTTGAGTGCCAAGACAATTGTTGAAGAATTTAAGTTATTTTGTATTCAGCAAAAAAACCAAATGGGAGAATTACATGGTTAATTTGATTAAAACTGAATTTAGTCTAGTATAGTATTTGAACTATTTACTCTGGCTCACTTAAGAAATGTAAATTTTACATTTTAGATCGTTTTGAAGTTCTTGTACTATGTATTTCACATAAGTAAGTTCAAACTGCGGTTTACTGTCAAACGACGTGTCATACTGCGCTCACTTGTTGACATTTATGATCAGTATTCTCTGACAAATCGTCATGAATAGCTTGACGCTTCAACGCTACCAAATTATCGAAATTTACTTTGAAAATCAGCAATTCGCCCAATTTATAGAAGACTGTTTTATCGCAAAATTATGTTCAGCTATGAGGCTCATTTTTAGCTTAACGGGTTTTTTAGTAATTATGCCCGAAATCATTTTCTAATGTTAACGCTATGTATTGATCTTTCGAATAAAAAAAATGTGTTTTATTAAAATTTACTTTATTGTGTTTTTATTTACAACTTTAACATATCAGCACTCATTTGTGGTCTGCCAATCCTAAAAAAAAAAAAACGTAATGCAATTCCTCTTGTAATAATATATATTGCCTTTGTAGTGTATAGAGCATTTCGTTCATTATCGTGTCCCGCATTTAGTTCACTATTCATATATTCCTCATTTAATTTCGGTATTATCCTCAACACTTCTCACCACATAAAATCTTATCGCTGTGTTTAGATCGTAAAATATTGCTCCGATATACTCATTTAAAGAGTCACATACAATTGAAGATACAACAACTAATTTTTTTTTTGTGTTTTTAGATGCATTCAACTCTTTTTTATTTCATTTCTTTTGGCGTGATGTTACAACAACTGTTTATTTAACTTGTTTTTATTTCTGCTTAGTGTTGAATAAGAAAAACATTAGATTTTATTTAATAAAATAATGAAATGAAAGCAGCTAATTTGCCGAGAAGTGCTTGTAATCGTAATTTAAGATTGTGTGGGGGGATATAAATGCAATTGACTTAAAATTAAAAATCTGTGTATAAATAAGAAATATATTTACGGTTTCAGAAAACAAGGTGGTAATAGCAAAAAACAATCTGAGTAAAATTTATCACTGTCACCTTAGCCTAATAAAAAGTGTCTCAGTAAGAGTGCACTTCTTAAATTTATGGTGTTTTCTGTCATAAATGATGCCTTTATTCTGCTTTTGCCCTGTTCGGTTCTGAAAAAAAAAAAAAAAAAAAATAAAAAAATTGGTTAGTTTGGTAAGTGTATAACGTGTTCAAATAATATGTCCCTAAAACCCTGAATATATGCTACATGTTTCACCCTCAATTTTATCAAAGCAATGTACCACTTTTTAAATAGCTGTTTTTGTTATTGTTTTTGAAGTGTTAAATAGTTTTTGTATTTTTTTTTATTAAAAGTATTAAAATGAAAGCAAAAAGTATAGTTTCATAATATTTAGAAGCTACATAAAAGAAAATTGCATAAATGGTAATGATTTTTGTTCTATTGTGATATTCATGGACTTGCCCATATGTATCAGTATATTATCTCTTTAATTTTTCCATTTCTTCCCGATATTATTTCATAAATTGGTTGTAATTGACAAACATTTATAAATAATAATTGTTTAAACATCTTTACTGAGTTAAAAGTTCAGTGCATTTAAAATAAAAAATAAATAAAAAATAGTTTTTTAGATATATATTTTTTTATACATACATAAGGACTGAGATCGAAAAATTCTTAACACATGTTTTTCATTAAAACTTTTAAACTAAGTATTATTCGATTTTTTTTTTTATCAAGTTACCTTTTTGTAAAGCATGTCAGTTATTATATTTAATGTCAATTATGTTAATTTGTTGTTAATCTGATTAAAATGAGTGACGAGAAAAAGGTGCTTACTAAAATTATTAAATATTTTCAACAAAACCAAACTTGGTCCTACAAAAAGTTGGCCACACAATCAAAGGTCTGCGTCAAACTGATTCCAATGTTATTAAACAGTATTGGTAGAACTTGTCCGTTGATAGAAAACCTGGATCAGGTAGAAGGAATGGTCCACATGATGTTTCTAAAGCCTATAAATATAATGCATTTTCAAAAGAGCTCCCAACACATCTGGTAGGAAAGTTATAGCCAATGCAAGTTTAAAAACATACATACAAGGCTCAAAAAGTTCCTAAAAGGAACTCTGCTAAAAATTTAGAGGCCAAATACAGAGCACGGTAATTGAAGTCAAATTTTATAAAAAAATATACCTGCTGCATAACGGATGACGAAACGTATGATCTGGAAAATTTTTCACAGCTTCCGGATCAATATTTTTATATTGTTGATGCTTTAGGAAATGTTGAAGAAAAGTTTAGGACCCAAAAGCAGACAAAATTTCCCAAAAAGTTCTTGGTATGGCAAGCAATATGCAGTTGCGTCAAAATAGCCAAACATTCGTCACAAAGGGCTCTATAAATATCGAAATTTATATCAAAGAATCTTTACAAAAGTGGATGCTTTCATTCATAAGACTTCTTAATGTGTCCATTTATTTTTGGCTTAATTTGGCACCGTGTCACTATGATAAGCAAGGTTTTGAGTGGTCCAAGAAAAATAATGTGGTATTTGTACCAAGAGAGGCAAATCCTCTAAACTGCCCGGAGCTAAGGCCAGTGGAGAGATATTAAGCTCTTGTTAAAAGAGATTTGAAGAGCACAAAAAATGTGTCCAAAAGTGTTGTAGATTTTAAACGGAGATGGACAATCTGTTCGAATAAAGTGACAGAAAGCGCTATAAAAACCATAATGGAAGGGTTTCCGAAAAAGGTTCAAAATTTAATCACAAGTGATTTGAACTATAAAAATATTATTTTTTGTAAATTGTTATAGTAATTTCAATTAATAAAAAAAACCAAAACTGTAAGTTAGTGGTTTAATTTTTTTTTAAACATATATGTATGTTAAGAATTTTTCGAACTCAGTCCTTACATTTTAAAAAGTTATATGTAATGTTACCGATAGGTGACATTTTTTAAAATATTATAATAGAAAAATTATTTTAGAATTTACATTATTGCGAAAACCAGAGATCCTACCAAAATATACCTATTTTATGTAAATTTCAACTTTAAGAACAAATTTCTCTATGCTTTCGAAATATTAGAACCTGTTTTACATGATGCAATATGTTCTGAATTATATTTTATAAATACTTATTAATTTGTTGTTAATTAAATATTGATTTCATAAAAAAACTATTTTGACAACATAATTTTAAAAATCCTGTAATCCTGTATGGGCAATTCCATATGTATAGAGTGGAATAGATTTTCCAAAAATAACAGTATCTGAAAAATAATTTGGTCTTTATGTTCCAATCAGAGGGTGCTATATTTTAAAAAAATAATAAGTTCTTTCGAAACAATGTTATCCAAAATATCGAGCGAAATAAGGGTATATCGTACGTGACATAAAACGGAAGTAATTATGAGGTGCATGTAGAAATATGCGAAAATTTGCGAATCGTGAGAGGCGTTATGTTTTCTTTTAATTTCTTACAATAAACCAAATATTTTTCCTTTATAATCCGTCACAATCATTGGATGATTTTATAATAAACATAATTTAATATCGTACGTGACATACCGAACGTGACAGATTTTTCTCTTATAATAAAACAATATATATTCTGTAAATATATCTATACAAAAACTTAAAAAATTAATAGAAAATATGCATTCGGTTTCAATAAACAATTTTATAATAGCAAATAAACAGTCAGAGTCAAATTCATTTCACACTATATGCTAATTGGGAGCTTAGTTTTAACCGCATTTTTAGCCTAAAACACGCCAATTAAATTAAAAAATTAAATATAGTCAGTTTAAACTATTATGTTTGCCAATAAAATGTTGTAATAAGCTCTAAATACTGACACATAATATTTTAGTGATTTCTCCTATTTAAATCATCTTGAAAAAAGTTTCAAGGGTTTTTGGGTTTTCAGTCGTGGTAGTCATTCTCGTGGAATTGCCCGTATGTAAATAAGAAGTATATATGGTCAATTTACAAGGTCTATTATCAGTCAGTCATATTGTCATAATGTCCTAATATATCTCGACTCGGCGGCTCGACTTAACCGACTCTTAGGCATTCGGCGTTGGTCTCTGCTGGTTCGTTACGATAACACAATAAACATAGCATAGAATGTAGTATTATTTTAGGACATTTTTTTGCTTGAAAAGCAATAAAAACCATTGTGAAATATTAGGATACAATGACAATATGACATGATAAGAGACCTTGTGAATTGACCAATACATTCATGATGCAAATGCAATTGTCATATTCTCACTTTGGATGGTACTAACATTGTTTCGTCATGAGTATAATAAATAATTTATTCATGAAAACCAGAACACAAAGAAAGAGTTTTTCTCTAAATAATACATGCAGCCCTAATTGCGGGACTGCTTCCCTTAGGTCTTCTTTTTTTTTGAAATATGGCAGGCTACGAAACGTTACTTGTGATGCTAAAACCATAGATAAATACACATAGATCGGAAACTCTCCTGTCAAAAACCTAACTCAGTTGTCAAAAACCTAAGTGGTGAGAATGTATTAGTAAAAAAAACTATATGAAAACAAAAACAACACTCGTATGTGTAAAATTTTTGAGACATTATTTTGTTTGAGTTTTTTCAATTATAGTTAAGCTACTTACATACAGGGGGGTTACTCCCTAATTCGATTCGAAAGGAAATCGTTTCGAATAGCAATGTATTTAGCATACATTTTCGAACATTTCCGTTTTCAGATTGAGTTACGCGGTAACCCCCCAGTTGTCAGATTTTACAATGTTGTCAGATCTGGCAATGTGCTCGCAATGTACTGCCAATGAAATATAATTAGCAAAAGGTAAATTGTCAGTTTAGACGATTGTAAGAAAACAGACAATTGTTAAACAATAAATTTATCTGCCAACTAAAATTGTCAGTTCACACGGTCGCTTCACTTTCGTTTATTTTAAATACATATGCACAGTGTTGCCAATAGAAATAATATATCTGACAATGATGCTATTGTCAGATGCTAAAACTTCGCACATATGACAATAAAAAGTTTCTGACAATGATCTGGCAATGACAAAGTAAGGGGTTTACACGATTGTCAGATGTCTGACAATAGTATTGCCTTACAATGTACTGACAATACTTTTTCTAACACCGTTGTAAGACAAAAATTGTAAGTTCACACGGTTGTTAGATATTTTCTGAACATTTTTCTGACAATATTGTACAATCTGACAACCGTGTGTACGTAGCTTTATTTTCCTTCATATATATAATGTTGCAACTTCTTAAAATCTTTGATGTACTCACTTTTTCAATTTTCAAAAACGCATTCCATATTAATGTTTTCCAAGAACTCTTTAAGTTTAACATCATCCTCACTGACTTCAGCAACATCGGTGATTAGAATACATGTATAGCTGATCACCATGATATTACCATTGACTTCTAGTAGCTCTAACAAATTATTTTCTGCTAAATATCTTAATATAGAAAGGTCCTAACTTCCGCTTTCCTTACTTTACAGGAGAAGGAAACAACTTAATAAAACTTAAAGTTTTGTAGTTGCTATTTTTTTTAACACAGATTTTTATGAAGGTCAATGAAATGTTGTGGCATTTTATTTTATTTAATCAATGGTGTATTAAGGGAAGTATGAAAAAAGACAATTTTGAAAAAAAAACGAGTTAGGGCCTTTCTATATTAAGATAACGATCGACCTATTGTGGAAAGGCACACAAAAAGTAAATTTTTTTTTTTAACTATTAGTCAAACTACACAGAGACATTTATAGATATTGGAGAATAGACATATAAAAAAAACCTTAAATAGAATTGAATAGGTGGTAATAGAATTTTGCAAAATTTATTATGGAGGTTATTTTAAATAAATTTCAATAAAATCATAATAATTGCTTTAAATTTCCTTATTTCTAAAGGCCAACAATGTTCCAAATTTCAATCAGTACCAATCGATTTTAAATTATTTTTAATCCCCACTTTGTTTCTTTTAAAAACGATTCTCATTTTTCATGCTTTAAGTGTGAATAAGCTCTTTTTTTTGCATTCTTCTGCCATATTTATTAACGAAATTCATGACTTTTTAACTGCGATAGTGGTGGCATTTTTCAAAAGTCAATAATATCTTAACAAAAACCAAAGAAAAATCTATTGGATCCCACTTTAAGTTGGCAACAATGGAATGTGTATGTTGGTTGTTGAGTTTTTGCTAATCTTCAAGTGTTGATTTTCGTGTTGCATACATATTTTTTCGGATGTTGCAACACAGATTTCGACTATAGTCTTATCACTACGTTCACTTTGTTTGTTGTTTTATTTACTGGTGCTGTTGATTCTGCCATTATTGTTGTTATTTTTAGTGGCTTATACTCTGTACTTATGCCACCATGTTAGAGATAAAATATAAAAAGATTTTTCATGTATTCGAGTACTGTGTGGTGTATGAATATTTAATATGGCGTCATCATGCTTTTACTTGGATTTCCTTATGCTACACTGTGTGTGTGTTTCTTGTTTTTTTTTTTCGGGTTTCCTTCCAATGGCGACAGATACATCCTTTCCAACTTACATATACGTACATACATTTCTGTATGTATGCACATTTACAGATCCTTTAAATAAACGAAAAATGTAAAAAACTATTTTACTTCTTCTGCATTGATAAGTAATGCTGCTCGTACGAATAAAAAACAGAAAAATCTTTAAAAAAATTCACATCATGCTGGTTTTTATTTACACATCCGTTTAATTGCACCCTACACTTCCACATACATAGCATAGTTAGTGTTTTAATCCCTCCATAATTTTGAGATACATAAGGTATCTTATCAAGTCATATTGCCATAATGTTCTAATATTTCACAATGCACTATGGCCGAAAAACCCTAAGTAGCGGCAAAACTATTTCCCGACAAGCTACACGCAGAAAAAAAAAATGATTGTGGTAACAATAATATGTTTAATTTACGATTCACATGAATATTTCAACCATATATATGGTTACAGTAAACATATATATGTTTGTGACAACCATTTATATGATGAATAATTTTATCACAATATGTTGTTCTCAGATTATGATATAAGAGCACCATAATATGGTAAATCCTTCATCATATAAATGGTTGTCACAAACATATATATGTTTACTGTAACCATATATATGGTTGAAATATTCATGTGAATCGTAAATTAACCATATTATTGTTACCACAATCATATATATAGTTACTGTGACTATAATATTGTTAAAATGGTTACAGTAACCATGCACAAATGTTGAAATGGTTACTGTAACCATTTCAAAAATTTTAACAATATTATAGTCACAGTAACTATATATATATGATTATGCATTTCATATTAATGTTTTCCAAGAACTCTTTAAAAGTAACATCATCCTCACTGGCTTCAGCAACATCGGTGATTAGAATACATGTATATCTGAGCACCATGATATTACCATTGACTTCTAGTAGCTCTAACAAATTATTTTCTGCTAAATATCTTAATATAGGAAATTCCTTACTTCCGCTTTCCTTACTTTACAGGAGAAGGAAACAACTTACTAAAACTTAAAGTTTTGTAGTTGCTATTTGTTTTTAACCCAACTATATTTTTTTTTCTGCGTGTAGCCTCACTAAATTTGGTATGTAGTCTTCTACTGTCAAAATATTCGATTTGAGTAAAAATGGGCGGTCCACGCCCACTTTTTTGTAGTGGTCCACAAAAAAGTGGGCGTGGAAAAAATTAATGCTTACAGATCTGTACTTACTACAACACTCCGCAAAATTCGTAAATTCGACCATAAAACAATTGCAATGGTTTGAAAATGTTATTGCCTTTCAAGCAAAAATGTATATAATACTACTCGTATGCTATGTTTATTGTGTTATCGTAACCAACCAGCAGAGACCTACGCCGAACGCATAAGTGACGGTTAAGCCGAGCCGCCAAATCGTGAAATATTAGGACATTATGACACGATAAGAGACATTGTGAATTGACCAAATATTACGCAGTATGCTATGTTTATTGTGTTGCGCCAAACGCCTAAGAGCCGTGAAATATTGGAACATTATGACAATATTTACATTTAAATACAAATTGATTTCAAACTCAATGTTACCAAGCCATGTCCTTAGGAATCGGACATGTTTGTAACCTGTACACCAATAACTAGATTATCAGTGCGCCTGGTTATGTGAGTAATAATGTAATGTAATCGTAGCATACAAAAAATTTCCTCCTATTCTAACATTAACGACATTTTAATCCGTTTTCGTTTGTTTTCAATTGCTTTTAGTTTTCGTTTTAAGTTTCATTCCCTTTTAAGTTAAACGACAATGCGTAAAAGACAAACAAAAAGGAACTGTAAAATATGCAGTTGATTATAGTTATTGTCTATTTTTTGTTCCTTAGATTTCGGTTTTTGTTGCTTTACTTAAGTGAAAAATCAAATAGTTAATACCAGTACGTGTAGTAAAGTATTAAAAGATAAGTTCTCCTCACCTTTTGGTGCTGGTTTACAATAGCAACAGCCAGAAAAATCATCATTAAAGTGTCATTAAGCTTTGCTGCAGCTGCTGCTGTTTTTCGTTAGTGCTTTTATAATTCATCATTTTTCATGTTTGGAAAATTTATTTTTTTTTATCACTCCACTTCCTGCTCTATTCGATTTTTATTAAAACTGTTAAAAAGACTTTAAGACGTAAAAAGTTTTTAATAAAAATGCTATTTAATTTGTAGTTTTCTGCAATCTATACTTTATTATAGAACAATTTAGAAAGTGGGTAGGATAATCACATAATTTTCATAGATTATATCAAGAGCTGTAAAGTTTGTAAACATATTTTTCCAGGCTAGTAAAGTAATAATTAGAATATATCATAGCATTTAAACTGTTGTGGGTATTAGAATCCCAGATCGGGATTTGTTTAGATGCCTATAGATCCTATAAACTAACTATAAATGTTAAATACCACACGCAAGCATATTTTAATAGATCTAACTACAGTTTTGCTTGAATTCAAGTTGTATACAAGTGTAATTCCAAACTTGAGTCCAGTGTCAAGCAAATGAAGTTGTATTATACTTTATATCAATATCATTCTCCAGTGAGAGTAGAAATACAAACTTGTGGACCGGTATGCATTTGGTTTTTTTATATTAAGTTTTGACAACTAAAAACCTAGACAGACTGCGCTATAAAATATAATCTATTTTAATTTCATTGCATTTTCATTAAAGCTCTCATCTATTTATTCTCTCTCTCTCTCTCTCTCAGTTAGAGTGGCCATGCTTTTTTTATATTGCAACACAAACAATATACTAGTGACAAAAAAATCCGCACCGCCTCTACACCTTTCCTTTTCTTCCTTTTTTCACATCCATGGATCCGCGCAAGAAAAATTTTTATGATATAACCAAAAATATTGTCAACTCGAAAATAGGTTTTGTGGACATATATTTTTTTTTTACTCACAATAGAAAACTCCACTAATGTTAAAATTTTCGATTTAATTTGAAAAATGTCACTAAAACTGACTTAAAACAAAATATGACCCAATTTGACCCAAATCACGGTTTTCGTTCATGTTTTCCCATACAATTTGCAGTAGAACCAAAGCCAAGTTTTTCTCAAAAACACTTAAAAATAAATGGTTTTGTGTCAATTGATGTTTAATGTGATACTGAAAATATTGTCAACAATCACATTGATGAAATAAGGACTGAGATCGAAAAATTCTTAACATACATATATGTTAATAAAAACGAAACCACTAAACTTATAGTTTTTAATCTTTTTTTATTTGATTGAAATTATTATTACAATTTACAAAAAAAAAAAAAAATATATATATTTTTATAGTTCTAATCACTAATGATGAAATTTTGAACCTTTTTCGAAAACCCTTCCATTTTGGTTTTTATAGTGCTTTTTGTCACTTTGTTCGAACAGATTATCCATCTTCGTTTAAAATCTACCACACTTTTGGACACCTTTTTTTTGTGCTCTTCAATTCTCTTTTAACAAGAGCCCAATATCTATCCACTGGACTCAGCTCCAGGCAGTTTGGAGAATTTGCCTCTCTTGGTACAAATACCACATTTTTGTTCTTTTAACACTCAAGACCTTTCTTACCATAGTGACAGGGTGCCAAATCAGGCCAAAAATAAGTGGACACACTAAGAAGTCTTATGAATGGAAGCATCCTTTTTTGTAAACATTCCTTGATGTAAATTTCGGTATTTATAGAGCCCTTTGTAACAAATGTTTGGCATTTTTGCCGCAACTGCATATTGCTTGCCATACCAAGAACTTTTTTGGAAATTTTGTCTGCTTTTGGGTCCTAAACTTTTCTTCAACATTCCCTCGAGCATCAGCAACATCAAAATTTTGACCCGGAAGCTGCGAAAAATCTGCCAGAACATACGTTTTGTCATCCATTATGCAGCAGGAATATTTTTATAAAATTTGACTTCAATTTCCGGACTGCTTTCCTACCGGATGTGTTGGGAGCTCTTTTGAAAATGCTTTCTATTTATTGGCTTTAGAAAAATCATGTGGACCATTGTTTTTACCTGAATTAGGTTTTTTATCAACGGACAAGTTCTCCCGGTACTGTTTAATAACATTGGAAACAGTTTGACGGCAGACCTTTGAATGCTTGACCAACTTTTTGTAGGACCAAGTTGGGTTTTGTTGAAAATCTATATCTATATAAATATATAAATGTCTTTGTAAGTTTGTTTGTTTATTTGTTTGTTTGTTTGAGCATCACGCCGAAACGGCTGAATCGATTTTATTGAAATTTGGAACGTAGATAGATCCTTACTTGGAAGCGTCAATAGGCTATAACTTTTTTCAATACTTGGACCAGGAAGGGGTAAACAGGGGGAAAACCGGTAAAATTGGTACCTTTAGTTCTTAAATAATAAATACTAAACGGCCGAAACGATTTTATTGAAATTTTCAACATAGACAACGACAGGGGTAGCGAAGCACACCGGGTCAAGCTAGTATTTAATAATTTTAGTACGCATTTTTTTCTGGTCACTCATTTTAATCAGATTAACAACAAATGAACACAATTGACATTAAACATAATAACTGGCATGCTTTACAAAGGTAACGTGATCAAAACAAACAAAATCAAATAATACTTGGGTTAAAAGTTTTAATGAAGAACGTGTGTTTGGTCCGTAGACCAAAAACTTCATCTTAAAACAAGTAAGAGAGCTATATACGGCTGTGCCGAATCTTATATACCCTTCACCAAATTATACTTTAAAATAAAAATTTTAAATATTTTTACATAAACAAAATTATTATTTTTTTTTCAAAACTGTTTATCAAATTTAAAAAAAAATTTTTTTCGAAATAGTTTTTTTTTTTTAAATTTTTTTTCAAAAATTTATTTTAATTTTAAAAATTTTTTTTTTCAAATTTACAAGTGAAAAAAAATTAATGAGAAAAAAATTTGTTTGGTAAAAAAAATTCTTGTTAAAAAATATGTTTCCCGATTTAGACCCATTGTAAGTCCAAATTACTAAAGCGTTATATAGATCTTTGCAGTGGAATATGAAATATATATCATTAGCTATCCATATTGTTTATATTAATGACTTAGTAATCCAGATATACATCAAAAATAGGCCAAAAATCGAGGTTGGGCCGGTTTTTTTCCTATATCTCAGCCATTTGTGGGCCGATTTTCTCGATTTTAAAAGACAGATAGACCGACGGACATGGCTTAATCGACTCTGCTATCTATAAGGATCCAGAATATATATACTTTATAGATTCGGAAAATTATATTGTGGAAATTACAAACGGAATGACAAACTTCACGATGGTGAAGGGTATAATAATATAAGTGATGTTAATAAAAGGTAACTTTAGTCTTGTCGAAAAAAAAAAACTTGGGGCCATTATTACAACTTTAAAGCAACCTTTTTCTATTACTTAAAGTTACCTTTTACTATTACGAACATAAAGGCAAGTTGTAATAATGGCCCTTAGTATGTTACAATATTTAAAAAAGTTTAATTATTCGAATAATTCGATTAATTTTAAATATTTGAATTATTCGTTTTATTCGAACAAAAGAAACATCGAATAATTCGGATACCTTACTAGCTACATTTATTATCGACTCACTCCTTAGTAAAATTTACCACCGATATTTGTTATTTCATCTCTTAATAATACCCAGCAAAAATTATTCTTGATTTGGAAGCAATAAAAATGACTACTGCATCTTTAACAGCTTCCTTTATTGCTTCTTCAATTATTGCCTTACGATGTGGTGCAGAAATTAGAAAAAGGCAGCACTATTTGTCAAGCAATTACTACTTTTATTGCTGGATTTTTTACAAAATCAGCCTAAAGTATGCACCTCGGAGGCATGATATTATCAATTCTTCCATGTGCTCGTAAATGCACATTCCGGATTTCTTAAGCAGAGCTTCTACGCGAGGAATCCCATACAAAAATCATGTAATCTTTCATAACAATTGGAAGCAGTAGCAACTGCTCTCTGCCTTACATTTCTGCTTCCGAGGAAGCACCATTTTTTGCTGGGTAATTCCTAATTAAACTGCATGAACTGCATACAATACTGACACCAATTATATCCTTTGCACTATTGAGTATGTCATCAATTGTATATCATTCTTGTAGTGTTTGGGCGCAATTCAATCGCCATAGCCACTTTCACTACATTTAGGAAATAGTGTTGTTCTTGTTGTGATAAACGAATTTGCAGATAATCAAATCATTCAGTCTTAATGATCGAATTTTACTGTTGTGGCTTACAAATTTCAGTTGGGGTAAAAAAATTCGGATATTTCCATCGCAATTCTTCTTTCTCGACAGACTTAATTTAGCTAAAACCGAAAAACATCTGTGAATATAATCGAATCATTCGATTGGCTACAAATTTGGTCATCACAACGAATCTGTTTTCACTGTGTAAGGAACACATCGAAAATTGTGTATACAAAATTCAGCTCAAAAAACTTAGTTGTTTTTAGAGGAACATCCAATTTTCTATTGATTAATTTAAAAGCGTTTAAAACATAAAATCATTTTCTCCGTCGTTCTAGAATTGTCCACTCATCCTTCTAACCTTAATCCTGTTGCATAAAAAACAACAGTTCGTTTTTTTAACATTTATTTTTTGCTGACAACAAAAACTTAAAAGCCTGTAAAAATCCGCTTGTTGTTGTTTTTTTTCTTGTCAATCCTGAAATCTCAAAATGTGTGTAGTCAGTTTAATTTTGCCGTTAAAAGTTGGTGTAAGTGAAAATGACTTTTGCGTTCCGTTTTTTTGTTTGTTTCTGTTTCTGTGTACTCTAATACATACTACTAAAAATTCGAAATAAAAAGTGGCATAAAAAAACAGATACATAAAACAGGTCAATAGAGATGCCAATAGTGATCGTTTTTTACGATTTCGGGATTGCGTAATAACGCATTTTAGGATAGTTTCTATTATTTTGTTAAAATAATGCGCCAAATACTAATAAATTTATAATTCAGTCCCATGAGAAAACAGATAAACAAATTTCCCGTTTGGTATCTCTATAACTCACTGTGGTATGAGCGAGTGAGTAGAGTTATCAAATATTTGACATATACAAAAAACGGTTTTCAAATAATTCTAAAAGTATAATTTTTAATAACCGGTTTTCGATTTTTTCTATCTAAAACCGGTTTCGACTAACCGGTTTTTAGAATTTTTTATCAATTTAAATTTAGCTTAAAATATTTTTTTTAATAAAACAAATTAATAAATCGTTCAGTCTTTTAAAAAATAATTTAACATAACTTTGACATAGAAGTTACACAGAATTTCAAATCAAATTTTAAATTAATATAATACTAATAAAGGATTTTCAAACAAGATGTGTTATTTTGGTATTAAAATAAAAATGGCATTTTTTGAGATAAATGATCGGATGTTTATTTCATAATAAAGAGGAAGGTATGCCGTTAATAATGAAAAATAACATCAGGCAAATGGCCAGCACGACCACGCTTACAGGACCATATCCTTTTCATGAAATTGTCCATAACCAAATGGCAAAGTGGCTGCCCTATGTCCTTGATAGCCTCACAAATTCTATCTTTGAGGTCTTGAATCGACGCTGGGCTGTGGCGTAGACCTTATCTTTCACGTGGCCCCAAAGGAAGAAGTCGCAAGGTGTTAGTTAAATCACAAGATCTCGTTGCCCAATTGTGATAACCTCTTCGAGAGATAACACGGTCCGGAAACTTTTCC
The DNA here is from genome assembly GCA_942486065.2 of Calliphora vomitoria. NCBI lineage: Eukaryota > Metazoa > Arthropoda > Insecta > Diptera > Calliphoridae > Calliphora > Calliphora vomitoria. Next base: position 62,809,647 of record OW818029.2, read on the forward strand.
CGTAAAAGAGCAATGGTTTCGTTGCTTGTGTGGCACGTAGCGCCGTCTTGTTGAAAGTTAACGTTGTCCAGATCAATATCATCTAACTACGACCAAAATACGGTGTAATGACGTTTGTGGAATGCCCAATTCCAAAGAACGACTAGGAATGGATAAACATGGATTTTCATCAACACTTTGGGCTACAGCAGCAATATTCTCAGGTGTTCTTGAGCGACGTGCTCGAATTTTTCCATCAATTTCTGTATTGCGGTCCGACAAGGTGCTTCACGACGACCCAAAAATGCTTTAGCTTTGCGAACTGTGACTGCAAGATTTTCACCATTTTTGTAGTGAATTTTAATAATTTCAATGCGTTGTTAAAGCGTGTATCGTTCCATTTTTAGTAATGACGTAGTTTCTACTTGTCAAATGTCAAAGAATAAAAGCTTTAAAAGTGACAGCTTCCGAAATACCGGGTGATTCAAAATAACACCTCTTGTTGGAAAACCCTTTACATAATTTTATAAAATACTAATAGTTTGTTGTATTTTTCTAAATAACATTTCAAGAAGAGAATAAAATTTAAATGAATTGAGGAAATACGATTCCTTAATTTATTTTTTATTAAAGAAGAAGCAGATAAAACAATAACAAAACAAGGATCTATGACAATTATGTGTGAAAAAAAGTATCGGTCAAATGCTCGCCTCGGCTTCGGTGGCATACCTCTATCCGACGGTCTATATTTTCAATGACTCTGAGACATAATTGAGGCTCAATGTCGTTAATGTACCGAATTCTCTCATCCTTTAGCTCTTGAATTGTTCTTGGCTTATTAACGTATACTTTTTCTTTTAAATATCCCCAAAGAAAGAAATCCAACGTTGTCAAGTCACATGATCGTGGCGACAAATTAACATCGCCGCAAAGTGAGATAATACGGCCATTGAATTGAATTTCTCGCGCAAAAGAGCCATTGTTTGGTTGGCTGTGTGACAAGTGGCACCATTCTGTTGAACCACATATCGTCCAGGTCCATATCCTCTATTTCTGGTCACAAGAAGTCCGTTCGTGTTGGGCACCACGACGAGGTTGACGGCTCTCTGCCACACTATCGCGAACAACAGCAATGTTTTCCACAGAACGAACTGGGGGGCATGCACAGGTGTTTTCACATTTCCTACAGAACTGGTTTGCTAAAATTTGGTAGATTATGCGACAAAAAAAAAAATCATGAAGTGCGCGAAATGCACTTTGATTTGAACGCCCATTTTCGTAAACGACTTCAACGATCTTAACACGCTGTTTAATTATGTCCGTGGTTGAATTTGTGAAACACTGAAATAAAGAAATGTCAAATTAAGTTGGGCAAAAAACTTGACGTTAAGGTGTGACTCACAATTATAATTGTGCATTATGATTGGACCACCCTTTGATATTTTTGACAATTTTTCAAATAATCATAATCTTGTTTTAAGTCGGTAGTTTTTGTAATATTAGTTGATTAACATTCATTTAGTTCACAGCTTCATTGTCTAAAATTTCCAAAAAGTCAATTAAAAAGTTTTTCTGCATACTGTATAACAAGGCGAATTTTTTACAGGTGACGCTCGATATGTTTTCTGAATTTTATCTGTCAAAGTTTGTTTACATTGGTTTGTTAATTAAAATATAACGTTTTTGTTTTAATGTTTTTTAAAACAGTAGTATAGAGAATAAGTGATCGTGTTAAACAATATATAGATATATAAAAAAATGCGTTGCTGTACTCCGGGAAAGTTTGGTTTTAGTAGTCAGTGTTTTTTTTTAGCTGTTTGACAGCTATGATATATTTTTACAAAAACAGAATACATGTTGTTTTTTGTAGAGTTATATTAGTTGTAGAATTGGGACTACCTGTAAAAAAATTTGTCTTGATGTATAACATGTTAATGGCATTCAACATGAAATGATAACACACATTTAGAAGATCGGTGTTGTTTAAAGTAATCGCTAATTATTAAAAATAATCGCATAAAATCTTTAAAAAAAAATTAAAAAAAATATTTGAATTTGTCGAATGATTCGAGACGAAAAATGTTGTAAAAACCGGTTAAAAATACCGGAAAATTGGGAAAAAAACGGCTTGACAACTCTACGAGTGAGTGATATGATTGTGAGCAGGGATGGAAAAGTTGATACGATCGTACTTTTTTTTATACTATTTCTCGAGACTCATTTGATACTTTCAACAAATTTACAGTATTTTATGTATAAAGAGTAATATATATGCTATAGACTAAGATTGATTTTTATTTATATATATTTCAATATTTTCTGCTGTAGCTAACTATTTTCTTGTGTATACTATTATTTTCTATAGAAAATCTTGTGTATATTTTAATAGAACATTGAATGTTGCTCTAAAAAACTAGGTTTTTTGAGCATAATTAGGTATATACAATTTTCGATGTGTGCCTTACACAGAGAAAACATATTCGTTGTGATGACCAAATTGTAGCCAACCGAATGATATGATTAAATGTATTTTTTTTATAGAAAATTTTCAGTGTAACAATATTTTCTGAGGAAAATCTTGTGTATAATAGTATTTTCTATAGAAAATATTGTGTTATCTATAGAAAGTCGTAAGTATACAGAAAATAAGGAGTGAGATCGAAAAATCCTTAACACACGTTTTTCCTTAAAACTTTTAACACAAGTAGTATTTGATTATTTTTTTTTTTTTGATTAAGTTACCTTTGAAAAATATGCCAGTTATTATGCTTAATGTCAATTATGTTCATTTGTTGTTAACTTGATTAAAATGGGTGACGAGAAAAAATTGCGTACCAAAATTATTAAATATTTTCAACAAAACCCAATTTAGTCCTACAAAAAGTTGGCCAAACAATCAAAGTTCTGCCATCAAACTGATTCCAACGTTATTAAACAGTATCGGGAGAACTTGTCCGTTGATAGAAAACCTGGTTCAAGTAGAAGGAATGGTTCACATGAAGTTTCTAAAGCCAATAAATAGAAAGCATTTTCAAAAGAGCTCCCAACACATCCGGTAGGAAAGCAGTTCGGTTATGTAAGTACTGGGACTATTTGGTACGAAAAGTTAAAGCCATACAAGGCTCAAAAAGTTCCTGACAGGAACGCTGCTAAAAATTTAAAGGCTAAAACAGAGCACGGAAATTAGAATCAAGTTTTATAAAAAAAAACATACGAAAAACATACGAAACGTATGTTCTAGAAATTGTTAGCAGATTCCGGGTCAATATTTTTATGTTGCTGATGCTCGAGGGAATGTTGAAGAAAAGTTTAGGACCCAAAACCAGAAATTTTTTCAAAAAAGTTCTTGGTATGGCAAGCAATATGCAGTTGCGGCGAAAGATGCCAAACATTTTTTACAAAGGGCTCTATAAATACCGAAATTTACACCAAGAAATGTTTACAAATGAGGATGCTTCCATTCATAAGACTTCTTAATGTGTCCACTTATTTTTGGCCTGATTTGGCATCGTGTCACTATGGTAAGCAAGGTCTTGAGTGGAACAAGAAGAATAGTGTGGTATTTGTACCAAGAGAGGCAAATCCTCTAAACCGCCAAGAACTAAGGCCAGTGGACAGATATTGGGCTCTTGATAAAAGAGAAATGAAGAGCATAAAAAAGGTGTCCAAAAGTGTGGTAGATTTAAAACGGAGATATGGACTACCTGTTCGAACAAAGTAACAGAAAGCTCTATAAAAACCTTAAAGGAAGGGTTTCGGGAAAAGGTTCATAAATGTATAACTATTGATTAGAACTAAAAAAAAAATAATAATTGTACTCATTCAAATGCTTATGTTTTCCATTTGTGCAAATTTGCACGACGTGTTTCATGAACCCACCTTTTAAATTTTGTGCAATTTTATACAGAAAATGTATATTTGATAAAAATGTGAAACAAAAATAAATTCAAAAAATGCTTAAAAAAAGTTTTAAAAATTGTATAAATTTAAATTCTAAAAATTTCTAATGAAAGTGAAATCTTTGGAACTAACAATGGTAAACATAGTTTGGGAGATTTTGCTTATGTTCTAGCTGTGGGTTAATATTTTCAACACAATGCCATCCAATCCAATCATTCTGTTCCAAAGTCACACAATTTTCACATGTACAAAATATTTTTATTTTATTTGATTTTTGTTTCTACATAAAGTATAAAAGTAAACAAAAGCAGCTGATTCATCAAATGCACAATAAATTCAAGTTTGCGAGTCTAAATTGTCGCGCAAACTTATCGGAGTTGTGCAAACGAATTTCCATACAATTTTTGACAGTTCATTTGCGAGAGTGTAAAAATGCACAGATTGCACAGTTTGCGAGTCATTTAAGCGTTTACATGAGGACCCTTAATATTTTTGTAAGTTGTAATAATAATTACAATCAAAAAAATAAAAACTGTAGGATTAGTGGTTTCTTTTTTGTTAACATTTATGTATGTTAAGATTTTTTCGATCTCACTCCTTATTGTGTATTATTTGATGATTTGCAACATAAAACTACGCTAATAGGAATAATTTAAATTTTAGTACTATGAGGTAAGAAAATGTACTATTAGAATATTATTTTGATAGTGACAAAATTTTTGATTTTCCATCCCTGATTGTGAGTCAAAAATTGTGACTGGCCGTTTGAATATTTATTTCCAATTCAGTTGAATGAATTTTATTTTTGAGCCTGTGTGTACAGGAATGTTTTTATTTGTATTTTTGCCAATGTCCTTTTTTTTTTGTTTTTTTTTTTTAAGGATAAAAAAATCAAAGTCTATGTCTACTATGTTGTTCCATTCGAATCAGTTTACCATCTAGGCTTATTGCAGGTTTTAAATGAAACAACAACAGTTACATGGAAAAAGTCAGTTTTTAAAATGTTTCTATTTCTACATCCGTTCAAAGCTCAAATAATTTAAATGCTTTTATTTGAAATATACAAATTTGCTTTTGAAAGCCATTAGAGTACTAGTGAATTTTGTTTAGTTTTCAAAATGCATTTAGCTATTCAAATTTTATATGCAAATTTCTGTTTTGCATTTAAAATGAAAATTGTACTTTTTGCAATATTTAGTAAAATTTGGTATTTAAATAGATTTTCATGGTATATAGCATTTGTCACAAAATTACATATTTTTAACTTTTTAAACAATCAAGCTCCATTAGTGACAATTGCAAAAATAAATTTGTATAGCTTGAAAGCTAATACCAATTTAAGTTGATTAAAAAGTAACTCAATTATTCGAAAGTAAACATTTTCGAATTTCAGTATCCATGACCGAATCAGATTTTGAGAACTCCATCAAACTTAGGATTATAATTTGGAATAATGTCCCAAAAATGTTTGCAATATTTATTTTATCCTTAAAACACAAGGATTAATTTTTAACATGTGTATATTGATATTTAACAGGCGCGAAAAGTTTTCATATAAAAAGGGGAAAAAGCTAAATGTAAAATTTCAATTTCTACACCCCCCCCCAAATAGTTGACCTGGTTCCGCGCCTGATTTGTATGGATTATTGCAGTATGTTGCTGAAATATTAGTTTTAAGTGGTTTTAATTTTCCAAAACCAGTACCTCCACATATGCCGACGAATTCATTCTAATTCTAGATAATTCTATGACGAGCTTACCATCATTGAGCAAAACAACGTACATTATTAATCTAGGACTACTAAAAGGACTCCTAGTTTCCTTCCGCAGTTCTCTCCAATTCTTAATAGAATTATTGAATCCAAAAACAATAAATTTATTTATCAAAACAAAAAAAAAAAAATTACATAAAACTTAAAAAATGATTAATGAATAGGGGGCGGATTTATATGCAAATGCATGTTTTTTCTCGAACGTCCAAATACAATGTAGACAATTATCTATCCGAATCACGCATTTTACTATAAAATGGCATCGATTTGTTAGGGCATATTTTTGCATATTTTATTGATAATGCATTTATTGTTATATTTTATTTCAAAATACATATTTATATGCATATTATCCCAATTTTTAATAAAAATATTAAGTTTAGACCTCAATGGACAATTTAGTGGACCAATGAAAAGTTTTCTTGTGAATTTGTTACAGAAATGGTATCCAAAAAATGCGTATTAGTTAATAATCATACAAATATTGATGACTAAATTCTATCAACATTGAGAAATACATTTTACTTCAAACAAATGTAGAGTTTTTAAATAAGTATCAACAATTCAATAGGAGAGTTTATTACCGTTCTTCGCAGCCATTTATTACGTGATGAAAATCATGATTGGTTGCTACTTTACAGTTGCTACTTTACGATTAATATTTTAATTAATATTTTTTTATCTAAAGAATTTGATATCAGACTTGTATTAATCCTAAAATATTAGATTTAATGCAACTATATTTTTCTCAAAGAACAATTATAATTTTAAATGTTAACTTTAAACAGTTATAGATAGCATCATTTAAAAAGTCAAATCTGCGAATTATTAATTGCTGGGAACTGTGTTGTGTATTTTTTGGGCATTAAGGGATCATCAGTCAATTATTTTATGTATCTACACATTGGGATGATGAAGTAATTTTGGAATTACCATGAGCTTTTGTCTTTTTAGTCTTTTGGACTATTTTAAATTAGAGTTTCCAAAAATCCGAAGAATTTCAAAACCGCGGTTTCGGTTTTAAAAAATTGAAAACCGATCGGTTTCGGTTTTGTGATAATTTTTTAAATATTGAGTGTTATAGAAACAAATGAGTTGATAATATAAGAAATGCTATACAAATTTAAAATTCAAACTTGACGGGTGTTCAGGATGATAAAGGAAAATTTGTTTTAATATATTAAATTAGTTAGCTTATATATGTACATTAAAGTTGGCTAATATGTTTTTTAGTAAAGAAATAATTAAGAATAGGTTGCTCAATGGTATTATGATACCAAAAAAGGAGAACTAAACCAAACTAAGGAATACTTTTTCGTTGTTCAAAATGGTACTTTTTCTGAATGAGTTAGAATTCACAAGAGGTGACTTTAGTGGTACCTTTCTTTAGGATTTTCTATAATAATGGACTCAGAATCTTGATGCTGAGTGGGAATACTAATAATACGTTTCGAATGAGCTTGAATCGACATTACAATGAATCAATAAATATGAAACTAGAGAGACATGTTATCCTAAATTAGTATTAATTCACAAAGGAAGACTTAATAGTACTATTTCTTTCTTCCAATTGGAGTGGCGAAGCGCTAGTACTCCATACTTTTATCGGATATTTGAAAATATCTAAGTCTTTGTTACAAAAATTTTGCATTATTTGAAGTTGAAGGAAATACTCGTAGATCAATATTTTTAAATGAGTTTGTGTGCCAGTAAAATTTTTAAAAAATTTAAAGAAATCTTAAGATATTTTTACCAATCTTTTTTTAGAGATATTGGATGAATCATTGTATGAAAACGTTTGTTTCTCATTTCTAAATTTTGAATTTTTCTACTGAAAATAGATTAAAAGTAAAAACCGAAGAATATTTGTCGGTTTCGGCTTTAGGCCTTGAAAACCGCGGTTTCGGTTAAAACCGAACTGGAAACTCTACTTTAAATGCTTTATATTTTGAAATTGTAAATTTTTAAATTTGTTTCGATTATAATGAACATTTAATTTCATTATTTTAAAAACATCACATCCTCGCTGAAATGTTAGGGTCCACAAACAAATCAACAATCAGCTCAAGAATATTTCCAAACGGCAACAGTCCACTACATCTGTAATAAAAACTCTATGAAATTTTCTTTCCTACAATCAAACAATCAGTCCAAGAATTCTTCCAATTAACAACAGTCTAGCACCTCGAAAATACTACTTTATTGTTATATTTCCTATGAATCTTTCCAAAATATTACAATCATTATATATATTTTGTGCTCAGATTTATCAAGAGAATGGAGCATGTTTCCTCCATTTGGCCAGAATACCTTCCCAACAACCAAAAAAATTATTTAAAGAAATTAAAAAAAAAAAAACTAACGGCCGTATCTATAATGAAAAATTACACACTGTGTATACATCGCACACAACGATCTGCTAACTAGCAGACCGAGAGTTAGCAAAGAGTTTATTTATAATGCACTTTTGTCTGTTAATAAATAATTCGAAAATCAACTCTGAAAAGTTTGATGCATTTCCAACTATTTAACAAAAATCAACTCTGATATATTTGTTGTCACAAAACAGCTGTTGTCTAAAGACTTAGCAAGTCTTTGACAACAATTCACAAGGTCTATCACAAGGTCTATTATCATGTCATAATGTCCTAATATTTCACGATTCGGCGGCTCGGTTTAACTTACTCTTAGGCGTACGGCGAGGGTCTCTGCTGGTTGCTTACGACAGCACAATAATCAAAGCAAACAGAGTAGTATTATTTTAGGACATTTTTTTGCTTGAAAGGCAATAACAACATTTTCAAACCATTGTGAAATATTACGACATTATGACAATATGACATGATAGGAGACCTTGTGAATTGACCAATTATAAATAACACGTATGTTAAATTCATGCTAAATTTTGGTTATAAATACGGCTGTAAGTATCCAGCTCGATATAAGTACAACAAAATTCTACATCATATTGTATATTTTTAGGACTTTAAATTGAGATTTATAGTTTTGAGAGGTTGATATAATATTTCTTGTGGACAGCTATTTTCCATATTTTAAGAACAAAAAATATCTTAAATATTTATGCTGGAACAATTCGTTCAAAAATTAACGATTTCTGAGTACACAAAACTGATCCTTGCTAATTTGTATCATGATTGTTGCATATTTATCACTTTTATGAGCATATAGTGCAAATCCGAAGGGAATTTGTATGGTGGCTAGGCGAAATCATGGAACGATTTCAAACACAATCAATTGGGTTCTTACAAAATCCAGCCTCAAAAAATACTTCTAATAATTTTGGTCAGGTTTTCTGTTAAAATGCTTCTCAGTGAGTCATATGTTCTTACTAAATGTAAACAAAATAAATGCTCAAATACCCGTAAATAAATTGCCTCTTGTCCGCAATACAAACTTTTTCCTATGCATTTATTTCTATAAGGTCTACTACATACATATAAAATATTTTTATTTTTATAAAAACAAATTTTTAATTTTATTGACAAATTATGTAATTTTATACTTAACATTAGTCATGTTAATGATAACATTTGAATGTTAACTTCAGAGTTAAAATAATCAACACTCTGGAGTAAAAATTGTTCGACTCTAGAGTGAAATAAAAAGAAATAGTCAAATTGGAAATTAAATAAATACAAAAGAGAAAAAAATACCTCAATAATAATATTCGTAAATTTGTGTATCCTTCAAACTTATTCTATCAATATCATCACTGACACTTTTAAAATGTTGATAAAAATGATTGATTTGAGTTACTTTTTCGACCAAACCTATTATACCTTAAAACTTGTTCTAAATAGGCAAAAATTTTGATTTTTTGATTCCTTTGAGATAAAGAGGGTGTCAAAAAAAAAACTTATACACACTATCCAGCCAAAACTTATCATTGGTCCAACAAACTATTATTTTTTAAATCACGTTATCTTTTAAAAATATGCCAGATATTGTCTTTTCTAAATCATTCATCAAATCATACTGTTATTTCGGTCAAAATGGTCACCGAAAAAAGTACGGGATGCAAATCCATCCAACTGTCCAGAACTTCGGCCTGTGGAAAGGTATTGGGCTCTTGTAAAAACAAAAATTTAAAAACACAGGAAAGGTATCCAAGAAAATGTCCGATTTTAAGCGTAAATCCAAAAAGGTAACGGAAGCAACCTTAACATACGTTTTTCCTTAAAGCCTGGTACTCTGTTCATATCTGCGAAAAATTATGGTTTTTTCGTGCGAAAAATTTTATATGCAAAAAATGATCAGCTGTTGGTTTTAATTTCGTGCGAAATAAGTGCCGCTTATGTTATTTCGTGTGGAAAAATAAGGTTGCCAGATGTATTTCACATGTTTTCCACAATAAAAACAGAGTACTGATTTTGCGAAATTATTTCGCATGTATTTCATTCCAAACAATTTTATATGTAGTTTGACAGCAGTTCGCACGAAATTTTGAACAGAGTACTTAGCTTAAGACTTTAAACCAGGGACAGAAAATAATAATTATTCTTGAAATTTCAAAGGAAAAAAGCCATCACTAGAAAATATCGGAGAGTCAAGTCAAGCATACCATTTTGATCGTTTTCAACTATATTTTCATAAATTAACATGATTTTTAATTTCTATTTTTTTTGTCAAAAATAATTGTTATTTTTTGATTTTTATTTTTTTTGTCAGAAATATTTGTCAAACTTTCATTTTTATTTTTTTCGTCAGGAATATTTGTCAGACTTTGATTTTTATTTATTTTGTCAGAAATAATTGTTATTTTTTTTGTCATACATATTTGTCACACTATGATTTTTATTTATATAGTCTGACAAATATGTATCACAAAAAATAACAATTATTTCTGACAAAATAAATAAAAATCAAAGTCTGACAAATATTCCTGACAAAAAAAATAAAAATCAAAAAATAACAATTATGTTGTGATTTTTATTATAAATGTCATAATTGTTACGGTCCCTGCTTTAAACCCAAGTATTATTTGATATTTTTTTATCAAGTATGTCAGTTATTATGTTTAGTGTCACTTATGTTCATTTGTTGTTAATCTGATCAAAATGAGTGACGACAAAAAAGTGCCTACTAAAATTATTAAATATTTTCAACAAAACCCAACCAACTTGGTTTTACAAAAAGTTGGCCAAACAATCAAAGGCCTGCCGCCAAACTGTTTCCAATGTTATTAAACAGTATCGGAAGAACTTGTCCGATAGAAAACCTGATTCAGGTAGATGGAATGGTACACATGGTGTTTCTAAAGCCAACAAATATAAATAAATAAAAAGAGCTCTCAACACATTCGGTAGGAAATCAGCCCGGTTAGCTCAGTACTCGGACTATTTGGTACGAAAAGTTAAAGCCAATGCAGGTTTAAAAACATACAAGGCTCAAAAAGTTACTGACAGGAACGCTGCTAAAAATTTAGATGTGAAAAAAAGCACGGAAATGGAAGTCAAGTTTTATAAAAAAAAAATATACCTGATGCAAAATGGATGACGAAACGTATGTTCTGGAAAATTTTCGTAGCTTCCGGATCAATATTTGTATGTTGCTGATGCTCGAGTGAATGTTGTAGAAAAGTTTAGGACCCAAAAGCAGAAAATTTTCCCAAAATGTTCTTGATATGTCAATCAATATGTAGTTGCGGCAATAGTAGCCAAACATTTTTTTACAAAGGACTTTATAAATACCGAAATTTACATCAAGGAATGTTTTCAAAAGAGGATGCTTCCATTCATAAGACTTCTTAATGTGTCCACTTATTTTTGGCCTGATTTGGTATCCTGTCACTATTGTAAGCAAGGTCTTGAGTGGAACAAGAACAATAATGTGGTATTTGTACCAAGAGAGCCAAATCCTCAAAACTGCCTGAAGCTAAGGTCAGTGGGGATCTTGTTAAAAGAGAATTGAAGAATCAATAAAATAAAAAAATATGAAAACTGTAAGTTTAGTTATTGTTTATTAACATATACAGTGGTGGCCAGTTAATTAGGGACAAAATTGTTTGCTAAATTCCATGTGATTCTCAATTAATTTATCAAATATACATATATGCAAAAGGACTGTTTTAACACACAAGTGTTTTTTATTCAGCTGTGTCATTCATACATATTCACCACGAAAACATAAATTTGTCTACAAAATGGCAATTTTTTTTTTTTTTTTAAATAAGCATACATATTTATTAATTATATTTTTATTATTAGAAAATATTTAGACCGAATTTCGTATTTTTAGTTCCATTTGTTTAGGTTATATCATGTTATTAACAGCGGATGTTCGCTGAGGCGAGTCAACGTATTTGCACCGATTTTTTCAAACATTTTTTTTTACAACTAAAAATATTAATATGTACTAAATTTCATAACCCTAGGTCCTTTTGTTTTGGCAATATCGCACTTAAAATTCAGCGGATAAAAAAATTTAAATATTTGTCCCTAAATAGCTGGACGCCACTGTATGTATGTTAAGATTTGTTCGATCTCACTTCTTATAATAATACAATTCAACATCTTAAGTCAAATTTAATAATAATTTCATTTAAAATTTCCTAAGTTTTATCATATTGTTGTTTAATATTTTTGTGTTTTTTTTGTTGTCTACTTAAAGAACTCTAATACCATTTTTACGGCTTCAATCGCATTGTAAAACATAATTATCTTACTGTTTGCTCTTGTTGTTGATTTTGTAGTCCCTCTTCAAAAAAAAACACGCAGCAGTAATTTAAAATAATGATGTGAAATAAAACGTACCATAATCCCATTCTAATCTTGCTCAACATGAAAACTTTGTTTCGGTCGGCTAAAGCTGACAGCTCCTAACAGTCTGTTGGTTCATCTGTATGTTTGTATGTCTCCTAATGAAAAACTAAATTTTGAAGAATTTGTCTTCCAAATTACAATCAAAATGTTAACATCCTTGCAAACAATGACAGTATAATGACTTACTTTCTCTCGACTAGTTACAATTCTCTGTTTTGGTTTTTATTTGGATTTATTTAATTTTTTTGAAACAGAAATGACATAAACTAAAAAATAAAATAACAACAAACCAAACTTAATATTTTGTTTTTTATACCCTACACCACCATAGTGGGGAGGGTATAATGGGTTTGTGCAGATGTTTGTAACGCCCAAAAATATTAGTCTAACACCCACCTTAAAGTATACCGATCGACTTAGAATCACTTTCTGAGTCGATTAAACGATGTCGTCCGTCCGTCCGTCTGGCTGGCTGTCCATGTAAACCTTGTGCTCAGAGTACAGGTCGAAATTTTGGAGATATTTCGATAAAATTTGGTACTTATAATTTGTTTGGCCCAAGGACCAAGCCTATTGAAACTGGCTGAAATCGGTCCATTATTTCACCTAGCCCCCATACAAATGTCCTCCCGACATTGGACTTTATCAATCATAAATTTTTAATTTATATAGGTATCTACACATATTTTTCTCCAAATAAGTTTTATATATACTGAATTCATGTCACCAAATTTTATTATGATCGGTCCATAATTAGTCCTAGATCCCATATAAGGCCTACTTCCGATAATCACTTTAACGAGCATAAATCTCCTAAAAATGTTGGTAGACACATAAAATGCAACATAAATAACTTTCACATAGACATTAATCACATGACAAAATTTCATGGTGGTCGGTCAGTAATTTGTCATAGCTCCCATATAAGGCCCACTTCCGATAATCACTCACGAATATAAATTATTGAAATTTTGAAAGAAAAATGTTTTTGTTCATTTACTTAGTGTAGGGTATTATATGGTCGGGATTGACCGACCATACTTTCTTACTTGTTTTTTTTTTTTTTTGGATTTAATTCATTTTCTTGTCGTTGGTGTTGTTTTGCACTATGGTTTTTGTAGCAGTAAAAGCTCTTTTGCCATTGTTTACAACTTTGTAATAAGGACAGTTAGAGAAAAAATTTGGTATATTCTTATAACATATTATTTGCTACTAACTGAAAGTGTTTTTCGAGGGAATTGTTGTACCTTGGGATTGTGTTATGATTTCCTCTTCACCATGAGTGGCAAGGTTTGTCGTTCCGTTTGTAATTTCCACATTTTTCATTTGCGACCCCATAAAGTATATATATTCTGGTTCGTTATAGATAGAGGAATCGATATAGGAGCGAGATCGAAAAATTCTTAACATACATATGTATATGTTAATAAAAATGAAACCACTAAGCTTACAGTTTTGATTTTTTTTATTTGATTGAAATTATTATTATTAATTTTCAAAAAAAATATTTTTATAGTTCTAAGGAGTGAGATCGAAAAATTCTTAAGAACATATATGTTAATAAAAACGAAACCACTAAACTTACAGTTTTATTTATTTTTTTATTTGATTCAAATTATTATTACAATTTGCAAAAAAAAGTAAAAATATTTTTATATGTAGTTTTAATCACTAGTGATGGAATTTTGAACCTTTTTCGGAAACCCTTCCATTAACGTTTTTATAGCGCTTCCTGTCACTTTGTTCGAACACGTTGATCTCCATTTAAAATCTACCACACTTTTGGACACCTTTTTTGTGCTCTTCAATTCTATTTTAACAAGAGCCCAATATATCTCCACTGGCCTTATTTCCGGGCAGTTTGGAGGATTTGTCCCTCTTGGTACAAATACCACATTATTGTTCTTGTACCAAAGTGACAGGATGCCAAGTCAGGCCACATTATGAAGATTTATGAATGGATGCAGCCTTTTTTGTAAACATTCCTTGATGTAAATTTCGGTATTTATAGAGCCCTTTTTAACAAATGATTGGCTTCTTTTGCCGCAACTGCATTTTGCTTGCCATACCAAGAACTTTTTGGGAAATTTTGTCTGCTTTTTTATCCTAAACTTTTCTTCAACCTCGAGCATCAGCAACATCAAATGTTTGACCAGGAAGTTGCGCAAAATCTGCCAGAATTATGCAGCAAGAATATTTTTTTATAAAACTTGACTTGACAATTTCCGTGCTCTGTTTTTGGCCTCTTAATTTTTACCAGCGTTCCTGTCACGAACTTTTGAGCCTTGTATGTTTTTAAACCTGCACTGGCTTTAACTTTTCGTACCAAATAGTCCGAGCACTGAGCTAATCGGGCTGCTTTCCTACCGGATGTGTTGGGAGCTCTTTTGAAAATGCTTTCTATTTTTTGGCCTTTAGAAACATCATGTGGACCACTCCTTCTACCTGAACCAGGTTTTCTATCAACGGACAAGTTCTCCCGCTACTGTTTAATAACATTGGAAACAGTTTGTTGGGTTTTGTTGAAAATATTTAATAATTTTAGTACGCACTTTTTTCTGGTCACTCATTTTAAACAGAGTATCAACAAATTAATATAATTGACATTAAACATAATAACTGACATGCTTTACAAAGGTAACTCGATCAAAAAAATAAAATAAAAAAAATCAAACAGTACTTGGGTTACAAGTTTTAATGAAAAACGTGTGTTAAGAATTTTTTGATCTCAGTCCTTATGTCTGTATGTCCGTCTGTCTGTTGAAATAAACTTTCCGAAACCCATAAATAAATAACTTACATACATGATTGATACATCAATATATCCGCTATATCCCAAATTAGGTTTCTTTTTTAAAATCGATCCATAAATAGCTGAGATATAAGCAATAAAACTGTTTTTTGGTCTAACTACATACATATGTGTGTATGAAAACGTTCATATCACACACATTGTACACAAATAAACAAAAGCTACCAGGCTCGCAATAGCTTTCATACAGGAGGGTTGTGTTACGATTGTATTTTTTATTTTTTTAATAAAAATGTTCACCAAATTTCTTTTCTACCAACAAATTTTTTTTACCAACAAATTTATCTTAAAGTATACTTGGTGGAGGGTATATAAGATTCGTCACAGCCGAATAAAGCACTTTTGTTTTTTTTTTCAAACCCTCATTATATATATTTTTGGCATTTCAAATGATTTCCTTATGCGCGATTACCGTATACTTTCCGAAACTTAGCTGAGTTAAATTGAATTCAGAGTATTCAGACGATTTTTAGATACATATTTCTGAAATACAATTGGAAATGTTTTTTTACATCAATCTAGTGTATTCTTTTATAAAATGTCACATTTTTTAAAATAAGCTCAAAAAAGCTTCACTAATTTGACACTAATTTCACATAATATTATGTGATATAATTTCGTTATGTGTACTTCATAGCACTCTAAAACTTTTTGTACAACAGCTGTAATATTTATCAAATAAAATGTGAGAAATGTTTCCTTTTTTTATTTTGTTTTGGTAGTTGTATAACGTTGACACATTAAGCCTACTTAGAAAATGGTGATTAAAGTGTATTTAGTAGATGATGACAATAACAGTTGTAAGTTATTTCCAGCATTTATAGATATTTGTTTGTTTTTTTGGGTTATTTAGTTATTCTTGTTATTACACAGCAAGATGATTTCTAAGTTTTTAAGTTTATTTAGGCGAAAATTACCAACAATAGCTTACATTCATACAATAAAAGCGAACAAAGTTTGTTGTGAAAAACTTTTTTTTTTTTTGCAAAACGACAGTCAACAACTTTGGAAAATTCAATTTTAGTTGCAAATTGCTGTTGTTGTTTGTTGCTTTTAGATGTCTATCTTTAACTGTATTTACTTACATTTCCTTACCTTTTTTTGTGCTCGTTACAGGAGTTATCAACGTACAAATGCGTTTAATTTGTAGCAGCTCTACCGAACATTCAACATCCTTCAGTGAGGTAAGTGTACTTAGTTTCTACAATTCGTTTGACATGCCAGCATTTCCCCCATTACTAACCTTTTCTTAACGACATTAAATGATAGTGATATGAGTTTGAATATTGTTATAGTCTAAAACTTAACTAGCAGTTCAAACTCATATATATACTCATACTTGTATGAAAACAGTGTGTGTTCAAAATGTACTTACATGTATCTAAGATGAGTGTAAAAATTATAAAGTCACTTTTCGTTCTGTTTATCCTAAAATACATATAGTTTGATTCATACTATTGACTAAAATACTTGTTGGTCAAACGTTATCCAAATAAGAATCATTTGATCCTATTTGATTACAGTTAGTATTATTTATAAACCGAAATATAAAATTTTAGTAAATTTTCTAACAATGCTAATTGTTATTTTTTTTTTGTTTTAATTTTATAGTAGAAATGTATTTTGTTCAATTTGCGACACAATGTTAAGGATTTGTCTAAACTTGAAAAGAGTTAGTTTGCCGATACAGAAAATTGCTTGAAAATTAGGTCGTTCGTTTGCAATTTAAGCACATTAATAAACAAAGTTTATTGTACTTAAACAATGAAAATGCGAATCATAGGATGAAACGCTTAGAAGTTGGTATAAAAAGCATATGACAACTAGTAAGTGACCTTATATTTTTGACACTAACCTTATAATTGTATTATATTTTAAGTAAAACAGTTACTTGCTGTTATCTACGTATTTGTTGTTTTTTGTTCTCGTTTAATATTTAATAAGATTATACAAATTTGCGCAGTTAACAGTAGTTAGATGTTCCATTATATGGGTAAAAAAAAAAAACAGCTAATATGAAACAAAATTTACACTATTACACAAATATAAATTTAAGGAATATATGGACAAATGTAGCTGTTACTCAATATAAATTCACTAAAAACTGCATCAGTGTTGAAATACAAGAGGATTCCGCTTCTCAGAAAAAGCGAATTAAAAGAAGCGGTATTTTCTCTGCTTCTTCCGGTGTTTGTTTGACACTCTAGCTGGGAAAGAGGCTTAGAGCCATAGAGAAAATGTACATAGAGCGGAAACTCTCCTGTCAAAGTAAAAAATAAATAAAAATATGTGAAAACAAAAACAACACTCGTATGAGTAACTATAGAGAAAATATATATAGAGCGGAAACTTTCCTGTCAAGGACCTAACTCAGTTGTCAAAAACCTAAGTGCTGAGAATGTATTAGTACAAAAAACTATGTGAAATCAAAAACAACACACGTATGTGTGATTGTTTTGAGTAAAATTTTTGTTTGAGTTTTTTTTCTAGTTTCCGCTCTTGTTGTTTCTCTATGTGTGTAACTTTTTTGAGTTTTTGTTTGAGTTTTTTTTTCTAGTTTCCGCTCTATGTATATTTTCTCTTTGCTTAGAGCTATAGAGCGGACACTCTCCTGTCAAAGACATATCCATAGAGAAACAACAAGAGCGAAAACTAGAAAAAAACTCAAACTAAAATTTTACTCAAAATAATCACACATACGGGTGTTATTTTTGTTTTCACATAGTTTGTTTTACTAATACATTCTCAGCACTTAGGTTTTTGACAACTGAGTTAGGTCTTTAACGGGAGAGTTTCCGCTCTATTTATATTTCTCTATGGACATAACATAGTTGCCAAAAACCTAAGTGGTGAGAATGTATTAGTAAAACAAACTATGTGAAAACAAAAACAAGACTCTTATGTATTTGTAACTTTTTTGAGTCATTTTTTTCTATGTTTATTTTCCCTACATAGAAATTGTAATATTAATTTAGTGCGGTTTCCGTCTGCTTTTTATTTTGACAAAATTTCAACTGAATACCGGTCGGCAAGCTTGTGTACTACTCCCACATCAGGAACATCAAATAAATGAGAAAAAAATAGATTTAAACTAATACGAATTGACGAATTCTCATTAAATTTTTTCACAAAGTTTCGTTTCGTAGAAAAGAGAAAATATTTTTTTTTTTTTCAGAATTCCAAACATTTTTTATGTTTTAATCTACTTAAAAAAAAGAAAAGTGACCAAAAATCCAAATCGGTTTTTCTATTAAATATGTACTGTATGTGTACTGTATCAAAATAAATGTATGATTCGTCATCTTATAGAAAGACATCTTTTGTAGCACCACCATTGAATTTTTAAAATAAATGAAGATGTCTCAATAATTACACAATATTTGAATTAAATAAAAAGCACAGTTTTTTTTTTTATTGAATCATAAAGTTCACAGTATAAGGTTATGTATGTAATAACACAACGTCTAAAAGCCCTCTTTTGCTAGACGCAAAATTGTCCCTGACCATTATGCATAAATGTTGCTAAATTCAAAAAAAAAAAAAAAAAAAAAAAAAATGTCGGTTCAAAGTTCGATTACGACATTAAGCTTTTTATCTAAATCCTTCGTGTTTTTTTTTTAGAAAATGTAATTTTTCCCAAAACCTGTTTTCTAAAAGGTTTGGTTTTTTGAATCTTTACATCCACATCAAAATAAATGTATGACATCTTTGATTCGTCATCTTATAGAAAGACATCTTTTGTAGCACCACCATTGAATTTTTAAAATAAATGAAGATGTCTCAATAATTACACAATATTTGAATTAAATAAAAAGCACAGTTTTTTTTTTTTTTATTGAATCATAAAGTTCACAGTATAAGGTTATGTATGTAATAACACAACGTCTAAAAGCCCTCTTTTGCTAGACGCAAAATTGTCCCTGACCATTATGCATAAATGTTGCTAAATTCAAAAAAAAAAAAAAAAAAAAAAAAAAAATGTCGGTTCAAAGTTCGATTACGACATTAAGCTTTTTATCTAAATCCTTCGTGTTTTTTTTTTTAGAAAATGTAATTTTTCCCAAAACCTGTTTTCTAAAAGGTTTGGTTTTTTGAATCTTTACATCCACATCATTATAATGCATTTTAGGCAGAAATAACTCTGTTATAATTTAGCGATATCGAGCTCCCGTAACAGTCACTGCTTGACCAGCCTCATTTTCTGATAAGTATGGTCCAAAGGCGCCTCCTGCCCCAAATCAGCAACAAATAATGGTACGTTGAGGATGTATTGGTTTTTCGACGATCTGAACACCAAATGTGACAATTTTGACGATTAACTAAGCCATCAAGGTTAGGAAAGTTTATTTTTTAACTATTCAACTTATATTAATACAATAAATTAGCTTGAAAGTCTATTTTGAGCTCACTGTACCCATTACACCTAAATAGATATGGGGCATTTCATGTCAAGTGAACCAACTTTTGAAATCGATGTCTTCCGATTGGGATTTGCACCATGGTTAGTTCTATTCAGTAATTCAGACACAATACTTCAACAAGATCGGTCGAGAACTTTCTGAGTTAGAGGGGATCAAAATTTGACATTTTGGCCAAGCAGGTGTTTTTTCTCATCTATGTAACTTATTACCTATTGTTCTTAGCAAAATGTGTCCCAAATAGTTTAGATAGCTATTTCTTCAATCTTTCGGAAAAAAAAATTAAAAATAAAAAATTTTTGTAATTTTTTTTCCAAATTCAAAAACTTTTTTGACTTTTTTTTTTCAAAATGGGCCCTTTTTTCTCAAAGAAAGCTTAGATATTTTCCTTGAAGACCTATTTGGTCGCTTAGTGGGATGCGACTGGAATATCTATCCGAATAAATGTTTTGTAACTCAAAGGAAAATATCTAAGCTTTCTTTTGAGAGAGAAAAAAGGGCCCATTTTGAAAAAAAAAAGTCAAACAAGTTTTTGATTTTGGAAAAAAAATTACAAATATTTTTTATTTTTATTTTTTTTTTCCGAAAGATTGAAGAAATAGCTATATAAACTATTTGGGACACATTTTGCTAAGAACAATAGGTAATAAGTTGCATAGATGAGAAAAAAACACCTGCTTGGCCAAAATGTCAAATTTTGATCCCCTCTAACTCAGAAAGTTCTCGACCGATTTTGTTGAAAAATTGTGTCTGAATTACTATGCAATAGAACTAACCACGGTGCAAATTTCATCCCAATTGATCTTCCCAACTATAATTAAAGTTTAATTCATTCTTAGATACCGTTTCTAAAAATGTTTGTCCTAGCGTCAGTATTTGATGAGCTGGATCAAAGTATAAAATGTTTATAAACCTAATTTTTTTAAAAAAAAAAATAAATATACTCCTTTAACAAACTAAACTTTAATTGTTGTTGGGAGTATCAACACCTTATTTTACCTCCATAAAAACGGGGCCACCCTAACATACATATGTGTATGTAGATTGTTTTTGGTAAATCTCTTTATAATCTAAAGTAGTTTCCGCGTTGCATCAGTTTCCCCAAAAAATTTAAATGTATATTTTCCTTAAAGTTTTTGTATACTTTTCTCGAGTTATTTGCTGCTGCTTTGTGTTCTTATTTCTAACCAGACATATAAAGAGCATTAGGTTAACTTTTCGTCTTCTTCTAATCTAATACTCGTTAAACTTTAGGGCTTTTTCCAGTTTTTATAATTCTTATTTTTATACCCGCATTCTCATACGTTGTCTGTCATGGTTGAAGATGTCTGCAAGTCTGGCGATCTGTTTTCATTTGTATAGCTGCGTTTACATGTAGTATGCAGCGTTTAAAATGTTGTATTGGTGTGTTGTTATTATATCCTTTAAATTGTTATTTAATAAAATATGTATGAATGCATGTTAGGGTGGGTCCTTTTGTATGGACACAAATATGTCGATATTGTTCCATCGATTTTTCGATAGCTTTTGTCATGAGGAAAAAAAAAACATATCAAAAGAGCCATTTTAGCGGCGCCTGAATTACAGAAAAAGTAAAAAAGTTGAAAATTTAGTTCTTTTAGTAGGTAATAAAAAAAACGGCTAATTTCAGTAATATTCAAAAAAAAAAAAAAAAAAAAAAAAAATCAACCGATTTTTTTTTATTAAGTACCTACTAAAAAACATTAAAAAAAAGTATTTTTTTTTTACTTTTTCTGAAATTTGGGCGTCTCGCAAATGATCTTTTTGATATGTCATAGAGTAATTTTTTTTTCCTCATGCCAAAAGCTATCGAAAAATCGATGGCACAATATCGATGGCTAAATCGACCCACCCTAATGCATGTGTGAGTATGTTTTATGTATGTAACTAAATGATAAAGTTTGATGTGAAATTAGTTGTTTTATACGTTAAAGTTTTAAAAATAAATTTAATGTTAAACTAAGATTTTGTTACTTTTTTCGAACATAGAATTATTTAAAACAAATTTAACGGACCCGGTAATTCTTTATAAATTGTTTTCTATTTACAATTCCAAAGCTGGTGCTGCTTCTTTCAAGTTTGCTTTTTTTAGCTTTGGTTCTCAATTTGTCAACGCTTTCTCGTTATGTCAATATACGTTATTAAATTAATAGCGTTTTTCCTCTGTGCACATGAGCAGCGCTATATGGTCTCAAAGTTGGGAACTTCAGATTTGTAAACTCTTGCGATTTTTTTTGGAAATACAGTGCACTCGCGGTAACGTGAACTAATTAAAACCAAGGGAGTTCATGTTAGTGAAATTGTTCACGTTAGCGATTGTTGAATTTCATTGAAAAAATATAAAATTTTAAAATATAAACCTGTGTTTTACACGCTTGAACGTAAATTCTTTTATTAATATTTTCATTATTAAAATATAAATCAAAAATTATTGATTAAAATACGTTACAAAACAAAACGAGATCACGAGAAAATATACATTGAAATAAAATTACATAGCAAATAAAATTACTCATTCGTGTCATACAAAAAGTATTAATTTAGAGGATACAAACCCTTTTTTGTTATAAGGGGATTCCCTAAACTTTAAAAATCGAATTTAATATATGTATTTCATTGTTGTCTACATGCTTAGAAAACAAATGCAGTGAAAAAAATTGTTCACGTTATAGAGCTTTCTGAGTTTGTTCACGTTACAGAGTAGTCAATGTAAATAAAAGCTTGTTCACGTTAGGCGGTGTTCACGTTAGACGGTGTTCACGTTTCCGCGAGTGCACTGTAATTCGGTATCTCGGGCTATTGAAGATATCGTATCGAAAGGTTTGTGGAGCTTCTGAAGATTAAATTTAAGCTTTTTATTCTGCCCCACTGTGCTGTTTATTATTAATATTGTACAGTGTAACGATTTTTCTATAACAATTTCAGCTCAAGCAAATATTATATTTTTGCCACTTAAGTATCACATTGTAACCAAATAAATAGTTAAGAAAAATAATATTTAAAGTTTAAAAACGTGCTTGGCATCGTGTATTTTTCATCTAAAAATTCTACTTCAGCACTTATAAAATAATCTTTACAGGATTTTAGTAGTAAATCGACTTAAAAGTTTTTTTTTTTTATTTACTTGTATTATCAAAAAATTGTTTACCATTCACAAAATCTGAAATACATACATATGTATGTAGTTTTTTCAATATTTATTTTGTGTTTTTGATTTAATCTGACGAGAATAGAAAATCGTATGGTGACTTATAAATAATAAAAACTTAAGTTTGTACTTTGTTACACATACATACATTTCTGCTATAGTGTTTTCGGTGAATCTTGGAAAGTTTTTTTTTATTTAAACTTTTTCTTGAGTTTAATACTTAAAAGTTTTCTGGAGATTTTTGTTCTGTTGTCTTTCAGCTACTTAAAGTAGATTTATTGAATTATTGGACATAAACGAATGTAAGGAAAAATTAAGTAAATGCACCATTTTTAATAGTTTTCATTTTTAAAATTTTATTAAAATAATGTTAATGAAATTTAACTGTACGTTTAATTTTTTTAAAAATAGTATTGTAATCCGATAATACATATCTAGTCTTTTTGTAGTTGTTCAACAATTTTCCTAACCAAAATTGTAAATTAAATTTATAAAATAATCCGAATTGTATAAGTTTTATAAAAATGTTATTACATTTATCTTAAAAAAGTTTAGATGAAGAAAATAATATATTGATTTAGACATAAAAAAAAAACATTTATGTTGGCAAGACAAAAATGTCGGAAATTTCAAAATTTCTTTTCAGAATTTCCAATTGAATTTCTGAAATTTGGAATTGTATTTCACAAATTTCCATTTGTATTTCAGAAGATTCTAATACTAAAGAACATTTTTTAAATACAAATAGAAAATTCTGGGTGTATGACTTAAAAATGCGGGATTAATATTTTGACGGGTATATTAGGGTGGCCTTAATAAACGAAAGTTGAATTTTTGCCTGTCTCACCCCCCCCCCCAGTTTGGTGAACATTGGTAAAAAAATTATCCTGAAAACTTTTTAGGTAAATCGGTTGGGGTTAAGACATGTCGCAAGCCCTCTGAAGTTTTGAGATGCATTTACAAGGGTAAAAAAAATGCACTTTTTCAGTTTTTGTACAAATTTTGCCATTAAAAAATTACTTCTGCAATTTAATTTAAAGGAATAGAAATGTGTATATAATTGTCGTTCCAATGAGACATAAAAAACAGAAATTGGTCCAAAAATGTTTAAGTTATTAAAAATTCCTCAGTCCATTAACGTGTCTCAGGCCACTAGAATAAGAAATGTAGGAACAAAATTAACATATTTTGATAAATATTAAAATAAAAGCTCATTTTTACTTAAAATGTATCTATATTTACTTGTATATGAGTTTTTGTCTTCGGCATCCTTAACCAATTCGAAGGTATGACCAAAAAATTAAATTTTTTAACGGCAGTTTCAAAACTTCATTTTCAAATTTTTAAAAATTTTGTTAAACAAATTTCAGAATTTGTTAATCATCTCATTGGGATTTATTAGGAATATAATAGGGAATATAAAGATGAAACAATTATGAAATTATCTCTTATAGTTTTTCCGTACCTGCGATTTAAATTTAGAAATTTTCGAGAAAAACTATTTGGCCATTTTTTTTGGGAATGAGCCGATTTCTGTTTTTTATGTCTCATTAGAACGACAATTACGTACACATTTCTATTCTTTTAAATTAAATTGCAAAAGTAATTTTTTAATGGCAAAATTTTTACAAAAACCGAAAAAAAATCACTCCTATCACTCCTTCGTTCATTAACTTTGTTCACGTGAAAAAATTCCCCTACATGAGAAATTTTTAGATGGAATTTTGTAAACAATAAACATCTGTTACGAACAACGCTAACTATTGTGAATGAAAAGTTTAAGGGATTATCACGATAGCAAATTCCCCTTCAAGGGAAATGGATATTTCATTTGAACATAAATTTCACATGTTTTGCCGATAGGGGTGAATAATTTTTTCCCCTCAAAATTTTTAACACCAACCGATTTACCTAAAATTTGTTCAGGATGATTTTTTTTTACCAATGTTCACCAAACCGGGGGGGTGAGACTGGCAAAAATCCAAGTTTCGTTTATTAAGGGCCACCCTAGAATTTTGTACAATGCGGAAAGTTTTGCTTTACTTCTTTTATTTGAAAAAAGTGCCGCTGATGCACACCGATTGCTAACCAATACTTATTGTGAATGTGTTTCATCGGTTTCAACGTGGTTTGTGCGGTTCAAGAGTGGTGATTTTTACACGAAAGACAAAGATCGCTCAGACCAGGCAAACAAATTTAAGACCCAGAATAGGAGGCATAACTCTATGAATATTGTTGTAAAACTCAACAAGAGCTTGTAAATTCATTAGCAGCTACTCAAGCAGCAATTTCAAAACGTTTGCGATTTTTGGATAGCAGACGAGATACCTTGAAATACAATTTTGCATGTCCGAAATGATGCTTGAACGCTATAAAAGAAAATCCTTTTTGCACCGAATTATTACTTGGGATGAAAAATGGATCCATTACGATAACTCGAAGCGTAAGAGATCGTACGTGAAGCCTGGCCAACCAGCCGCATCGACACCAAAGGCAAATATCTATGTCGCTAAGGTAATTCTCTATATTTGGTGGGAACAAAAGGTTCCTATCTATTATGGGCTGCTGAAATCTGAGCAGACCATCACAGGGAACCTGTACCGAACGCCCAGAATATGCGGCCTGACATGAAACCGTAATATTTCATCATGACAACGCTAGGACACATATTGCAATACCTGTTTAAAAGTATTTAGAATGAAGTGGTTGAGAAGTTTTGCCTAACCCGCTTTATAGTCCAGACCGTGCCGATATTGGCTTGATTCGTTCTTGGCCTCAAAAGATGAGCAGTTCTTTTGGCTCGTAATCCATTTGTTACCAGAAAGATGGGAAAAGGTCATAGCATTTTTAAGTCATACACCAATATAATTAGAAACTTTTTAAGTATAAATGAATAATTCTGAAATACATATGGAAATTTCTGAAATACAAATGGCGAAGGTAAATACATCAATATTTGTAACATTTTAGCCAATATTTACATAAAGTACTCATGCATTTTTATATAAGCACATTAGTTTCGGTGAAATTTGGCCGAATACAAAAAATCTAAATTTTTGTTGAGAGAGCAGCGGATATTCCTATATTTTTTAATGGATAATATGCGTCTAAAATATGCTAAATATGCATTTATATTTCTGTAAAGAAACATAACACAATTTTTTATAGATTGCTCAATGCCCAAAAATTAAACTACAGAGTTCCCTGAAATTAATTATTCTTTCGCAGTTTTGACTATTTAAAAAATTTTTCTTGTTTGTTTTTCGAATGAAACATATATTTTTGAGAAATGCTATGTAAGATAGTTCATTAACCCCCAGTAACACGTGTTATGTGTTAACAAAACGTTATACTTACAGTTTTCATACAAAAATTACTACAAATTTGACTCTTTTTACAAAATCAGCTTCACTGTCCACGTCTTTGAATATATTTATTATAGTTGAACTCGTCTGGGGCATCAAATTTTTTTCTTATAGCGTTTATGTACAAAAATACCATGAACAGTTCTATTTTTTTTTATATAATACATTCGATTTATTTATTGAGAAAAACCATAAACATTGACATTTAAAAATAAAAAAACATCAGTTCACAAATAAGTTTTATATTATTAAGGCATAAAAATAAAATGTATATAAATCAGAGACCAATAATAACTGTTATTCAATTTTTTGAGACTGAAAAAGTTTGGCTAAACCAAAGAATAATTTTTACGTTTTTAAATAAGAATTATTCAAAATATTTATTTTTGTTCGTTGCTCATTACTTTTATTTTCGATTTGTATGTTCTTAAGTAAGAGTTTTTTCGTTGCTCAAAAGAAGTTTCTTTCGTCGCCTGCTTGCATTTTATTAGTACAGAAACCTGTGTAGCCGGCACTGCATGTACAATATGAACCAATTTACGTAAAAATTGAAAAGTATACTTTTCTCTTCTCACAGGTTTAAAGCTGTCTATTTCAGCTATAGCTGCTAATAACTCTCGCGATGTATTGTCTTCGTCATCTTCTGAAGATAAATCCACTTCAAGTTCTCTAATTGATGTTCTGAGCAACGATGACGTATTTAGATACGTCGATTCGTCAACCAGAAAATCGGATATTGGTTGAAGTGGAGATACTTCAGGAGAAGTTATCGCAATATTTTTGCTCTGAAAAAGAAATTTTAAACTAAACAAAGATTGTTTACTTTGCACTTTGTTGCTTTGGTCCTTTGCAAAACATATAAATCGAAAATAGGTCTTGCTGAGTACATTACAAATTGTGTCTAACAATTTCAGAAACACCCTCAAATTCAGAAGTTATTCTAAAAAAAAACAGTTTTTAGTGATGTCCGTCAACTTTTCGACCTGTAACTCAGTCAGTTTCAGTCCGACTTTAAATTGTTTAACGGGTTTGGAAAGAAAACTGATTACGCTTTAAAATGACGTATATTTTTTGATACATTTGTAAGTTATAACTATTGTTTTTCTTAAGAATATCTAAAAAAAACAACAAGATTTATGAACTTTTTTGATTTTAGTCGCTTTTCATTGCTTATTTTGATATGAAGACTTATAGAAATTTTTACTAATGTATAAAGGAAATTTAGTTCTTAACAATATATGGTTTCAATTATTTAATCGAATGAAAATTGTAAAAGTTATTCAACCTTTCATCAACATCTTTTTTAGTATTTAAACAATTTTGTACAATTTTAAAAGCGAAAATTAAGCGAAACCTTTTATAAAAACTTACACAGTCTATCCATAACTGTTTTAAAATTTTGAAATCGGTTTTAAAATGTGTGAGTTAGAGGTACCAAAGTGCTACGACCTACCCTAAAAAAGTTTTTTCAAAATAACTCAAAATTTTGAGGGTGTTTCAAAATTTTTATGAAAACCTTTTTAGTATGTCCTCACCTAGGCTTACAAGCCCCATAAGGTCGCTTTTCAAGTTCTGACAAAAAGTGTTATTTTGTAGCAGAGTGCTGTTATTAAGCAACGTAAAAACAAATACGAAAATAAAAATTATGGGTAACGAAAAAAAATATATAAGGACTAAGATCGAAAAATTTTATTGAAATTATTATTACAACTTACAAAAAAGATTATTTTTATAGTTCTAATGAAAAGTCCGTTTTAGGATTGTTAACTTTAATTTTAATGAAATTTATCATATTTGTTTAAGATGAACCACTGAGCTATGCATTGAGTTGAACATGCAACTTGAGTTTTTTCCATACACTTTTTATTCAAACGTTTGTCATTTCGTTTTATAAAATGTGAAATACTACTGTTGTGCTAAGAAATCCGGCTTCCCTGCATCTCTTAAGGTAGGGTCACACACGGCAAATATTTACTCAAAAAAGCATAACCACTTTTTTTAGCACAAATTTGTTTGACGTTGTTTACTCTTACAAGTGTTTTGTGAGATCAAACAGCATCAAATATAATAAAACTAAATATTAGTTTTGAATCATCCAACATAAGATACGTTTTGGAAATAAATAAATGAATTCAAATATATTTTGTTTAGTGGTTACGTCTTTTTCGTCAAATATTTGCCATGTGTGACCCTACCTTTAAATTTTGTCTAAATACAAGAACATATAAGACAAAAATGTTTTCATTAATACCAGTTTGCCTTTTGCTTTTTATTTCTTTTTTTTTTCATATAATCATCTTATTGTTTTTCCTGGGTACAAAATCGCTGGTTTCGTTTGAGTTGTTTCTTTTACGTTGACATTAAAAACCGCAACAAAGGAGGCGGTTGTTGTTTTTGTTGCTCGTCATTTCTTTTGTTTTTTGTTGTACTCGTTTGGCATTAAGCAAACGACCATCCCAACCAACAACCTGTGTAGGTTAGTTTTCTTTGGGATTCCACATGATGCTGCTTCTGTTGCCATTTTTTTTACACTCATACATATTTTTATAAATCCCTGCTGGTTTGAATGTTGTTGAGTCAAGTATATTTATACACATTCATCTGTGTGTACCTCGGAACTGCGTTCGTATTTGTATATATTTATGTTTTAAGAAAACAAAAATAAAACATTATTCACTAAGCCTTTGTTATCCTTGGCACCTTTTTGAAATCGTTTTTTATTTATTTTTGCATAAGAAAGGGGTTCTGGCTAGTTATAAGGGATGAGATTAGTTGAAATTCTATATAGGGCGATTTATAAAAGCCTACATAGATCAATATAAGATTTCGGGTAGTATAACAATATATATATGTAATTTGATTAGACTCGTTAAAAATATATAATTATACTATTCTCTTTGTTTAGTAGTTCCATTGTTCTCAGTTCTTATATGTTAACTTATAACTTATAAATAAGGTGAATTATGTAAAAAGTGCTAATTGGCTATTTTACTAGTCCTTGGCCAAGGTAAATTTAATTTTGTCACAATGACATTAATTAACTAAAACTTAGGCAAAAAATAAATCTTTGATCTTGTGCTGTCTTGTAACACCAACAACTTTTCTTCAAGTGTTCTTTAAAGTCTTTCTTTAGCGCTTTTTTCTTCTCCCCCTCTTCATTTTCGTATCTTTTCGCATGTTATTTAGCGGAATTATGCTTGTGGCCACATAACAATTTTCAGTTGGGGTTTCTGTTTTTGCGTTATGTTTGCCTCGACTTATTTTCTCTAAAAAAAAGTGTATGTATGTTGTTGCTCTTTGTGTCAGTTACTGTTGTTGTTGTTTTTCGTTTGGCTTTCATTAAAAAAACAATGGGCAGAAAAAATACATATTTAAAAAGGAAAACAAAGCGAGAAAAATAATAAGTAACAAATCCTTTGATGCCTTTTTGGTTGTTGTAAAACGTCTTAAACAGACTGTGAAACATATTTCTGCAACATTTTTTTAGGCCATTGAGCTGAAATACGAGTCAAAACAATACGGGGGAAAAAAGTATTTAAAGTATTTAAAACTTTTCAAGGAAAAAAATCTAAAATTAAATAAAAGAACATATTTTTCACCTGCATTTAATTAGGGATGATTTTAAATTAAAAGAAAATTCTTTGATCATATCTTCTTAAGATTAAAACTTCTAAACAAGCTTTTGAATGGCTCATACTTTTTGTTAAAACTTGAAATTTCCTACTTTTGCTCATGGACGCCGTCCCGTTACTTCTATAAGGTTATAATTTTAAACATATACAAACATGCCTCTGAAGTTTTATTAAACTCGATATCGAAATTGATCGAATTGAAGTTATGTTTTCCCCTTGGTTCAAAAATAATTACGAACAATTATTTTTAAAAATTTTTTGAATGTTTTTCAAAGAAAAAAAAAAAAAAAATCATCAGTATTTTTTTTTTTCAGGGGGAAACCATATAACTTAATTATACTGCTGAACTTTTAAACTTTTATTTTATACCCATTTTGAGATCATTTATATAATTTTTTGAAAATTGTTTAGCTTTTGATATTTTAAAGTCCATTTAAATTTTAAATGGACATTTGCCCGATGAAGAAAAATAAAGTATTGAAATTGTTACAAGGTGTAATTAAGAAAGTTGTGCAGTAAAAATTGGCCTTCAATTTAAGCCGAAATTAATATATGAAAAAGTCTAGGCAAAAAAACCCAAATATCGAGTTAATAGCACCATTGCATAGTAAATAAGTTGTTTTAATAACTGATAAAGTCTTGTTAACAGGCTTCTAAAATTACATGCAGGATTGCCATAGAAGCATTTTGTTCTAATTTCAAAACTTATTATTTTAGTTGTGAGTTGCTGTTTGTATGTTCATTTTAACGTTTTAACCAGTTGTTATCTGACCAAATTGGACCATAATGTTATTTTCATTAAAAAATTATAGAAAAATATATCGGTATAAAAACTAAAAATACGTCTCCTGAAGAATTACATTTTTTGCGTTATAATGACGTTGCACAAATGAACGATATAGAAAGCATACCAAAAATATGAAAATACAACATTCAGAGAAAAAATATTGTAGTTGTAAATGATAAACGCAATAAAGGCCTGCAGAAGACAACATTTTGTAGTAGAAAAATGGCTTACTTCAAAATTTTATGCTTTGTTATGTTGTGTCGACGCCGCACATCGTGTTGTTCACTGTCATCGCGCAGCGAAAACCAAGTTGTACCTATAAAGCTACGTACACACGATTGTCATATTCTTACAATGTTGTCAGAAAATGTTCAATAAATGGTTAACAACCATATGTTTCAACATAAGTTCTCATGGTTGTGTCTTTTATCAGAAACTATGAAAAGTATTCATAATCTAAAAAACTCCAAAAAACACCCCAATGGTATAATTGAGGATTTTATATGAGAAATTGGATATTCTTTATCATGCCTTACTTTTCATTTCGCCAACATCTAATCAGTGAGAGACTTCTTTCCAAGTCAAGTTTTATTAAAACTAATGAAAAAATCGTTTAAAAGGAAAACATTTCAATTATATTCTTTTTTAAAAAGCTTATTTCAGAAGATCTCCCTTAAATCCTAAAAAAAACTCACATGTGTATAAAAAAAAGGTCTCAGATACCATTAAAATAAAAATTATTCGGTTAATCGAATAATTCAAAATTAACCGATTAAATCTAAACTTCGATTAATTATTTTCTCGATTAACCGATTAAATCAGAAACCCGATTAATTGAATACCCTAGTACGTAGCTTAACTATTGATGTTGCTGTTGTTATGTGTGGTAGCTTAAGTTGAATTGATGTTAATAAGTGTCGCATTGTTAGGCAGAATAAAATTGCAAAGCAGAATGAAATTGTACACTACTGCTGAACAGTGAAAATCTGAGAACTATTATTAAGGACTGAGATCGAAAAATTCTTTACATACATATATGTTAATAAAAATGAAAATTGATTGAAATTATTATTACAATTCCTAATCACTAGTAATGAAATTTTGAACCTTTTTCGGAAACCCTTCCACTATGGTTTTTATAGTAATTTCTGTCATTTTGTTCGAACAGGTTGTCCATCTCCGTTTAAAATCTACCACACTTTTGGACACCTTTTTTGTGCTCTTCAATTCTCTTTTAACAAGAGCCCAATATCTCTCCACTGACCATAGCTCCAGGCAGTTTGGAGAAATTGCATCTCATGGTACAAATACCACATTATTGTTTTTGTACCACTCGAGATCTTTCTTACCATAGTGCCAGATGCCAAATCAGCCCAAAAATAAGTGGACACATTAAGAAGTCTTATGAATGGAAACATTATTTTTTGTAAACATTCCTTGATGTAAATTTTGGTATTTATAGAGCCCTTTGTAACAAATGTTTGGCTTTTTTGCCGCAACTGCATATTGCTTGCCCTACCAAGAACTTTTTGGGAAATTTTGTCTGCTATTGGGTCCTAAACTTTTCTTCAACATTCCCTCGAGCATCTGCAACATAAAAAAATTGAACCAGAAGCTAAATGACTATTTTATCATTCTGCATAATTTCGCTAAAAGTTTTCGAGATTGGAATAGTGGGCGTGGCACACCCTATACAAAGTAAATATTTAATTTCGAATATCTGGAGAACTATAATTGTAAAAGTGTTTAAACTTTTTACGAATTAATTTCTTATTACTGTGTAGAGTTTAGCTGAGTATAGGCGTAATTATAAGATAGCATAGCACCTCCCATACGAAGTAAATATTAATTTCGAATATCTTGGGAACCAAAATGGGAGGGGTCGAAAAGGAGGTCAGTCACCTCCCATATAAAGTAATAATTGCAATAATTGCAAATAAAAATTGTTGTCACAAACATACTTGTTTACTGGAGCCATAAATATATGGTTGATACAATCATATGAATCGTAAATTAACCATATTATAATTACCACAATCATATAAATAGTTATTGTGACTATAATATTGTTTAAAAAACTTTAAAAATTTTGAAATGGTTACAGTAAACATGCACAACTATATACAAGATTCGGCACAGCTTGTTGTTGTTATTATATACATAAAATGTTAATAGGAAAAATCTCTTATAATCATTAAATAACAAAACTGCGTTAATATTTAGTGACACACACGTAATGTACTAATAATAAACAAGCTACAGTACTACCACCTACATACGTTTTTAATTGCGCTGTGTATACATATACTTCGAATATGAGTCTGTTTATGTGTATAAAATAAAACTAACATTTATGTAAAATTGCCAAGGCTAAAATGTTTGATATTAAATTTAAGTTAAAATTATACAAGATTTCTTTAGTGTATAAAACGATTTTAATATAACAGTGTGTATAGACCTTTAGTAGACAAAAATGAAGACGATTTTAAATGATTTTATATTTGATATTTTACTTACTAAATTATTGTCGTAAAGTGACACTTAATGTTAATCCATTGCTTTGATAATACGAATAATAGACTTTGTCGTTCACCTATCATTGAGGACGTGACCAACTAGGATATGAATCCATATACAAAAATCAGCTCGTATTTGTACGCTTTCATATCGCACAACTCAAAAACACATATTATAAGAGAACACTCTGTAATGTTTATGTAAATCTGTTAAACTTAAACACTCAACAAATAAACAGCAAAATAATTAGAAAATAGTAGTAGAAAAAAACAACAATAATCTCTAACAAGAATAACAAACGCTTGATAACCACAATAATTGAAATATTGAAGTGTTATCATAATAACCGAAAAACAACGTTATTTTCATACACTTGGAAAAATTTAGACAAGGGCTTACATATTGTTTTATAAACTTTTTTAATAAGATAATCAACAAATTGGGCTTTATTTATAGTAACAATTACCATTAATTTCCAGCCGTCTTTGTTATATACTGCTTTGTAGGTCTAGTTTTAAAATTATTTGTATATACATATATATTTTTTGACAGTGTACACATTCCACATACTCCCCATCATGCATTTACATGCTTATTTACATATAACTAGTATACGTACAATAGACCGACTCACTTCGTATGGAGCGGAAAAAAGTAAATTTTTACTCCCCTCAAAATAAAACTTAGTTTGTTTTAAGATGTTTCTAGATTTTATAAAAAACCTGTTTGTCACTAAAAAAAGTACGTGAAAAAATAATTAAAACTTTTCAAAACAATCCAATATGGAATTTCCAAAAAAATAGCTAAAGATTTGAAGGTTCATCGTCACACTGTTTCTAAAGCCATTAAACATTATAAGGAAGATTTGAACATTGAAAGAAAACCTGGCTCAGGAAGAAAAAAAAGGTCTAACGAGAACAACTCTTACGAAGAGCATCGAACACTTCTATCAGAAAAGCAGCTCATACGGTTAAATGCTCTGATTTTTTTGTGAGCAGAGCCAAAGCTAATGCTGTGTTGAAGTCGTATAAAGTCCAGAACGTTCAAGATCGCAATGCGGTAAAGAACTTAGAAGCAAAAGAACGAGCTACAAAATTGAGGTAAAATTGTATAAGAAATACACCTGTTGTGTGATGGATGATTAAATTTATGTACTGGCAGACTTTACACAACTTCCGGGTCAAGATTTTTATGTGGCTGATGGACGAGGTTATTTACAAGAGCAATACCGGACAAAAAAAAAGCGAAACAAAATTCCCAAGAAGTTTCTTGTGTGGCAAGTCATTTGCAGTTGTGGCAAAAGAAGCCTATCATTTGTGACATCAGGTACGATAAACACAGAAATATATATTACAGAGTGTCTACAAAAACGGTTCTTACCTTTCGTTAAACAGCACAGAGTGCCTTTATATTTCTGGCTCGATGTGGCATCATGCCACTATGAAAAAAGGCCTTAGAGTGGTATTCAAATAATAATGTCAATTCAACTGTCCATAACTTTGACCTGTGAGAGGTATTGAGCTCTTGTAAAAGAATTAAAGAACACAGGAAAGGTACAAAAAGGTAACGGAAGCAACATAAAATCATTAAAGGGAAAAATGGATAAATTTATAAATACCGACTAGTATGCCAATATTTTAATGTTTAATGAATTTGTGCAATATTTGAATAAATTTATGTATTTTGGAGAATTTTTATATTGAACGGTTTAAGTTGTATTTAACTTAATACAAGTATAAATTCGTTTGTTTACTGTTGAGGGAAAGCTTTCAATTGATACCCCATATTATATGTGTTGTTTTGAAAACGGTTATCACAAGACCCATCATAGTATTGTGAAAACATCATGGTTTATTTTTAGGGGTATCAAAAATCTTATTTTCTGTGAGTCGGTCTAACGTACAATCATGTAAACGTGTACGAAAATAATTTTCTAATATTATACTTTACTAATACCTCGACAGTCGTTTGAAATCGTTCATATTCGTCGTTGTTACCTTCGACATGCTACCCTCCCCTTCATTGTTAAATCTGTAGCATTGGAGTAGTTTTCTATATTTTGTCACAATACCGGTGTTTTTGAATCCCCATTTATTTATTTATTTGTATGTAGGTGTCGGTATGAATTTGTGATGGTGTGAGTGTTTGTTCAACACATATATACAGTGTTGGAAAAAATAATAGAAACGAGAGCTATCAATTTTTTTTACAAAACTAACTTGACTAATATAGTTGCAAAATTTGAAAAAAAAAGCTCTCGTTTCTATTATTTTTTCCAACGCTGTGTGTACATACATAGACTGGCCATAAAATTAAATTACCAAACCAAACACTCTTTTATAATACACATACACTCACACACATTCTTTTATAATACACTCACACACATATATATATATACATCCAGAAATCGAAACGAATTTAATTAAAAGTTAACTTCGAATTTGTATATTTTTTGTTGAAGGTTATACTAAGGAAGGCCTAAAAATCCATAAAAACTCTTCATTTTTTGTTTTCTGTTTGATACATTAAAAATAAACAGGATTCATCAGAATGCTTATTTGTTTCAACGACGACTAAGCTAATGTGAGATATCCTTAGGAGTGATATATTTAGAATCTGGTAGATAGGAGTGCAATTAGTGACATGATTGCACACTTGATCTTTATAAGAAATAGTTAAAAAACGTGTTTTATAATGAAATTGTCTCATTGTAAAAACTTCATTTTACTTCACAAGCACACAATACTGAATCAAGATTCTCAATAAACTAGAGGGTTATTGCTCTTGCTACAACTGTGTATATTCCAGCGGCATCTTCAAGCATTTTCGAGTATTACATAACAGAATGACTCGAATGTTCTATTTCCACAATGTTCACAGTTAATGTTGTCATACTTAAAAAAAATTAAATACATACTTAAAAACAATGTTATCAACATTTTTTATAAGTAGAAGTTTCTACTGATGGAAATGTTGCAAGCAGCTGTTACAAACCTTTAAATTCAAATTGATAATGCATTCGTATCAATATTGTTCGGCGTTATTTGGTCTTATACAACTCATCCTAAGTATATCAAATAAGAAATAATTTAAAAAAAAAAAAACATGTCATGAGGAAGTCCGGTATTTATACAGATACCTTAAGGAAAAATTCCTCCGAGTCATTCCTGAAATGTGTACACCTAGAAGCTGTCAAAAAGGTCTTCAGTGATTTAGCGGAATTAAATTATATCCTTAGAAAAAACTAAGAAATTGGATCAGCCTTATTTTCGATTTTTCCAACATCTACAATCAGCGAGAGAGTTTTTTTTCCAAGCCAAGTTTTATTAAAACTAGAGAAAAAATCGTTTTAAAGGAAAACATTTGAATTATATTATTTTTTTAAAGATTTTTTCAAAAGATCTCACTGAAATCCTAAAAAAACTCACATGTGTATACAATACCATATATCTTTTTTTGTTTTTCTTAATTAAATACGTACACAAAATTCGTGGTTTTATTTTTTCGGTTAAGCGAATAATTTAAAATTAGCCGATTAAATCTAAACCCCGATTAATAATTTTCTCGATTAGCCGATTAAACCAGATGTAACGTCCAAAAACCCACCTTAAAGTATACCAAGTCCGTCTGACCGCGGGTCCGTCCACGTATACCTTGTAATTAAACTATAGATCGCAATTTTAAAGATAATTCGACAAAATTTATAACCAAATTCGGTTCATTATTTTTCCTAGCCCCCATACGATTGCCCTATCCGAAAATAGTAAAGCTCTCATAAATACCTTATTTATATATATACATATTACCAAATTCTGTGACGATCGGTCCATAATTAGTCATAGCTCCCATATAAGGCCCACTTCCGAAAATCACTTTAACTAGCATAAATCTCTTAAAAATTCTGGTATTCGAATAAAATTCAATACAAATAAGTTATATATACAAAAGTCATGTCACCAATTTTTCCATAATTAGTCATATAAGGCCCACTTAACGAGTACAGATTTCTTAAAAATGTTGGTATTCCAATAAAATTCATCATAAATAAGTTTCATATATACAGAAAACATGTCACCTAATTTTATGGCGATTGGTTCATAATTAGTCATAGCTCCCATATACATTTTAAAACAAAACAATTTATAATCATCTTCTCGGTGTGTGGTATCTTCTTACTTGTTTTTTATTTAATCATAAAATACACAGGATAGGGTTATGTGTGAAATAGCAAATCGGGCACATGGCTTTGCTGGCACATACGCACTCTTTTATCAAAATTGTCTATGAAAAATTTGCAAAAATGTGGCTGGTTTTTATTGATGCAGCGTTCAATTTCCTTTTTCAATGTATAGGTGTTGCATAGATGTTTGACTTCAAACAATCCTATAAAAAGAAATCCAATGGTGCTAAAACATACAATCTAGGGACATAATTCGGAACACCGAAATGAAAGATAACACGTCCAGGAAGAGTAACGTATGCGGGATAAAATTGCAACAAAACGAAAAACGCTATATTTGTTTCCAACGTTAAACCAAATAATATATAAAACCTTTATAAAGTAGCCCATTGTATTAATTTAATGTAAGCAAAACATTGATCATATTGGCAGTTATGAATAAATTTATTTACAGGTGTTGGAAATACCGATGTTTGCACTTTTCTGAGCTCTTATTTGAGTTTCATGATCTTATTTTTCTCACTTTTTATTTTAAATAATCTACAAAAACTCTTCTATTTAAAAAGGTCCAAAAAATCTCTAATTAGTTTTAATTTAAAAACATTGGGACATTTTTTCACTTTAGAAAGTCTGGAATTTGAAGGGTATTGGAAAACACCATAATCAACTGGGCGTGACAGTTGGATGATGGAACAGTTAAGAGAACTTTTTTTTATGAAATGATTAATTTTGTGTACACATTTCATAATAAGGGTACTCATCTAAACGCTTAAGTTTCCCATTTGTGCAATTGTGCAAATTTGAGCGACGTGTGTCATGAACCCACCTTTTAAATTTTGAACAATTTTATACAGAAAATGTCTATTTCATAAAAATGTCAAACAAAAATAAATTCAACGAACGCTTAAAAATAAAGTTTTAAAAATTATATAAATTTAAATTCTAAAAATTTCTAATGAAAGTGAAATCTTTGGAACAAACAATGGTAAACATAGTTTGGAAGATTTTGCTTATGTTCTAGCTGTTGATTAATATTTCCATACACAATCCCATTCTGTTCCAAAGTCACACAATTTTCACATGTAAAAAATATTTGTAATATATTTGATTTTTATTTCTTATAAATAAAAGTAAACAAAAGCAGCTGATTCATGAAATGTACAATAAATTGAAGTTTGCGAGACTAATTTGTCGCGGAAACTTATCGGAGTTGTGCAAACAAATTTCCATACAATTTTTGGCAGTTCATTAGCGAGAGAGTAAAAATGCACAGATTGCACAGTTTGCGAGGCTTTTAAGCGTTTACATGAGGACCCTTAATATATTAATTAGAATTGATGGTTAAATCAAATTCCAAAAAAGTCAAAATTTGCAATTTACATCTGATTGATTAAGATCCATATATATTTTTTTTTAGAAAACAGATTATGTTCTACTTTCTACATCTTATCAATAATAGGATTATTTACTTTCAAAAAAATTCCACATCTATGCCTTTCACTGCCACTTGATGTTAAATATAACAAATTGTTCCCGATGAAAATAAATAAAGTATGGAAAAACTTGCAAATGTTTTTTCAAGGTAGTTCTTATTTTGTTAACATTCTGAAATAACTAAAAGACTAATTTTCAAATGGTGGTTTAAAACATTAAGGCAAGGCTAATAGCTCATGTACATTTTCTTTGGCCAGTGTCAAATATTTGTTGCAATTTCATTCCGCCTATGTTATCATGCTGGAATTTTATTGTTTCACAGGCTGCATAGCACAAGTCTTCTACGTCGATTCTGGCATAAAGTACATTGTTATCGTGTCATTGCTTGGGATGATTTTGCTCGAAATCTGGCCGGCAAACTTTCATTATTATTGAAAAATTGTCCAACAATGAATACTGTTGAACTGTTTTTTTTTTTTTTAGGTTGTAACACTTTTCTACTCATATGGCGGCAATTTCAAATCTTGCGTAAATATTCAGACACTCTTTATAGTTTTCTTTTAGATTTCCATTTCTAATAGCATTTCCACCAATTTGGATTTTTTGTAAAAATAAAGTGGGCTTTCATTTATCTAAAACAAATCGAAGTCTATGACTTCTTTACAACTTTTAATTTTTGAATGCTCTTTAAAGATCACCTTCGTATGAATTTGTGCAGAAATATACATATGTATTGACTATAAGTATATACACATACATATGTATATGGGCATTTCCATGACATCGTACGTGACATTTGAACTGAAAAATTATTTGGTCTTTATATTCCATTCAGAGTGTACTTATATTTATACGTACTTTCGAAACATTGTTATCCAAAATGGGGGTATATCGTACGTGACATAAAACGGAAATGATTTTGAGGTACATGTAGAAATATGCGAATCATGGGAGGCGTTTTTTTTTTTTTATTTTAATTTATACTAAACCAAATATTTGTCCTTTACAATCCGTCATATTAAAATAAAAACAATCTTTAGATGATTTTAGAATAAATAAAATTTAATATCGTTCGCGACATACCGTACGCAACAAATTTTTCTTCTATAGTAATAAAATACCAAACGGCCACATTCAGTATTACATGTGGCCATCGAAGTGGTATATTTTAGATGACTTTATGTTACTTGAATTTAGTTTTAAAAACTTAAGGCGATATCTGACTTGTTTGTTACTCAATACGCTGGCGTTTGTTGTACAAGTAGTAATATAGCTAGTGTAAGGTTTCTAATTGGCACTTTTCAAACTGCTGGATACATATTCAATTAATCGGGTTTCTGGTTTAATCGGTTAATCGAGCGAATAATTAATCGGGGTTTAGATTTAATCGGTTAATAATCGGTTAATTTTAAACTATCCGATTAACCGAATAGTTTCTATTTTCATTTTAAATTCAAAATATAACCACGAATTTTGTGTACTTATTTAAGCATTTCGAAAAATAAATAATATCACAAAAATATGGTATTTGAAATCCTTTTTATATACACATAAGAGTTTTTTAAAGATTTTAGTGAGATCTTCTGAAATAATCTCTTAAGAAAAGAATATAACTTAAAGGGTTTCCTTATAAACGATTTTTCTTTACTTTTAATACAACTTGACTTGGAAAAAAACTCTCTCACTGATTGTAGATGTTGGAGAAATCGAAGGTAAGGTATGACAAACAAAGACTATCCAATTTCTCCGTTCTTTGTTCAGTATTTTTTAAGCATATAAAATCCTCCATTATACCATTGAAGTCCTTTTTGAATTTTGAATACTTTTAATAGTTTGGTTAAGTTTTGATAAAAGACTCGTTTCAGTAATGTCTTCAGTTTCATCTTTTATCATGCCTCCTACGACTCATTAGGACAAAGTTCATCATGGAACATTCTAGAATAAAGGCCATATCCAAATTCCTTAGTTTCAGTTTCTGAGCTATACTTCAAAAAACTATTGTTAGAAGCGAATGTTCATGAGTTAAGAAATAAAATTTGTGTATTTAAAACTATATTTCTATATAAGTACAAAAAAAAAGAAATTTCGGTTAATGGGTTAATCGACACAAATTAATCGGTTTATTTGTTATTTGAAAATCGGTAATTTTAAATTATTCGAACAGTTAACCGACCAAAATTAATCGGTTAACCGATTAACGGTTAATCGATCCTAGTACATACTAATTAAATTAAAGACAGTGAGTTGAAGTTCTGTGATACTAGTATTAAGTTTGACTTATAGTATATGTTGTGTTGTTATGATTATTTATTTATTAATTCTGTGTCGTGAAGTCCAGTTTTTTTAAATAAAAAGTTTATTGACAAACAATGTAAACAATAGAATTTCAATTCAACAATAAAAGGAAACCTCTGAAGAAGTTTGAAACAAACAAACGAAACGTTGGGTGAAGATTGAGAATGAAAATATTTTGATATTTTGATTTTTATTTATACATTTGGTAACAAATGATTGACCATAAATAGCCCGTAAGATTGGTCATAAATAGAAAACTAGATAGTCTTCATATAGTCAAATTTTACTGCTTTTTTTTTTCTATTTAACTTATCTTGAAAAAGTTTCAAGGGTATATATTTTTTCAGTCGTGATTGAAATATACATGGAATTGTCCATATGCCTGAGTACGCAAATTATTTGCACAATATTTTTCTCGCTCTGATTGTATCGTATTTAATAGACTTGCTTTTAAATACTCTTATTTGCATATGCATATTTGCAGATACATTTTTAAAAATAGACTTTGCTGTACACAATCTCGAATTTTTGTTTCCGGTTGTTTTATTCTTATATATACTTAATACATGCATATGTGTATATTTTAATTTATTTGCTTGTGTATTTAAATTAATTGAAATAATCAATATTATTTTAACAATAATTTTTCCTTAAAATTTCCTTACACTTAATCCCATGCAATTATCCTTGCCACTCACTCAGGTGCTATTGTAAATATTTATACATGAAACGGATGACGATTTCGTTGCCGGCACCGTCATCATCGCCGTCAGTTTTTGTTTGACAAGTGTATGCATTGTACAGTTGAAAAGGGACACACACCCGGTGGTGGCTGACTGAGTTCACTGTGAGTGGTATGATGAATTGCTGTGTAATTCCATGATATGCTAATGTCATAAGCAAATTTAATTAATCTGTGATTTCATTTAAAAATAACTTAATATTAAATCATTAAATCATCATTTACAAATGTACTTACATTCACCCAAAGAATATGTTGCTAAAAAACCAAAAAAAAAAAAAAAAATAATTGCTCGATTGTTTTTTTGTGTTTGAAAGTCTAGCTACTTCCTCACTGCTCCATGTACGAGTTATTTTATTGTAAGTTAACAATGGTTTGAACATAAACATATAAATTAATATAATATGAACAAAAAAATGTATTGTTTCGACTGGTGTTTAACCACTAACATCTCGTTTTTCAATCAAACACACTAGAAAGCTGTGCTAAATGCAAAAGTTCTTTACCAAACTGTATACAAATAAGTACCTACTCTACTAAATTAAATAATGTGCTGGGTAACGACCACTCATTACTAAATAATGTATGTGGTAACTAGTTGCCATTACCAAAATTCAAACAATTTTTGCTGGGGTGATAAACTATTCAATTTACGCTAGCCTTCTTTATGTTAGAAAATAT
Source organism: Calliphora vomitoria (assembly GCA_942486065.2). Classification (NCBI taxonomy): domain Eukaryota; kingdom Metazoa; phylum Arthropoda; class Insecta; order Diptera; family Calliphoridae; genus Calliphora; species Calliphora vomitoria. The sequence goes on from OW818029.2 coordinate 62,852,115, forward strand.
GAAAGTAATTTCTGGAGGCATATAAAATATATATATATATATTTCTTTAAGGAGTGAGATCGTAAAATTCTTAACACACGTTTTTCATTAAAACTTTTTTTTTTAACTCAAGTATTATTTGATTTTTTTTTTTACCAAAAAACAGTTCGTTATTATGTTTAATGTTGTTAATCTGATTAAAATGAATGACAAGAAAAAAGTGCGTACTAAAATTATTAAATATTTTCAACAAAACCCAACTTGGTTCTACAAAAAGTTAGCCAAGCATTCAAAGGTCTGCCGTCAAACTGTTTCCAATGTTATTAAACAGTACCGGGAGAACTTGTCCGTTGATTTAAAACCTGGTTCAGGTAGAAGGAATGGTCCACATGATGTTTCTAAAGCCAAACAAATAGAAAACATTTTCAAAAGAGCTCCCAACACATTCGGTAGGAAAGCAGCCCGGTTAGCTCAGTGCTCGGACTATTGAGTATGAAAAGTTAAAGCTAATGCAGGTTTAAAAACATACAAGGCTTAAAAAGTTACTGACAGGAACGCTGCTAAAAATTTAGAGGCCAAAAACAGAGCACGGATATTGAAGTCAAGTTTTATAAAAAAATATTCTTGCTGCATAATGAATGACGAAACGTATGTTCTGGCAGATTTTTCGCAACTTCCTGGTCAAAAATTGTATGTTGCTGATGCTCGAGGGAATGTTGAAAAAAGTATAGGACCCAAAAGCAGACAAAACTTCCCAAAAAGTTCTTGGTATGGCAAGCAATATGCAGTTGCGGCAAAAAAGCCAAACATTTGTTACAAAGGGCTCTATAAATACCGAAATTTACATCAAGGAATGTTTACAAAAAAGGCTGCTTCCATTCATAAGACTTCATAATGTGTCCACTTATTTTTGGCCTGACTTGGCATCCTGCCACTATGGTAAACAAGCCCTTGAGTGGTACAAGACCAATAATAAATATGGTATTTGTACCAAGAGAGGCAATTCCTCCAAACTGCCCGGAGCTAAGGCCAGTAGAGAGATATTGGGCGCTTATTAAAATAAAATTGAAGATCACAACAAAGGTGTCCAAAAGTGTGGTAGATTTTAAACGGAGATGGACAACCTGTTCGAGCAAAGTGACAGAAAGCACTATAAAAACGTTAGTGGAAGGGTTTCCGAAAAAGGTTCAAAATTTCATCACTAGTGATTGAAACTATAACAATATATATATATTTTTTTTTGTAAATTGTAGTAATAATTTCAATTAAAAAAGAAAAAAAATAAAACTGTAAATTTAGTGGTTTCGTTTTTATTAACATATATGTATGTTAAGAATTTTTCGATCTCACTCCTTTATAACTGATATAAATTAACTTAATCCAATTTGAGCTCAAAATTGCAAGCAAATGTATTGGATTGTTATGATAAATGCCAACACACAGGAGCGCTCGACCTTAATTAACCATTGTTATACGCTGTTGGATACGCCTCAAAAAAATGTCATATTGTTCATTTAGAGCAAATAAGGGAATTAATTAAAACCTAAAAATGTACCACTATTTCCAGTAGTCTAGATAATCAATGATTGATTCGTCCTAGGACAAACATATTCGAAATGGTATATTATAATGAAATAAACCTAATTGTATGTGTGTCGAACTAACTATGTATATGTACCTACATATATGTATTTATCACATATTCCTGTTTATCCACCTCTTCACTCTATTCATTAAATTTTAAAATGGTTCTTATAGGTAACTTTATTTATAAACATGAGTAGTTAAAAAGCGTAAAAGTAGTGCAAAGGTTTCAAATACAATTTCAATAATGATGATACTCGTTATAACATTTTAAAATGTAAACATTGAAGTTGTGCCTACTTCACTTACAAATGTTTCCCTTCACTTACTTGCATGTAAACAACATTATTTACATGTAGACAATAAATGTTAACATTGAAAAAATTCACTTTTGCTCTTTTAAAAAATATGTATAGAATGTTATCAGTATATAGCAAATAGAGTAGTAGCATTTGTGAGCCTTTTATTTAAGTACGTACTTTTAAAATTTTATTTAGGTCAATTGATTGTGATTTTACTTAATAAATATTCATTTTTATCTCAGCTCATCTTAATCATAAGAAAAATATAAAACAAACCTTAAACTACAAACCTTAAACTACTGTATGTTGAGAAATATGAACGATATACAGTAAGAGAGTTTAGAAAATAGTGGAAATAAATTTACAATTTTAAAACGAATAGTCCGATTTTAATTAAACTTCCCAAGTTAATACAATATGTAAAAATTACGTTATGAATTTGGACCTCGGGGCCCCAAAATAGGGTACCTTGTGTATATGCAAAATTTAAAACGATCCCATCTGAAAGATTTTTCTATATGTGGAATCTAATAGTTGAGGTATGTACCTATACATTAGCTGTTATAGTTTACAAGATTCGCATTTTAAAGAGGATCAAATTTTTAGGAATTTTTTTTTAATATTATTACTTTGTAACAGATTTGTTTAAAAATCAGTACTGCGTCAAATGTTAAGGACTGAGATCGAAAAATGTTTAACATACATATATGTTAATAAAAAATGATACCACTAAACTTACAGTTTTCAATCTTTTTTTATTTGATTGAAATTATTGTTACAATTTACAAAAAAAAAAAAAAAAATTATTTTTATAGTTCTAATCACTAATGATGGAATTTTGAACCTTTTTTGAAAACCCTTCCATTATGATTTTTATAGTGCTTTATGTCACTTTGTTCGAACAAGTTGTCCATCTCCGTTTAAAATCTACCATACTTTTGGACACCTTTTTGTGCTCTTCAATTCTCTTTTAACAAGAACCCAATATCTATCCACTGGACTCAGCAGTTTGGAGGAATTGCCTCTCTTGGTACAAATACCATATTATTGGTCTTGTACCACTCAAGGGCTTGTTTACCATATATTTCAGTGAATGTATCAATAATTAAATTAGGAATTTAGCACATTAAATCTAAATCTTACATTAGAGACTTTTAACAGAAAATTATTAGCTATAATTATTAAATTAGGAATTTAGCACATTAAATCTAAATCTTACATTAGAGACTTTTAACAGAAAATTATTAGCTATAATTATTAGTATAAATTAAAATTCACTTTTTCCTGGAAATCATTGACAGAAACCTTAATGCTAGAAACTCGTTGATAAGAGATTGAAAGAACACTTGCCTGTTAGACCATTTTATCATTTTCAGGTGTACCTATAAATATATCACCTACTATTTCCAATTATATCTTTGAGTACAATAAGACAACACATCCATCTGCCGCCGCTTTTAGAAATCTACGAAATTTCGAGTTTATCTTGAACAATCTAAATTAATTATTTACAATTTTACGTGTGGCATAATTTACAAAACCTTTGAGAATTATAGATGCACAAACCCATACACACAGAATCAAATACTCAAAATGAGAAATTATAATTTATTTTCGGACATTTGTGGCACAAACGAATCTTCTCTTTACATGATAATGATTTTGAGGCAGAATGTGTATGTGTGGAATGTTTGTATAAATGGTTTCAATGGAAGGGGACGATGATGGATGTTCCAAGGACAATAATAAAAACAACAACAACAATGACGACAATACTGATTATATATTCTAATGAGTATATTGCGTAATTAAAGCATTATCACCTTTGGAAACAAACCATAATCGTTTTAAGTTTGATTTGTCATTGTCAACAATAGTGACAGAGTCATTTTAGTAATTATCACGTGAACATAAAGGAATCATTGATTCATTTTAAGTGTCCTTTTGTTTAAGGTGATGATGATATACATTATGAATGTATGTATATTTACCTAAAACGCCTGCATAAAACAAGATATCATTTAAATATATCAATAACCATTATACATACTCATTTGTAAAATTAATTAATTAAATGTATTTTCCCTCTTTAACGCCCTTTTTAAAGCATATAATTTATAATTGCAGCAATAGCGAAACATAAAACGTTGTATATAAAACTTATTCTATATTCTCAATATTATTTTTCAACAAAATCAATAAGTATGCCAAAAAAAAAGCATTGCAACGTCAAAACTTTTCCACTTAACGCAGTATGAAGCTATACTTTGGAGAATTTTCTCTCCTCGTCATGTTGTTGCTCCATGTAAATTGTATCTTTTGTAAAACTTTTTTGTGAGCTCAAAAGGAACAAAAGGTGGCATGTTGATGTCAACTTCAATGTAAAACTGAAAAACTAAATAAATTTACTATAACTTTTAAAATTTTGTAAATTTAGTTTACAAAATTTATTTTCTTTTTATGAAAATATCGTCAACATATTAACATTGATTGCTTTTTGGGTATAAAAAAAAATAATTTTTAACATGTCTTAAATCTTTTCTATGTTGAATTTTAACAATCACCTATCATTTTTTGGGATATCTTTATGAAGAGATTTAAGTTGTTGAAAATTTATATGTTATGTGCACAATTTCATATCATCAGCTATTTGGACTAATTGTGTTTATGTTTTGAATGTTGTCGTCATTGCGGTCTGGTGAAATGTGTATGTCCTCTATACAAATTTTCCTCAGTAATGCCCATCTTCAAGAAATTTCATATGACACTAAGGAGTGAGATCGAAAAATTCTTAACATACATATATGTTAATAAACACGAAACCACTAAACTTACAGTTTTAATTTTTTTTATTTGATTGAAATTATTATTACAATTTACAATTTACAATTTACAAAAAAAAAAAAAAAAAAAAAAAAAAAAAAAATATTTTTATATTTTTAATCACTAGTGATGAAATGTTGTCACTTTTCTCGAACAGGTAGTCCATCTCCGTTTAAAATCTACCACACTTTTGGACACCTTTTTTGTGCTATTCAATTCTCTTTTAACAAGAGCCCAATATCTCTCCACTAGCCTTAGGTCCGGGCAGTTTGGAGGATTTGCCTCTCTTGGTGTAAATACCACATTATTGTTCTTGTACCACTCAAGGGCTTGTTTATCATAGTGAAAGGATGCCAAGTCAGGCTAAAAATAAGTGGACATATTATGAAGTCTTATGAATGGAAGCAGCCTTTTTTGTAAACATTCCTTGATTTCGGTATTTATAGAGCCCGTTGTAACAAATGATTGGTTTCTTTTGCCGCAACTGCATATTGCCTGCCATACCAAGAACTTTTTGGCAAGTCTTGTCTGCTTTTGGGTCCTGAACTTTTCATCAACATTCTCTCGAGCATCAGCAACATAAAATTTTTGACCAGGAAGTTGAAAAAAATCTACCAGAACATACGTTTCGTCATCCATTATGCAGCAAGAATATTTTTTTTTATAAAACTGGACTTCAATTTCCGTGCTCTGTCTTTGGCCTCTAAATTTTTAGCAGAGTTCCTGTCAGGAACTTTTTGATGCTTGTATGCCTTTAAGCCTTCACTGGCTTTAACTTTTCATACCAAATAGTCCGAGCACTGAGCTAACCGGGCTGCTTTCCTACCGGATGTGTTGGAAGCTCTTTTGAAAATGCTTTCTATTTTTTTGGATTTAGAAACATCATGTGGACCATTCCTTCTACCTGAACCAGGTTTTCTATCAACGGACAAGTTCTCCCGGTACAGTTGAATAACGTTGGAAAAAGTTTGATAGCAGACCTTTGATTGTTTGGCCAACTTTTTGTAGGACCAAGTTGGGTTTTGTTGAAAATATTTAATAATTTTAGTACGCACTTTTTTCTCGTCACTCATTTTAATCAGATTAACAGCAAATGAATATAATTGACATTAAACATAAAAACTGACATGTTTTACTTGATCAAAGAAAAAAAAATTGGGTTCAAAGTTTTAATGAAAAACGTGTGTTAAGAATTTTACGATCTCACTCCTTAACCAAATAAAAAAATTTTGTCAAATATTTGTATACCCTTCACCATGTGTGATGTATATAAGTTTTCCGTTTGTAATTTCTACAATATTCATTTGCAATCATATATAACACTGCGGAACAGACATTTTGGTGCCCGAGATTTGAACTACGTTTTGTACAATTTGACTAACCCTCATTACTATGTTATACTCGTTATTTTCCAAACAGCTCGCGTTTTCGAAATATCGCGGTTTTTATATTTTCATGGAATACCCTATTTTTTTGGAGCTTTTTTCAAAATTTTTGGGTAATGCAGCTTAGAATGTGAAATTTTTTACCACTGATCTACGTAAACACATGTTTCTTTTGAGTATAATAATTCTGGTGGATGTTGTGGCATATTTGTGTGATTTTTCATGAATGTTGAAATTTGACTCTAGCTTTATCCTTAATAAAATGTCTTATTCCAGAAATTCTAAATAAAAATTTAACACTGCATATTCAAGACATTACAGCAAACTCAGTTTTTAATTCAAATGAAAAATTAGTTATAAATTTAATGAAATATTTAGATTATACTCCGAACTTTCACATCCTAAAAAAATATTTTTTTTATAAATAAATTTTTAGGTAATCATTAGTCTTACTTCTTAATACACATTTAAATCTAACTACAGCAATAGAAATTTGCTGAAAATATTTTAAAATTTTTATAAAAACGCTAGTTTATTTTATAAAAAAAATAAATTTTTACACACATATAGATTTATTTCTACATTATATATCCAGGAATTGTCTAAGTTGCGAATTTGAATACCAAAATAAGCTAAATACCAGAACAGTGTATGTAATTGATTTTCGCTGAGCTTTTAACGTATATTCGTAACAAATGTAACAAAACATATTAGGATCTTTAATTCAGCATCTCATCTTACTAGCCATAATGAAATAATATAATAAGAGAAATTGTATTTTTAAAAAGCAGGAAATTAAAGAAATTTTTTTATTTTTAAGGCATTCGCTGCCAATTACAGAAAAACAGACCTTCTTTACCTAACAGAAATATTGATAGATAAAGTAGTTTTTTCTTAGAATTAATCTAAAAAAATAAATCTTTAGTTTAAGTATAATCATTTAGGTGTTAAACATTCAAGATACAAACATTAGTATAGTTTTTTTTAATACGAAAAACATATAAAAAAAATATTGTAAAACTTCGAGTTATTTGCCAAATAGTTTAGTATGTTTTCAGCGAATTTTAAATTTGTTTATATAAATTAGTTTATTGATATGTTTTTATTATATATCGTGAAAAAATTTTGAGCCCTTTTACCATAGGTCAAACTTATGATATGTCCCATATATGTTTTATCAATTACATTTTTCGCTGCACTATTCCAAAATTTCAATTTTGTTCCCTTGTGTAATCCATAGTTTTGTGTTCGGTGTTATTCGAAAATCAACAATTATTCTTCGGCAATCTTTTTATTATAAAAACAGAGGAAACGTATTTAATAGCCACCCAACTGGCTTTATTAATTAGATAATTTTATGGCATTAATGTTTAAATATATTTCGGGCATATGGCCGCCGCGGCTAGCGCATACATGGCGTAACTTGGAGATACAATTTCCACACACCCTTTGCAGTAAATTAGGCTGTATTTCAGCATTAACGCATATAATATTCGCTTTCAAGTGCTCTATTATTTCTTGTTTATCTGCATAGACCTGGGACTTTATATCCCCATAGAAAATAATCTAATAGCGTCAAATCACATGAATGAGGTGGCCAGTTCATTTCTTGAAATTATTCGTACGCTAAATGTGTCCCTCAATAATTTCATCCTGCTAAAACCACATGACTGCAATACTAAAGCCTTTCAACTGAGGCACAAACAAGTTAGTATGCATGTATCTATACCGATCAACGTTGTAACGCACTGTAACGTTTCGACAATTGTTATTTGTGAAGACATATGGACCAATGATTGCACCGGCCCACAAAGTTTACCAAACAGTGAGTTTTTCTGGATGTAATGGTGTTCTGACAATGGTTTGATGATTAATATCGCTCCAAATGCGTCAATTCTGTTTATTGACATAGCCATTTAAACAAAAGTGTTCTTCATCACTGAACAAAATTTTCAAATGATATTGTGTGTCAATAGCGATGTTTCCTTTGGCCCATTCACCAAATGTACGGCGCGAACGATGATCGTGAGGCTTCAATTCCTGTACGAGTTGCATCCAAGATCCCAAATCAAAATTTTCCATAAAGTATATTAATTGATAAGAAGGACTATGCTGCACACCATCAATCGCTTGTTCTGTGCGCACTGTACGGCGCGTATTATCGTTAAGATGCATATTTTTTCGAAGTAATCGTTCTGATGGACGATTATGTACACCATGAAATGCACGTGTTTATCGATTTAAACCATGCTTTTCAAAATAAATTTGAACAATTTGTAAACGTGGCTCTGGCGTTAATTCATGATAAATTGTCAAATCAAACTAACCTCTAAACAACCGAGAACTGTCAAATCAGCTGTCACAGAAAACAGTGCTGACAATTTAAAGTTATCCGCCTCTAAAAAAAACACCCTTTATTATAAGGTAATTTCTAAAAATCTATTTAGATGGTATAAATAGACCTAACAATGGATAACAGGATTTTAGATCCTAATGATTCATCCACCAAATTCCTCTAATTGTACTTTATCATTTAATTAACACTGAAAAAAACTATTTTCTATAGAAATAATTGGTATATTGATTTTGTTATTCCATTTGAAACACATACAAATATTTGTCGCAGATCTACATTAGTATATATAGTCTGAGTCCTAGCTCACAAATAATCTATGTTGAAAAGGTTTGTTTGGTATTGAAAATGGACAATATCGGTCCATGATTTCACCTAGCCCCATACGGAATACTGTTTAAGCAGTCATTAATATGTTGATTATTCGCCAATACTGATACAATGCTGCACAAATTAGTTCTAAGTACTCTGAAATTATACTGTAAAGTATGGCGAAAATCGGGCAACATTTTCCCTAGTCCCCATACAAGGTCCCCCTCAGAAAATGTGTTATAATAACAATATTTGTCAGAACTTGTAGGCCTAGGTGAGAACATACTAAAACCGTTTTCAAAGATTTTGAAACACCTTAAAAATGTTGAATTGTCTTGAAACAATTGTTTTATGGTAGGTCGTAGTACTTTAGTTCCTCTAACTCACACATTCTTAGACCGATTTCAGAATTTTAAACAATTATGGAGAGACAAAGAACTAAGTTTTCATGCATAAAATATATATTCCAAGAAATTATGTAAGTTTTTATAAAAAGTAATTTTTCAAATTCAACAATAGTTTTTTGCACAGTATTTTAAATACAATTTTATATAGAAATAAACGATATATCACTTGTTGATATGGGTTTATATTTGCAAAAGTTATAAAACTTTTTCGAAAAATGTTCGACAAAATTTACCTTGTAAATTTAAAACTGCAGAAAAAAACAGTTTTTTTAAAAGAGGTGTTAATGAAAGGTTGAATATCTTTTACAATTTTCTACCGATTTAAAAAATTAAAACCATGTTTTGTTAAGAACTTTGTATTTTTATAAACTTTCAATCAAAATAAGCAATGAAAAGCTACTAAAATCAAAAAAGTTGATACATTTTTTTTTTAGATATTCTTAACAAAAACATTACTTATAACTTACAAATGTATCAAAATATGCACGTAATTTTAAATCGTAATCACTTTTCGAACAAAACCTGACTCAGTTACAGGTCGATAAGTTGACGAACATCAATGAAAACGTTTTTTTTAGAATAACATCTGAATTTGAGGGTGTTTCTGAAAATTTTAGACACAATTTGTAATCAAGTAACTCAGATCCAGAGGGGGTGAAATATGAATTCCCCTCCCCCAAAACCTAAAAGTTCTCATATAAAAAAGATGAAATAAAGAAAAATGTAGAACGCATTTTGATATTCCCCCGCCCAAATGGTTGTCTATATATAACCCACTCTAGGTCGTTTTCCAATTTTTTTTTCACTGTAGCGTCGTGTAGTTAATATTGTGATGAAATTGGACATATACATGTTCTGTATAAACCTAAATCTTTCTACCAACTTTTGAAAGGATCGGTCCATAATTGATCCTACCCCCTTATGTGCCCTATATCAGAAAAATATTTTATTATTAATAAGTTATAGATTGTATAATGATATTAACATAAATTTCGCATTAAGTCATTTAAAGTTTTAAGAAATCAATTACTCTATCAAATTCTGTACAACTCCGACCATAACTGATTTAAGTCCCCATATAAGGCTAAAACTACATATTGATGGTGGGTATACAAGATTCGGCACATCCGAATACAATACTCTAACTTGTTAAATAGTATGTGAGACACAGATAATTGATTTAAAGGGGTACATGAACAAATATTCATAATTCAATTAGCTTAATTTCTAGTGTCCGACCGAATATTTGGTTTCGGATTAGGGTTTATCAGCCTAGTTAGCTGAATACCGAAACTTTTGTAAAAAATCATCCGTCAAAAAAAATGTTCTGTTCAAGGTGAAAAAAGATTAATTGAGTAAACTGGATGCTGCAGGGCAACGGACAGCAGTCGGATTTGTCGTCTTCGATTTAAACGAAATTCACCATATTAATTATGTATTGCAAGTGTTTATCATAGACTTTTTGACAGAGTCGATTAAGCGATAGGTTTTGTTTGCGTCCAAACATTCCTAATCAAACAAATTCCACAAAATACATTGCGGGCCACATTTTGTATACAACAGTATGAAACTAAAAAAAAACCAAAAGCAGCAAAAAGTTTGTGGGATTAAACACGTACTATCATCATATTACACAAAAAATAGAAAAAAAGCAAACATAAACCTGAGAAACTCCAAAAAAATCTAATGTATAAAACAAAAACCACAATTTCCGTTAAAGAAGTAGTTGGTGATAGTCTTGTATTATTGTTTGCAACACAAAGTTCTAATTAGAAGTTTTTGTAGTTGTAGTAGCTAAAGTAGAAGTTACAAAAAAATATATATATATATATATAAAGAAAATTAGGTAAAAGTTATATTCATTGCATATATCCTTTATTATATAAAATAGCTTGTATGCTACTTAGTTTGGTACAAAAATCATTAAATACTTTTGAATTTTATCATGATTTTATTAAATTTGACAAATATAAACATAAATTAGAAAGTTAGTTTTTGCAACATATTTATGTATTGTTCGTGATGACAATATTGTTTAGTCATTATTACAGCTTTATGAAAAATCCATTGTGTAGCATCACACTGAATTCGTTTTTGTCCTTATGATGTTATTTATTTGTGTTTTCTATAAATATATTTATGTTTTTAAATTATCAAAACTTGTTTCCAAGATACTAAAAGGGAATAGCTATCTTCCTCCTTTTAAACTCAGTTGTTTGCTTGATTAAAGTTTAACCACAACTTGTGTCGTGGGTGGGTGGGTTACTGTTAATAGTAGCAAGTAGTAGCAGTAGTATTTAGATACGTGCAGCACTGCAGCTTCTAATTTAATAAAAATTATAACGTTCTTGATGGGTAATTTGAAGTTTTAAAAATGTTTCAAATTGTTAATGGTCACGTAAAAAGTTTTTAAAACGTTTCTTTTCTTTTTAGAATATAAGTAATTTTCAGCAAGAAAACATCAAGTATACATGTATTTATAGTTTTATTAATGTTGTTAAAAGATTTACTTCTTACATTTTTCACAATATTCATTTGTGAATTCGGCTGCTATTGTTTTAAATTATCCTTTAGAAAGAAATGACCGTTAAGTGCGCAAATTCTATTTCATTATTATTAATCATTATACAGAACAATCAGAAACAATATCCGTTATTATTTACGAGTTTAAACGTCTGCAAGGGTGACCCTCATTTTGCACTTTTTATATTTCCAAGCTCCCAAGGTCTAAAATATGACAATATGAACGCAATCATATAACGTTTAGAGGTTGCACATTTTATTTGAAATTCAGAGTTTTGATAAAAAATTGAACAGTTTCGATATCAGATTTAAAAGGGTTAATAATGTCCTAGAAATTTAAAATTACTAACTTAACATAGACTAGAACATAGACTAGGAAATGTGTTTATTAGAATCGACACAACTTTTTTAATTTTTTTTAAATTTTGTTAAAAAAAATTTGAAATTTGATTTTTGTATCAAGTTATAGGGATGTTTAAATATATTTTATATTTAAACATCTTTGAATATTTCTCAACTTTTAAGTTTTTGTAAATACGAAGAATATTATGTGCAACCTCTAAATGTAAACCAAGTGTACTCAAATTTTTAGACTTGGGAGGATCCATCCCACTATCTCTACAAATCGTAGAATAAGTAATCGTTATAGTTGTGATAATTTTTTTTATATCTCAACTATTTGTATGTCAATATTGTAGAAATTACCAAATAAATATACATTCATATATGCATATAAAGCAACAAGGTTGGCTATTGTTACCGCTAAGCTACCGTTAGCCTTAAAATACCTTTTCAGCTCGACTACCGTTACTGCTAAACTATCGTTACTGAAATAACTGCAATTACCATTACCGCTAAAATACCGTTACCGATTTAATCGTTACTTCTAAATTATGTAACCGCTATTAAATAAATAATTATACCCTAAACCACCATAGTGGGGAGGGTATTATGCGCTTGTGCTGATGTTTTTTTGAAGATATTGTGAAGAAATTTGCTTAGCAATTATTGCTAAGCAATAAGCTGTCAGTTCAGTTGTCATTAATGTCAAATTTCTTCTTTCTATGAGGCAGAGTAATTATGCATATTCATTTAATATATTAGGCTGTGCCGAATCTTAAATACCCTCCATCTAAATATGATAAGAATTATTGAAATTACATTGGTATAAACACTTTAATATCCATATTCAATGTTTGTTATTGGAAATAGTTTATAGCGGAAGATATTTTATTTTAAATGTATAAAAATGTTATCTACAAGGTGGCGCAAAAGTATACTTCCGATGTTTTTTGGCTGTAATTAAAAAAAAAAAAAAATTAAAAACTTTGATTCTTCTTGTGGATTATTTTTATTTGGTCTTTTAATTTTTTTTACATCAAGTCGAGAATATGATGTCATGTAAATGGCCGCCGCCACAGTTGATTGTCATTTGAGCCCTTTTTGTGGCATTTTCCATCACTTTGGCCAAAACTTCCGGCGATAGAGAGTACCCGCTAAGATGGAAATGGGCCTCACCACTCATGATTATTTTTGATGAAAAATCATCTTCCTCTTGGTGGTGATTAAGGATGGCTTGAGCGTATGTTAGACGCGATTGGCGGTCAGCAGCTAACAGCTGATGCACCGTCTGGACTTTGTACGAAAACATCTTCAAATCTTGTACCAAAATTCGCTGTAAAGACCGTCGACTGATACCAATTTGCGTGGCACGTCGTCTGGTTGATGTCGACGGCGCTTCCATGACATCCTCGGCTACAGCAGCAATATTCTCTGCAAAACGGCTACTCCGGGGTCTGGCAGCATCTCGTGTTGTGCCAGTCTCTTCGAGGCGAGCGGCTAAACGTCGCAGTGTTTCACCAGTAGGCGTTGAACGGCCTGGAAATCTGCGACGAAATTCACGTTGTGCCAAAGTCACCGACCGATTATTGTTCAAATAAATAGTCAGCAATATTCCGCGTTCTGGAGCAGTGTAGCGTAATTTATTATTAGTGTAGCAAAATTTATAACATTTTCTGATAGGAGGATTACTTTTGCGCCACCTTGTAATTCAGCGATTTATAATTGAAATAACTACATATTCTTACCATTTTCAATAGAGTTTGTCCTTTTTTCATATTATAACATACGACATTTAAGAATTTATATACTTAATAATTGGTTAACATTACCCGATTGGCTCAACAATATCCTTATTCACCACAAGTGAAGTAAAGTAAATAAAATTTGGTACGGCGATTTCTATATATATAAGGATTATTTACGTCGAATTTGTAGCTGATAAAGACATTTATAAGAGAATTATGAGTACTTAAGCGAATTTCGAAAGTGTACCTTATATGGGAGCTATGGCCAAATATGGAACGATATTTACAAAATCCTGTAGTATGATTTTTAAACACAAATTACTTATCTGTCTAAAATTTTGGTTTGCTATTGTTATTGTTTTGATGTTTATGCAAGTTAATATGTTTTTCCGAAGTGGTCCCTATATGGGACCTATTACCAATTTTGCGCCGATCTCCATACAATTCATTACAACCATTTTTGTATATATGTAAATTACTTATGTCGAATTTTAACTTGACAGCGACATTTTTAAGATATTTATGTTTATTTAAGTGATTTTCGGAAGTGAACTTTTTATGGGTGCTATGGTCAAAAGTGAGCCGTTCCACACAAAATTTAGTGTTGTGATTTATTTTAGCACGAAACTTATTTTTGCTGAATTTTGTATGGGTACTGCTATTCTGTAGGTATTAGTATAGCACCATATTTCGGGAAGAAATATGCATGGAGGAGAAATCATGGACCGATTCTTACCATTTTTAACAGAGTTAGTCATTTTTTGTTTGTTTAGGTTGTCTCATATTTTGGTTCATAACTTTGGTTCTATTGTACCGATATTTTGTTTGTAAGTCTGCCAATTTTATTTGTGCATTTTGGACGTGAGAGTGTTTTACACAGACGGACATAGCTCAATCGACTTAGTATTTCAAAAGGACAACACAAAGTAATTAGTGGAAAAAATGCTTCAACACAAAATATAAGAAAAATACATTTCTGTTGTATTATTAAAGAAACAAATTACAAGTAATTAAATCATGTTATTTTAAACAGATTTTTATTGTATTTTTATTGCTAAACATAAGTGTACAATACGCAATAGCAGAAATTTAAAATAATTAATCTATTTTTATACCCTACACCACCATAGTGGGGAGGGTATAATGGATTTGTGCAGATGTTTGTAACGCCCAAAAATATTAGTCTAACACCCACCTTAAAGTATACCGATCGACTCAGAATCACTTTCTGAATCGATTAAACGATGTCCGTCCGTCCGTCTGGCTGGTTGTCCATGTAAACCTTGTGCGCAGAGTACAGGTCGCAATTTTCAATATATTTCGATAAAATTTAGTACATATCATTTTTTCTGCCCAAGGACCAAGCCTATTGAAATTGGCTGAAATCGGTCCATTATTTCACCTAGCCCCCATACAAATGTCCTCCCGAAATTGGACTTTATCGGTCATAAATGTTTAATTTATATAGGTATCTACACAAATTTTTCTCCAAATAAATTTTATATATACAGAATTTATGTCACCAAATTTTGTTATGATCGATCCATAATTAGTCATAGCTCCCATATAAGACCCGCTTCCGATAATCACTTTAACGAGCATAAATCTCCTTAAAATGTTGGTATACACATAAAATGCAACATAAATAACTTTCATATAGACGTTAATCACATGACCAAATTTCATGGTGATCGGTCCATAATTTGTCATAGCTCCCATATAAGGCCCACTGCCGAAAATCACTCACGAATATAAATTATTTAAATTTTGAAAGAATAATGTTTTTGCTCACTTACTTAGTGTAGGGTATTATAAGGTCGGGCTTGACCGACCATACTTTCTTACTTGTTAAAATTGAAATTTATCTCTTTTTTGAGAAGAGCATCATGCTATAAAGGTTATCAAATGCTTGACATTTAATAAAGGGCTTTAGTTCAAATCATTTACAATATGATATCTTTTCGCGAAAGTCTATGTATATTTTGTTAACCGAATTTTTTAAATTATACATATTTGTATTTATATATTTAATTATTTAAATTAATCATAGATATTCAATATATCTACCTACCTTTTCATTTAAATAAAAGACACACTGTGCAGTAATAGACTATATTTGCATATAATAGTGCCATAATGATTTATTTTCAATACATTTGAAATATTTCAATTAAATTACTTACTAAAATTTAAAAAAAATTATAAATACACTCTGATATTTTTAAACATTTACACAACAACACAAAAAACAAGTTAGAGTACTACATTCGGTTATGCCGAATCTTAATTACCCTCCACCTAAATATCATAAGAATTATAGAAATTACAGTGGTATAAAACTTTAATATCCGTTTTAAATGTTTTTTATTGGGACTTAGCTCCGATTTTGAGGATTGGTACAAATTTACGCAGAATTCAGATGAATATTTCTCAATGTGACACACGGAATGACACACTTATATTCACCTCATTCACCACTTATGGTGGTGGACGGTATAAAAAATTCCACAAAAAATTTTATTTTTAACAAACTATGTATAACCAAGTGTAAAAGCATCAGAATGTAATTTTCCTTATTTTTTTTTTTTTTTAAATTAATACCCTCTATATAAGAGAATGTAAATTAAAATTTATTATTTTATTTTTATCTCAATTTTATTTAAATAATACTTATTTTGTAAATATATCTTTACTGAATAATTAACCTATTTCGTTATTATTTCTAGGTAAGTTATGATGTTATTGTCTTCACATAATAATGATTTAAAATTGAACAAAAACTATTGGCGATTTTAAGGCAGTTTAAATACTGAAACATTTTGCGTAACGCCTACTTAAATGAAAGTTAGGCTTAAGCCTTTAGTTTATGATACGTAATATTTACTTGGGGAAGTAATTAGAAGCAATAAAATAAGCTTTAAATATTTAAACTGCTGACAAACTATCTGCACTTTTAGTTGGTAAGTAATGAGAAATTTATTAATTTAATATATTGTTAATTAAATATAAAGGCTATTGTTTAAACAAGTTTTAGCCTAATTTATAGACCTTAAGATAAATAGTTGAACTGAGTTCATTTCCATGGAATGCTTTAGTCATTTTGAAACAATTTGTCTTGTAGTTTAGGGTGGGCCGATTTGAAAGGAAAAAAATTGTCGAGGAAAAAAAGTTCCAGTACGACATATCAAAAAAATAATTTTTGAGGCGCCCAAATTAAAATTTTATGACTTTTTAGTAGCTAATAACAAAAATCAGATGATATTTTTTTACCTACTAAATTAACTTAAAAATAAAAGTTGGGAAAAAGTAAAAAAATTTAAATTTGGGCGACTCGAAAATTATTTTTTGATATGTCGTGCTGGAACTTTTTATCCTCATGCTAAAAGATATCGGAAAACCGATTGCACCAATTTGGAAACCGTATTCCAGGTTTGCAAATACCTAACCAGCATTCCGGCCATATACATTTTGAGTCTAACAGAATTATGACACTTTTTGGTGTGTCCAATTTTAAAGTTCTAAAAAATAATAATAATAAAAGATCTTTTGAAGACACATATAAAAACATATAAATCATGAACACACATGTCACAGTTTCCGCCAAATTCTACAATATTATAAAATTTTGGATTTGTTTTAAACATTTACGAAGGTGTATTAGTTTTTTAGAAACAATTTAGAAACTTTTAATCTATATTTGATTTAATTTATAATTGTGCTCATTTGCTGCAACAAGGTCATAATTCAACATAATTTTAAATTTTTTCAAAATTGTTTTTTAAAATTTTTTTCCAATTTTAAAAAATTTATTTTTTTTTTTAATTTATTAGTGAAAAAAATTTATGACAAAAGAATGTTTTTTGTGAAAAAAAAAATTCGGGTTAAAAAATATTTTCCCCATTTTGACCCATTGTAGGTCCAACTTTGTATAGCCTTATATACATCGTTGCAATGGACTTTGAAATATCTATCATTAGATATCCATATTGTCTATATTTATGACTTAGTAATCGAGATATAGCTAAAAAAATAGGCCAAAAATAGAGGTTGTCTCGGATTTTTGCTCATATCTCCGTTATTTATGGACGGATTTTGCTGATTTTAAATAGGAAACTTCTCGAAAGCATGTCTGACAGAATTATTGAGGATTTGGATGCCGAAGATATCTGTCGTCTTCAGAAAATTGATTTCAACAGACAGACAGACGGACATGGCTAAATCGACTCCGCTATCTATAAGGATTCAGAATATATATACTTTATAGGGTCGGAAAATTATATTGTGGAAATTACAAACGGAATGACAAATTTATATATACCCTTCTCACGAAGGTGAGGGGTATAAAAAAAGTCGTTTCGAGAAAAACAGCTTTGAATGTTTTATGACATTTTACTATTTCTTAAATAAATTTTCAACAAATCATGCGATTTCAGAAATATAACCTGATTTAAATAATGGTATATGTTATATCTTTCTAATCTGTATTTAACTCAAATTTTAATTTTGATGTTTACAACAAAAAAACACTCTCACACAAAAAATAATTGATTTTTTTGAAAACTGATAAAACTGTATAAAAGACTATAGAATGGCGTATATTTTGTATTACTCAGTTCAAAAAACACGGATTTTGAGTCATGGCGTTGTTGCAGGAAATGAGCGATTTGTTTTCAATAAAATTAGTTATGAATTGTTTGTTTTTAACAAAGTTTCTATTTTAACATAGAGTAATAAACGATACAAATCTAAATAAACGCGATTATATGAAAGCAATTATAGATTATAATTTGACTTTTTGATCTAAAAAATCTATACACCTTCCTACATATCGAGCAAAAACTATTTTTGTTTTTTTTATTACTTTGTTTTTTTTTATTTCAGGAAAACTACGATATTTTTATTCACGATTTATATGTTTTTGGATGCATCTTCAAAAGATATTTTATTTGATGTCCCTTTTGTATACACTTTTTTTTGGAAAAGAACAAAAGATATAATATTTTGAAGCAACTCAACCGTTATCGCAAAACATGAAATATTTCGGGTATATTCTTAGAAAAGTTTATTGTCAGGGTGCCACAAATTTTTTTTTTTCCGGAAACGACCCTCCTTACTAATCGGTAGCTTAGGAGTTACAATTTCTTATTACATTACTTATCAATTGGCTCCACTGTATAATATTACATTTAATTTAACAGCTAATCTTTCATCTTTTGTGAGGCATGGCATATCGTAAATTTTGCCAAAACCAGGGGTCTCCCCACTTTAAATAGGTGTTATATTTCAAGTATGACTTTAATTCCTCATTCAAATTATCCACTTCTCCAATATCTTCATACATTATAACAATTATTTTTTGCCTTCTTTCCGTCAAGGTGGCACGATAAGCCTCTGTAAATTCCATATTCGCCCATTGAGATTTTATGAAATTTTTCGATAGTACCATGATAGTACGCCTGGAATCAGCAATTGACTTACAAATTTGATCTTGTATATATTCACCAACTATAAAATCTCTGACATGAACACATAATTTAAAGGGTGGATTGCCGTTTTCCAATTCGGGAACTAAATAATTTGCTATGAAATCTTCGTCTTTATGAGAATAGGAAATGAAGGCATCATATGTCTTTTCTAAATTATCACCATCATCAGCTTGGGCAACAATGCGTCGACAGATGTTGTGGCTATATAACCAAATTTTAACTCCGTTTTGGTATTTGTAATATAAAGTCAATATAAGAAAGATACTAGTTACACTCAAGCAAATCGTAATAATATTAACAATTTTCTTTTCGTAGCAAAAAGCGTTCAGACCTTTGAGAAATTGTGAAGCAGTATAATTGTTGAATGTCATTATAGAGCCATCAACAAATTTTGTATAGTTGCTTTGGGTTATATATAATAAGGATAATGCTCTATCACTGCAATCACATAGCCAGTTATTTCCGGATAGATATACATTCTGCAGAAATCGACTGCCATTTAAAAAGGTTATAGTGTCTTTGTCAAAATACTGCAAATGATTATGTCTTAAATCCAAGTATGTTAAATTTAAGGGTATTTGGGTTTTATCGATTTTACTTAAATCATTATGGGATAAAAATAATTTAGTACATTCAGCATAACCTTCTTTATGAGAAGAGGGTAAGACAGTAATTTTATTCATTGTTAAATTCAGTTCTATTTCAGTGATATTGATATTTCTTATACTCTGTATTTTTGGCACCTCAATCAAATTTTTATGTGAACAATTTACTATCAGCGTTATAGGTAATCTTATCCAACATTGGCATTCTTTCGGGCACTTGTAGGATCCAACATATTCCGGCTCTAGCGAACATAACAGTTCCATTTCCCTGACATCTTTTAAATATTTTCCCTCCAAATGGCTGGGGCCAAAACAAGTTAAATTGTCTGTATTGAACTTTAGTTGATTTATGGAACCATTTAAATATTTCATTGATTCCAATATTTTGCAATTACATTGTAGGGGATTGTGATTTAAATAAGTTTTAACGTTTAGTGTATCGAGTAGATTGTATGACCCAAAGTCTTCTAATTGTATTGTTTGTATGTGATTATGATTCAAATACAATTTTAGATCATTGGTATATAATTGTTCCAGATTTGTACCTCTTAATTTAGCAATTTTATTAAAACTCAAATCCAGTTTACTCAAATTTCGTGGAAGCTGGTTATGCAGAATGGATAGGTCGGGGATGGAATTGTTTTGTAGATATAAGATACTTAAATTGACGTTTGTCTCCAGCTGTATATTAAAATTAAAATCTTGTGTGTTCAATTGATTATGGCTTAGATCTAGAAGTTTTAATTTTTTCAATTTTGTGAAGAGATTTCTGAAATAAAAGAATTAAAATATAATTATCTTTTATTAGCAGTAATGATATTATTTTGAATCTTCTTATATATAAATAGGCCACACGTTTTTTTCTGCTACACTTTCAGGTATGTTATTGTCCACCAATATTGATGAAACGTATATAAGGAGTGAGATCGAAAAATTCTTAACATGCATATATGTTAATTGAAATTTTATTACAATTTACAAAAAAAAAAAAGATATCTTTATAGTTTTAATCACTAGTGATGAAATTTTGAAACTTTTTCGGAAACCCTTCCATTAACGTTTTTAACGTTCACTTTGCTCGAATAGTTAGTCCATCTCCGTTTAAAATCTAATCACTTTTGTACACCTTTTTTGTGCTCTTCAATTCTCTTTTAATAAGAGCCCAATATCTCTCTACTGGCCTTAGCTCCGGGCAGTTTGGAGGGCTTGTTAACCATAGGCCAAAAGTAAGTGGACACATTAAGAAGTCTTATGAATGGAAGCATCCTCATTGTAAACATTCCTTGATGTAAATTTCGGTATTTATAGAGCTCTTTGTAGCAAATATTTGGCTTCTTTTGCAGCAACTGCATATTGCTTGACATACGAGGAACTTTTTAGGAAATTTTGTCTGGGTCCTAAACTTTTCTTCAACATTCCCTCGAGCATCAGCAACATAAAATTTTTGACCAGGAAGTTGCAAAAAATCTGCCAGAACATACGTTTCGTCATCCATTATGCAGCAAGAATATTTTTTTTTATAAAACTTGACTTCAATTTCCGTGCTCTGTTTTTGGCCTCTAAATTTTTAGCATCGTTCCTGTCAGGAACTTTTTGAGCCTTGTATGTTTTTAAACCTGCATTGGCTTCAACTTTTCGTACCAAATAGTCCGAACACTGAGCTAACCGGGCTGCTTTCCTACCGGATGTGTTGGGAGCTCTTTTGAAAATGCTTTCTATTTTTTTGCCTTTAGAAACATCATGTGGATCATTTCTTCTACCTTAACCAGGTTTTTAATCAACGGATAAGTTCTCCCGGTACCGTTTAATAACATTGGAAACAGTTTGACGGCAGACCTTTGAATGCTTGGCAACTCGTTTTAATCAGATTAACAACAAATTAATATAATTGACATTAAACATAATAATGTTTTACAAAGGTAACTTGATCAAAAAAAAAAAAAAAAAAATCATAATACTTGGGTTAAAAGTTTTAATGAGAAACGTGTGTTAAGAATTTTACGATCTCACTCCTTATAAAAATTGTTTCAAAATTTGTTCCATTAAAGATGTTAAAGGCGTCTTAAAAGTGGTCGAATTTCGAAATAATTTCGTGGACTTCTTCCGAAAGAAATAAAATTAAAAAGAAATATAATAAAATTGATGGTTCAGCAGAAAATACAATGAAATTTGTTGGAATGTAAAAATATGCAGGGGTTCTTATATAGGAATTGGGTTTTTTTGGGGTCCATATAGTTGGAAAATACTTATAGTTTTTCTCGATCACTTCGTTTAGTATTTATTATATTAACAAAGGCAACGATATAACGATATCCTTAAAGTTTATACTTCCAAAAATCATAAGTATGTTGTTTTGAAATTGATTTGAAAATAGTTTCTTTTATTTTAAAGATGTATGTTTTAGCTTTCAAACAGAACATACTTTTTAAAATCGGTTGGAAAATGGCTGAGTTTCAAAAAAACTCTTTTCTCCCTTTTCACACATACGGGAGATACAATAACAAAATACATGCAATAGATTCTCATGAATTAGGTTTTTGACAACAGACTTAGGTTTTTGCCTCTCAGTTACCAATCTAGTTGTCATCTATGTTTATAAACTTTACGAAAAAAAAAATGTATTATAAGTAACTCATCTTGATTACTTGTGTTTTTTCCTTTCTGTTTCTCTAATATAAAATGTTATCTTATAAATCACTATCTCAGTGATGTAACACAAAAAAACGATTTTTAAATGTTTAAAACTGTGAATTTACTATTGAAATTAAAGTGGACTGATTAATTTCGGTCTCTGGTTCCAAATGAACATACAGTTCCGAACTTAAGTATTGTCACATGATGCTCATTGTACTTTAAGGTCGATTAAAAGTCCGTATTATAGATATTTTTTAATAAAAAATATATCTACTAGATAGTTTGATGAATTTCCTACAAAATATAACCAAATTCATTTTAATAATTTAATAACATTTTTTATTAATAACAGAACAACATAAAAAATACTTCATTTAAATGAAAAAAATTATTGGCACACTTCATTAAAAGCTAAAAACATTTGATTTAAGAAGCAATATTGCTAAATTGAATATTTAGTTGCAAGTGATTTTTGTTTTATAACTGCCTCGAGTCGCTTAGGCATGAATCCACCAACTACTTTGTGATATCGATCGACTTTGCCATTCTTGGGTGGAGATCGGGAGATTGTGGATGGTGTTGTAGGACTTGCAAAACATTGTATGAAAGCCACATACGTACAGTTTCGGGTCATTGTCATGTTGAAAAGTGAAAGAAAATGGTAAATTTAACTTATCTGCACTTTTTCTGAGCTCACCAACCCCTGCAGTGGACATACAACCCCACACGATTACCCCTCCACCACCATATTTTACTGTTGAAGCAATATTTTGTTTTTTCAAGTTCTTTATTGGGTTTTCTCCATACCGTTTGACGGCCATCAGAGCGTAAAATATTAAATTTGCTTTCATCAGAGAATAGCACTTGCTGCCAAAAATCATGCGGCTGACGTAAATGGTTTACGTCTAGCAATACGACAACTATAGTTCGCCTTCTGAAGCACTCTTCTCACTGTTGCTGCGTGAACATCTTTCCCAAACTCTTCTTTAATGTGTGTTGAAGATATTTTTGGGCATAACATGACCTTTTTCATTATATGGCTGCATTCACGCTTACTTAAAGAACTAGGACGACCTGTATGTTTAGCACTTTCAAGTGTTGATGCTCCCATTAAAACGTTGCACGATACTCCGAATTGTAAAACAGCTCCTATCCATAATCTCTCCAATCTCAGCATATGATTTTCCTTGATTGTGCAAGTGAAGGATGATTTTACGTTGTTTCCTGTTTTTTTTTGTTACCCATTTTCAGCAAACTTGAAAATTTGTGAAAATTTGTTGCAAATAAAAGAAGAAAAAAAAAAGGATTTTCTAAGAAAACAAAGTAGCTAGATCAATAAAATTTGAAGAGTCTAGTTAAGTGTGCCAATAGTTTTGTTCGACGGAATTGGGTAATTTTTCGTTATTTCACTAAAACGAAATGATCGAGAAAAACTAAAAGCCTTTCCGTAATCTATGGGCTCCAACAAAACTGAATTGCTACATTAGAACCCCTGCATATTTTTTCGTTCATTTTTTTATGTCTGTGTTATTAGCAATCTTATATGAATTGGAACAATTCTAACCCAATGTGCGAGCCCTCTATAAGTTAGCTAGTCTGCATGTTTTATTAAAAGTTTTAACATGTTTAACTATGGATTATTATTACTTAGATTTCATTATAAATTATATATTATACAAACCTTTCAATTGTTTGCAACTCGTTGTGGTCCATTTTCAAAATTTTCAATTCATCTGTATTTTCAAACAATACAACCGGTATAACTTTTAAACGATTGTGTGATAAATATAAATTCGTCAACTTTACTTGACTATGCAGCAACTTATCTGGTAATATAACCAATTTATTGTGATCTAAATTAATTTGTTTTATATTCGTGGAATTGTAAAATACATCATCGGACAAAGATTCCAGTCCACATTTTATTATAACATTTTTTAATTGAGGTACATTTGCCAAAAATTTCTCCGGAAGCTCTAATAAATCAACTCGGTTCTTAGTCAAGACGAATTCATTCAAATTAATATTTTTTTCAAAAGGGCTAGGAGGTAGATTTTGAAATTCATTTGAATTTATATTGATTGAAGAGTGTAACGGGGGAGTGGCAAACGTTTCCGAGGGAAGTGTATGAAGTAAATTGTTTTGTAGGTATATATTTTTTATTGGGGCATCATTTGGAAGTATATTGGAGGCAATACTTTTTAATTCATTTTTTGACAAAGCTAAATGCAGTAATTTTGTTTGGTTAGCAGCAAAATTTTCTAAATTGTGGTATATATGTAAAATTTTAAGGTTTTCTAAATTTTGAAATAAATTATTTGGCATTTCTGAAGCATTTGTGTATAAATCTAAGTTTGTTAAATTTTTTAATGTTGTATCGGCAAATAAATCATTTGGTAAACGTGATATATTATGCATTTGTAGTGTTAATTTCTTGAGCCCTCGAAAAAGTGTGAATTGCTGCCTTGTAAGTTGCTTTGTAGCTAAGTCAAAATCCGTAATAAATAAATTTGTATACGTAACAACTCCCAATTGCTGCAGCATTGTGTTTAGGGAACTACCATCATCCGGTAGAGGACAGTTCTCTATTCTCAATGTAAGTGTTTCATTCCTAATTTTACATGTGTGAGAACTTATGAGTTTTTGAAATTCATTGTAATCCATGATGTTGTAACAATTTATGTCAACCCTGACATCGTATTCAACTACGACACTGAATTTCGCTGTTTTATTTCCAACATTATTATATTCTACTGTACATTGAGGCTTTGTTAAAGGCAAATATTGGGTGATTAGTAGGAAAAGGTAGCAAAAGGATAGTGTTAAACGTGTCATGATTTGTAATAAGCACCTGAAATGAAAAATATATGGTTTAATTTTGAGACATTTATTTGAAGGAAACCAATTTTATTTTTCAATGAAATGAAAATATAATGACTAAATATGAATATATTATAGAACAGGAAGGGCTACATATGGTACAAGACTTATAAATACAACTAGAATAACACAAATATGTGCGAATTATATTCACAGTTATTTTATTTTTTTGTTTCATATTTATAGTAAAAGGTGAAAAATTGAGGGATTTTCAAAACTTACTGAACCGCTTATTTTATTGGTCTATGGTTAGAGCTCGTAGCCATAATAGTTATTATTTTGTAAATGTGATATAAAATCAGATGGTGAAACCGATTGAAATGGGATCAACAGGTATTTCGTTCGGTTGCTAAAATTAACTTCACTATTAGGGTTGCCAATTATTCGAGTTTAGTTTTTTATTATTCGATTAATCGACTAATTTTTAATTATTTTCTCGATTATTCGATCGAATAACGAGTAAAATATATTACTAAATGAACGTAAAAATTCGTTTCTAATAAAATAAACAGTTTTTTTATTTTTTATTTCAACTTGAAAATAAATTTATTCGATTAATCGACAATTATTGATCAAACTATATTTTATTCTAAATTGAAAAATCGTATTCATGCGTATAAAAAATATATTTTTTCCTCGATTATTCGAATAATTTTTATTCAAATGTCAACCCAACCACTATTATGTACATATTTATTTAATTTTTATTACTACTTATGATTTTCCAACAAAACAATACATATTATGTTATTGGTTTTTAATAGTTTACAAATTCTTTATTTTAAATACCATTATCATGTTCTTCCATTCCACATGTCCTGCATTTGTATATTTTCAAATAATCTATTTTGATCTCTTGTAACGTGAGGCATAGCATAACGCAATTTCTCCCAAAACCATGGATCGCCCCATTTCAAATACGTATTCATTTTTAAATACGCCTTCAAATCTTCATCCAGAGCCTCAACATTTCCTATATCTTCATAAATAATGACAATCACTTTGGCTCGACCCTCTGTAAGGGCGGCTTGATGGGCTGCTTTAAATTCCATTTTAGCCCAAACAGATTCTATGAAATTTGTGGTCAACACTACAATAGTCTTCTTAGAAATTGCTATGGAACGCAGAATTTGATCGGGAATACATTCGCCTACCAGCCAGTCGCGAACGTGCACACATAGTCTAAATGAAGGACGACCATTTTCCAATTCTGGCAATAAAATATCCAAAACAAAATCCTCATCTCTAGCGGAATATGAGATGAAAGCATCATAGACCTTATCCTGATCCAATTCATCCTGGACCACCAGCCACAGACACATATTGTGGGCATATAACCAGATTTTTATTTCGGTTTGATATTTATAGTACAAGGCCAAAATGAGACAGATCACTGCAAGAAATATAAAAAGAAATACGTAGAATTTTCGCTCAATCGGACAAAGATCGTGTAAATCATAGAAAAAGGTAAGATGCTCGGTGTTGGCACAGGTCATGTTGGAAAAATCCTTAAATAGCTGCAAATTGTTTTGGGCAAAACGTAACAATGGCCTGGCGTCACAATCACAAATCCATGAATTATTCGATAGATACACCTGCGACAATTTACTGCCATTCATGAACATTAAAGTATCAGTGCTTAAGGTTTCCAAATAGTTGCCTCTTATATCCAAATATGTTAAATTTTCGGGCAGTTGATGTCTTTCGATTTGCCATAAATGATTATTAGCCACAAGTAGTGTGGTAACATTGGCGTAACCCAATGTGCGGGCATTAGGAAGACTTGATAATTGATTGTTTTGTATATCTAGTTCAATGCCTTTTAAGGAATATTCCGTTATGGTAGGTGGTAGCATAGGAACTTTTGTTAAATTTCTCTTAGAACAATCAACAGCTAGCGTTTGATCAGAAGCTCTTATCGAACATGTGCATTGTGCCGGACATTTGTCTTTGTATTCACATAATAAAGTCGTAGGTTCTAAATTCTTAACAAGCTTTCCCCTAAGATCTTTTGGTTCTAAACATGTTAGTTCTTTAACCAGAAATTGCACATTTTCCATTAACCTGTAGTTTATATTTGGGGCCTTAAACAACTGCACAAAACTTAACATTCTACAATCACACTCTATGGGATTATTGTTTAAATCGATTTTCAATAGCTGTTTTTGAAAATCCTTACGTGCAAGAGTAATGTTTTGTAAATATATGGTGGTGATTTGGTTGTATGTTAGAATTAATTCTAAGTTGTATACAATGAAATTAATTAAGTCTGTATCGCTAAGAACCGTAAACTTGTTATGACTCAAATCAATGATTTCCAGGAAATATGGCACTGTCCAGTCTCTTGATATTGAAGAAATTAAATTGTTACTAAAATCCAATGACTTTAAATTGCGATGGAATCGAAAGGACCACATTATGTGGGTGTTTTCTGTTGTCAATTTATTGTTGTTGAATAAAATAACTTCTAATTCAGAGCAGGCTTCAAAAATATTACTGTAAAGTAGAAAAATAAGAAAAGTTTAATTACTAAATTCATTAAATCAATTAAAGGGACGATTATGGATGGCATTCGAACTTCAGTTGCAATGTCATAACGCAACCACAAATTTCTGGTTGCCAATTTGGCAACAAAAAGTGATAGCTGCCAGTTGCCATCTGTAATACCATTTCGGAAACTGACAGAGCATCTTTAGTTTGGTTGCTATCCATAATAGACCCATAAACTTATATGATTGCGCAGGAAACTTCCAAGTTAGTTAGAGCTACAAAGTTTCAATGATTTCATTATATTTCATCTTTTTTTAATAAACTCACCTTTTAAATTCAGTTAAATTATTATAGGACACATCAAATATCTCCAAGTCCGTTGAATTTTGTAATAAAGTTTTCGGTAAATGCTGTAATTGATTGTTTGATATATTCAAATATTTCATATGCTGCTGGCTCTTAAATAGTTCTTCCGGAAGATCTTCGAACTTATTACCGATCAATGTTAACAATATAATATTTTTCGAATTGTGAAATATATTTGCAGGCATTTGCTCCAAACCGCACTCCAAGAATACTTCATATAAATGTGGTAAATCTGCCAGTAGGTTTGAAGGCAGGATTTTTAAAGGTACCTGGTTCTGGCTCAAGGTGAATCCTGTTAATTTTTTATTGTTTTCTAAAAGCCCCTGAGGCAGTGTAATGAATTTGTTGCCACTAAGATTTAATCGTAATAACCTGGTTAAGGTTGCAAAAATGTCTGGAGCTAAAACCTCAATACGATTATTTTCCAAGTTTAAACTTTTTAAAGTTGAACTAAAACCAAACAGGCCTTTCGGTAGATTTGTGAATTTATTATCACTCAAAGTTAATTCAATTAAGTTGCTTTGATGTCGAAAAATATCATACGACAATGAATGAAGATTTCTACCTAATGCCATGAAATCAACATTCGGCAAATTCATCAATAAATTTTGGGGTAGTTGACTAGCGTTCGAGTAGAAATCCAATGATTCCAAACTTTTCAAAGACAAATCGTTGAACAAGTCATCTGGTATAGTTGTTACACTGTTCAATACTAGCGTTAGATTTCGTAATGTTGATAAATTACTGAAATGTAGCTTTGTCAGATTTTGACCCAATTCATCTTTATTATTGAAAATTAAGTTATCGAAACTTATAATACCAAGATGCTGCATTATTGTTGAAATTGGTTTAGAATCTGGTAGTGGACAGTCTCTAATTTCCACCACTGCACTCGCTCCAATTGTAAGATTAGGCAATATTTGTTGAAATTTAGAATATTCAAGATCAAAACATTTAATTTTCGTTCTACTGCCAGGACCCAAAATCACATGCATTTGTATGTCAGTGGCTGGGCATTTAATTAAATAATATTTTAGTAGCACATGACCAGTTAAAGAACACTTTGAGTTATTAGCCTCTTGATTTAGTTGCCAAAAGGTACCGCCCCAAATTAGGGAATTATTAATAATCATTATTAATATTATACTCGTAAAATAGCCGCAACTCATACTAATATACTTTTAAATAGAGGATTTAGCTAATTCTGAAATTATAAAAAACGTTTAAGAATTTATATACATATTTACAAGTTGTGTACAAATATTTGTTGATGTTCGAAGTAATCAGTAGATGACATTAGTATTATAGTTGTGTTTGTATTCCAGGCATATTTTGATAATAAACTTAATAATATATCAATAAAGCAGAGTCATAACTGTTATAAGAAATATTTAAAACAATTGAGCCATAATTGTTATATTGTAGAAATAAAATTTTGTTTCTTTAACTAATTGTATTTTCAATGAAAATAAGTTCTGCTTTTCCATAACTGTTATTCATAAAATATATATTTTTTTGTTAGACATAACTTTTATTCTCGATTTATATGTTTTGCAAAGGACCAAAGTGCAAAGTAAACAAACTTTGTTTACTTTAAAATTTCTTTTTCAGGGGAAAAATATTTCGGTAACTTCTCCACTTCAACCAATATCCGATTTTCTGATTGACGAATCGACGTATCTAAATACGTTATCGTTGCTCAGAACATCAATTAGACAACTTGAAGTGGATTTATCTTCAGAAGATAACGAAGACAATACATCGCGAGAGTTATTAGCAGCTATAGCTGAAATAGACAGATTTATGCCTGTGAGACTGGACGTAGAAGCCGATTTGTTGCAACATTGGGAAGAGAAAAGTAGACTTTTCCATTTTTACGTAAATTGGTTCATATTGTCCATGAAGTACCGGCTACACAGGTTTCTGTACTAATAAAATGCAAGCAAGGCGACGAAAAAACTTATTTTGAGTTATGCCCATTTCCAATTTTTGCGGCAAAAATTCAAATGTTAAACTTTCGATTTTTTAAAAAAAAAAAATGTATGGGTTCAATTCCTAACACTTCGACGACATGCCAATTGGCCACTCAGTTTATATATCCCAATTGTTTATATATAAACAGCTATTAAAGTTCACATTTTTTAAACAAAGTTTTCAAGCAGAAAAAACTAAACAAGGAAAAAGTGGTTTTTTTAATTTGTTATAACTAAGACTTTACCAAAATAGATTTCAATATCTGAGGTGTCTACTTAAAAAAAAAACTTAATATATATTTTTAAATGTTTGTATTATGTGTAAAATTTCGTATTAGCAAGTTGTATAACGATAACGAATATCAAAGACATATACAGGGTTTTCCAACAAGAGGTGTTATTTTTATTTAAAGAAAAATTAAATTTTTTGAGATAAATTATCGGATGTTTATTTCATAATAAAGAGGAAGGTATGCCGTTAATAATGAAAAACAACATCAGGCAAATGGCCACCACGCTAACAGGACCATAATCCTTTTCATGAAATTTTCCATAACCAAATCACAAAGTGGCTGCCCGATGTCCTCGATAGCCTCACGAATTTTATCTTTGAGGTCTTGAATCAGTGATGTTAACTTTTTTGTATCGATTTCCGTACAGCCCTAAAAAAATTACCGTTTTTTGGGTAAAATTACCGTATACAAAGTCTTGTACAAAAATAATAATATTTTCTTACAATTTTGTGAAAATGAGCAAATTCACTGAATTGTGAATAAATTCGAAAAGAATTCCTTGGTTTTTATGATCGATAACTCATTTTATTCCTATTACATGTGGCTTTGCGATAAAGCCATAAATCTGAACAATTTCTGTCGTTTTCGATTTTTCATGATTTTTTTAAAACAAAAAAAATTCCTATTTTTATTCACGTAAAAAATATTTTTTTTTTGCTTCAATTTGTTATTATAACTCCAACACTATTGAGCCGATTGAAACGCAATATATATGTGAAAACTTGTACATAGCATAGGGGATTTTTCAAAATTCAATCAATCGAAAGAAGAACATTAACTACTCAATTGAATGTATATCAAACAAAAAACTAAATTTTTTTTTAAAATTCACTTAATTGTGAATAAATTCGAAAAGAATCCATTGATTTTTATGATCGATATATCATTTTGTTTCTATTACATGTGGCTTTGCGATAAAGTCATAAATCAGAACAATTTCTGTCGTTTTCGATTTTTCACGATTTCTTTAAAACAAAAAATAATGCTATTTTCAGATGATTAATGGTTATGTAAATCTCAACTTTTTTAAGTTTATTTTAATAACAATGGACTGTCCTGACCCTTTTTGCGATATCATTAATTATATGGAGAAACGTCTAACAAAATTTATAATTTTATTTAAAAAAAAAATATATCCATAGAATTGAAAAATTTTCCATTTTTGTACTTAGGTAGCCATGATGCATCAAATCCATATATTATGTGTAGACACATTATGAAAATATAACTTTTGTGATCGAATGCTTAAAAATTTAAACTTTTTCAAATTACCGTATAAATGTAGAAATTACCTGCCTACCGTTCGGAGGTCTAAATTACCGTACAACACGGTAATTACCGTACGGTTAACACCACTGTCTTGAATCAACGTTGGGCTGTTGGCGTAGACCTTATCTTTCACGTGGCCCCATAGGAAGAAGTCGCAAGGTGTTAAATCCTAAGATCTCGATGGCCAATTGTGATCACCTCTTCGAGAGATAATAACAAGGACCCAATCAGCAAAGACACGACGTTGTTGATGATCGGCCGGCTTGAGTTCTTGTGTTAACTGAACTTTAAAGCCTTAAGACCCAAGTCTTTATGCAATATACGGTGTAATGACGTTTGTGGAATGCCCAATACCAAAGAACGGCGAGGAATGGACAAACCTGGGTTTTCTTCAACACATTGGGCTACATCAGCAATATTCTCAGTTGTTTTTGAGCGACGTGTCGGGTTTTACTTCACATCACTAACTTGTCCCAGCAGCCCGAATTTTTCTACCAATTTCTGTATTGCGGTCCGACAAGGTGCTTCACGACGACTCAAAAATGCTTTAGTTTTGCGAATGTGACCGGGTGATATATACCGGGTGATTCAAAATATCACCTCTTGTTGGAAAACTCTTTACAAATGCTTACCCATAATTTACTTATACCTGAACCCCAAGAAAACGTCAAACTAACGAAGAAATGCTATTTGTAGAAAGAACTATGAGAATATAAATAGAATTTTTTTTTTTGTAAATTGTTTGTGAGTTGGGTGCGGGGTTATAAGAAAAGTGAGGGGGGGGGGGGTTAATGGCAAATTTTTGAAAACAGTATTTGTGGAAAGTGCAATGAGAATATAGATTGAAATCTTTTTTGAAAATATTTGATTAGTTGGTGGGGCGGGGGGTAGTTTATCCGAATTTTTTTAAATGCTTATTTTAGCAACAGTGGTCTCTGCTCCCTTGGAAATAATTTTTGCCGCAATTTTGGCTTTTGGACACAGTGCAGTAGTTTCAACGATAATGAGTTAAAATGCGTTTTTTTTTTATTGCTGTAGCATAATTTAGGGCCCAGACTAAGCAGTTTAGGTTTTCCCCAAAAAATGTTTTAGATTTCCAAAAACAATTTTAATCGGAGCTAAATTTGATGGTCAAGGGAAATTGACTACATATATATATATATCGTTTGTTTAGAAAAATTCATAATCACTCTTTTATTTTGCATCCATTTGAAGATGTGTTTGAAACTACTGTAGCGCAGTTAAAAAATTGTTCAGCGGAATTATGTTTAAAAGTAATTTTGGTACATTTTAGTGTATATCGCTTGGCATAAGGGTTTATAAATGCTATGGAAAGAAGTAAAAATTTAATTTGCTTTTACTGCAAACAGCTTTAAAAGTGAGCAATTTCTTTATGACTGCAGCATCCATTGTTCTTTAAATGCATCCTTTGAATTTTAAATGAAAGCATAATTTCTTTATTTTTAAAATATACATATTTATTTGTTGTTTGTTTATAATTAAGTTTTATATTAATGTAATAATTACTTATAGTAGATTTTGTTTTTGTTGTTTTCCATTAAATTTAACATTGATTTTACATAAATAGACATAATTATACTAAAGATTTTTTTGTATCTCAATATTATGATATAGTGATTTTACTTTGTTTTGTTGAGTTTTATGATGATGATGAATAAGAATACAAATTCTTGTGAATAGATACATAAAATAGAAAAAATCATAAATTTTTTATAGGATACATCATGTGAAGCGATTAGAGTTAAAGTGAGATTATAAAAATATTCGAGTAGTGATTTTTACAGTAGAAAAATATTGGCTAAAATAGAAAGCATTATTTAACATTTGGCTATTGAAAGTATAGTTTATATATTTGATATTGGTATATTTTTATACTACTTTATACATAATGTGTAATAAGAAAACTAATAACTTCTACGGAAATAATTAACTTGTTATTACATAATGAAAAAAGTTGGTGTAAAAAGTGCAAAACATTAAATTAGAGGGAGAAGTTTTATATACATTTAATTTTTTAAATTTCTTACTTCTTATTTTTTCAATAAAAAATTACTCTTATATAAAATATTTCATGTTTACACATAGAAGGCAATTTTTGTTTTTCTTAATGTTTGTTATGACGATCTATAATTTGAACCATTCGAGTTTTAATGAGATTCAAAAATATATATCTTTTGTAAATTGGGATTCATTCTTGTTTGGTTATTTATTAATTAATATTCTAAAGTTTAAAAGAAATCATAAAACTAAAATATTATTGTTTTCAGACATATGAACTAATAACTTAAATTTGAGCTTTGAAGTTTAGCGAGTGTTTGTTTTTCTAAAAAAAAAACTAATTGAATAAATTATAAAAAAAAAATAACTGAAATACAGTTTTCTTCTTAGTCAGGTAATATTTCAAAGTATACAAAAAGAGAAATAATAGTTAACAATACAAAAAGTTCTAACAAATTTATAAAGTTTAAAAAAACATAGTTGCCAATCGTTTAGTTAGTTGTTATTTTTTCTATTGATTACTCCATAAAAGAGTCCATTAAACTTAATAATTATACTTTAGTAATTATAAAAAGCTCTTTAGAAACTTAAACTAGTAAAAGCTGTTTAAAGCTTTCAGTTGAAATTGTACATGAGAAAAATTTTAAAAGTTGGCTGCATATTTACAGAAGACACAAAATATGTAAAAAATATGCTTTCAAAATCAAATCATTGACAAATTTTACTTTTACTTTAACCAACATAGTGATGATTTTTAAATTGTTTTGATTTTGAAAGCTTTCTGATTTCTGAATATTTATAAAAGTTTTTTTAATTGAATACATTACATGAATGTTGTAAAAAAAATGAATGAATGAATGTTTAAATTTACGGTTAGTGTGCTTTTGTAAAACTTCTATCTCCTTTTTTTAAAGCCTTTCACAATGCACTTTAGTCCCTTCAGTCTGATAATTGTGAGTTATCTTCTCCCTATCTACTGGGTTATTTTGTATTTATTATAGATCAATGATGTTAATATGTTGGTGGCGTCCTTTTAGCGTCTCAATGTTTCATCGATAGAGTACGTCATCAAATTGAAACATTTCCGCCTTCTCCCAATTCTATACATCACTCTGTTTGGCATTTGTATTAATAATAAAAGCTCCATTAATGTGACAATTTGGTGTGGTCTTACCGTTCGTATAGTAGCTGGGAGTTTTGCCATTGGCAAACATAACAGCCGTTTGGGGAGCACCCACGCCATTTAGATGTGCCACCAATGGATTTTTCGTTGTCTCGCCGGGTGGTGTTGTCAGAGTAGGCGTTACTGGCGATGGCTTTATCAATTCTAGTTTGTCATCGGTTGATCCTTTAATTGGAGTTTTCACCAAACCTTTAAGATCGTTCGCTAAATGGGGCATAGCATAACGCAATTTACTCCAGAACCAGGGATCACCCCACTTCAAGTAGGTATTCATTTTTAGATATGCTTTCAGATCTGAATCTAAATTGTCAACTTCGATATCGCCATATAAAATGACAATAACTCTGGCTCTACCCTCATTGAGGGAGGCTTGATGAGCAGCTTTGAACTCCATTTTAGCCCATACCGACTCGATAAAGTTTTGCGACAATATAACAATGGTTCTTCTCGAATCGTCAATAGAGCGCACTATCTGATCTGGTATACATTCGCCCACCATCCAATCTCTGACATGCACACATAATTTAAAGGGTGGTGAACCATTTTCCAGTTGGGGCACCAAATAGTCGGCAATAAATTTCTCATCTTTATGCGAATAGGAAATGAAGGCATCATACTTCTTGTCCTTGTCCAATTCTTGTTCGGTAACAAACCACAGACACAAGTTGTGGGCATAGAGCCAGATCTTAATTTCCTTTTGGTATTTATAGTACAGAGCAGCCAAAGAGCCCACCAAAAGACCCACCAACGAAATGACTACACTCATTGCTATATACAGTTCATTCTCTGAACAGATGTCATTGACGGATAGTTCATTAAAGTATTTGGGTTCCAGAAAATTGGAACAAGTCATCTTAGAGAAATCACGTATCAATTTGAATTTATTCTGGGCAAACATTAAAAACGGTTTCGCTTCACAGTCACACATCCAAGGATTCTCGGAGAGATGTAGGGTATTCAAGCTTCTGCTATCGTTTAAAAAATGTATAGTGCTGATATTAAAATATTCCAAGCGATTGTTTCTTACATCCAGCTCTGTTAATTGCGGCGGCAAATGTGTACTTTCTATGGCAGTCAGATTATTACCGGCCAAAAACAGTTTTGTGACATCAGCATAACCCGGAGTCTTAGCCAGGGGTAATTTCATTAATTCGTTATTCTCCAAATACAACTCGGTACCAGCAAGTTTGAATTGTTCGATTCTAGGCAAGGCAGGTAATTTGGTAAAATTACTATTCGAACAATTTACCATTAATACTTTGTCCAAAGAACGTACCCAACAATTGCAGCCTCGGGGGCAGCGTTTAGGATTAGTGCCCTCATGATCAAAGGGACACAACAAATCCATAGGATTTATGTATTTCACTAGCTTTCCCTTTAAATTCTCTGGTTGATTACACACCAAATTCTCGGTATCCAATTTTATGTGTTCTTTCGCCTGTTTAGCCTTTTCGCCTCTCAAGTACTGGACAAAACTCAATAGCACACAGTCGCATTGTATGGGATTACTATTCAAATCCATCATAATTCTCTTTTTATCCTGGGTAATTTGCAATGTCTCAATAGATTGTAAATTTACCATTCTCAACTGGTTGTGGGTTAAATTCAATTTCAAGTCGTGTCTAGTTAAGAACTGTAAATCGTTTTCGTCCATGGTTGTGATATTATTGTAACTTAAATCCAATTCTTCCAATTCCAATA
This sequence comes from Calliphora vomitoria, assembly GCA_942486065.2. Classification (NCBI taxonomy): domain Eukaryota; kingdom Metazoa; phylum Arthropoda; class Insecta; order Diptera; family Calliphoridae; genus Calliphora; species Calliphora vomitoria. The sequence goes on from OW818029.2 coordinate 62,888,769, forward strand.
ATTGAAATTTCCAATCTTGATAAATGTACATAATGGAATTATTGCGCAAGTTAAGTTTGCGCAAATTGTTAACATATTGAAACGGTGAACCCAGGATGTTCTGAAGGCCCTCAAGCATACCACCGTAGGGTTCACTAAGTGTCAGTTGATTATTTTCCAAATTTATTTCTTGTATATTTTGTGTGCTGGCAAAGGCGCTGAGATGGATGGTGGTCAATTTATTGTTGCTGAGATCAAGGGTTTTGAGATTTGTTAAAGATGAGAAGAGTTCTCTGTAATGGTACAAATGTTGAAAATCGGTGTTATTATGAATTATTTATTAATTTAGGAGAATAAACTTTTTTGTTAAGACTATGTTTATTTATAGCTTACCTTTGAATTTCTGTTAATTGATTGTGGGACAATTTTAACATTGTCAATTTCTTGGTATTCTGGAACAATTCCTCGGGCAGGTTGAGGAGTGAGTTGTGTGACAAATCCAAATCTATAAGATTATACTGATTTTCTAGCAATTCAGCGGGTAAATTACTCAATTTATTGCTGGACATTGAGATCATAGTGATGGCTGTGGAATTGCTAAATAGATTTCCAGGTACCGACTCTAAATCACAAGTCAAACGTACATCATTAAGCTGTGGTAGATTTGCAAAAAATTCAGCTGGTAGACTTCTTAAGGGCACACGATTATTGGTCAATCTTATTTGTGATAAATTCTTATTCCTCTTAAACAAACCCTCGGGCAGTGAACGAAAACGGTTGCTATTCAAACTTATGTTGGTGAGATTCGTTAAAAGTTCGAATATATCATGGCGGAAGGTTTCAATGCCATTGTTGCTTAAATCTAAATCCGTAAGCGAGGTAATGCCTTCAAATATATGTTTGGTTAGATTGCGCAGTTCATTGCTCCATAAATTCAAGACCTGCAATTTATGCTGATTACGGAAGATGCCTTGGGGCAGAGATTTCAAATGATTGTAGCCCAATTCTATAAAGATTAAACTCTCTAATTTTGCAAAAATATCTACGGGTAAGTCTACATTGTTGGAACGTAAATCCAACCACGTGAGATTTCTTAAGGAATTATCTGAGAAGAGATCTTCGGGCATATGCAATAGACGCGAAGAACTAAAACGTAAACGGCGCAAGCCATGCAAACCACTCAAATGTTCCCGGGTAATATTTGTACCCAAATCGTTATTGTTGTCGAATAGCAAGGTGGTATACTGCTTAACACCCAGCTGCTCGGGTATGTTTGCTATGGACAAATGTCCCGGTAGTGGGCAGCCCTGTATCTGCACCTGCGAAGTGTTGCCAATAGCCATATTGGGCAAAAGTTTATAGTCTTTATAGTTGATGTTGTAGCACTCTATCATGACATGATCACCAGGACGTATTTTGATGGTCAGTTTGGGATCATTAACAGGACATTCAATTTGTATATCCGACAGGATAGGAATACATTCACATTGTGATTTGGCTGCAAGTTCCATGCATTCTTCGCGCAGCTTAGCACCAGAACTTGCTATTGAGAATGGCAGATGTGTGCTTGTCAGAACAAAGAGGTATATTATACAGGTTGTTGAGATTTTATGCAACAGATCGCTTCTGCTTTTATGGGGATATAAGGGGAGATTCTTCATTATTGCGCACCTTTATAAGGCTGTGATGATGATAATTTTTTTTTTTTATATTATTGTTTTCCGAAAAGCTGAAATATATAGAAAAAAGGAATATTTGTACGACCCTTTTTGAAAAAGTTTATCACAACAAACCCAAAACCAAAGAATTTAAAAAATAGAAAGAATTACCACCACCATTAAACAGAAATAAATTAAATAAAAAAAAAAAAACTGCATATGAGCAAAATTATGAATTGAAAAAAGGCGTGAAAATAAAAATATTAGGAAAACAAGAACCCTTACATTTATAAACAATTACGGTTGTTTATATGAAACCAAAACCAAACAACAATTATTTTTTATATTGGAAGTACATATTTGCGATGTCGAGAATATTTAAATATACCTTTACAATATCTGAGTTCTTATCTGAGTTAAATATCTGGCTCGCGAACAGGCTGAGCAAATTTCACGAATTGATTTTAAGATTTATTCCGGATTTTCTTTTGCTTATCAAAATAACATATTTTATGTGCCTCTTTAATTTTAAGAGCAGCACAAAAATGAAACCAAAAATTATTTTTTTTATCACCACATATTATGAAATAGAGTTTCCAAAAAACCGAAGAATTTCAAAACCGCGGTTTCGGTTTTAAAAAATTGAAAACCGATCGGTTTCGGTTCGGTTTTGTGATAATTTATTAACTATTAAATCTGTGATAATATAGGAACTGCTATACGGATATTTGAAAATAACTAAGACTTTGATACAAACATTTTGCATTATTTAGCCTGCGAAAGGTAGCCTGCTACATCATCTGAAGCAATTATTGTAATACAATTTAAAAAATTTAAGCAAATCTTAAGATATTTTTACCGATCTGTGTTTAGAGATATTGGATGAATAATTGGATAAAAAAGTATGTTTCTCTTTTCTAAATTTAAAATTTTTCTAGTGAAAATAGATTAAAAGTGAAAACCGAAGAAAAATTGTCGGTTTCGGTTTCGGTTTTAAGCCTTGAAAAACCGCGGTTTCGGTTTCGGTTAAAACCGAATTGGAAACTCTATTATGAAACCATAAGCAAATAATTAATTTTTTTTATTTTTTGTTCTACGGTTTATAAGAGTTGTAATTATAACTGGAAAACTTTGCTTTTATTTTTTATGTTAAATAAAAAAATCAACCCAAGATAAATGAAATAAGTAATAACTTTAAACAAAGTAAAATATATTTTGCAGTAGAAAGCATTCCTTTAGGCAGTACATGTAAAAGAAAATTAAAGATTTTATGTTTAAATAAAAATGTCAACATTTATAATTTCAATATCATTGCGAATGATTTTCCAGCATGACCATAGAATCATTATATGAAGTTAATTTGATCATTTTAAATACATGTTTTATTTCAAATCATTTCCCTAAGTGGAAAAATAGGTAGCAAAACGTTTAAGCATTTTTCTGGTTAACCTCAAAACCCAGAAGAGTTGAATAATATTCTGTTTATAGTAAACTTAATTCCTTTATAGCAATTAGCCAAGTAATGTCCTTAAAATATTTTAAGATAATTGCCAACACTTAAGTTCTTTTTCGCTGCTGTTGTCAAGTTTGTTGTTTTTTTTTTCCTGTAAAAGGCTTTTTCCTTAAGCCAAATATTTTTTTATTCACTGAAATGATGAGTAAATAAATAAAAATAAACCGTTACTTAACATATTTATTTCTGTTTAAATAAAAAAGTATGAATTTCATTTCAACCTTTTCCTTTTCATTTTTTTTTTTTGTTAAATTCAACGTGTTTAATAATTAATGAGGCAGTTAAAGAGGTATTTTGTGTTGTTCTTTTAATTTATATAATTAAAAGTTCTCCTTATGTGCCCTTCAAATATCACAGAGAAAAAAGTGTGGAATTTAAAAAAAAAAAAAAAAAAATTATTTTTCAGTACAATATCCTAGAAATTTGGCATAATAAATTACCAAATACTTAGCATAGTTATAAGCAAAATATGTTTACTATTAACAAAAAACCTAAAGCTGAATGTAAACAATTTAATGTGAATAAAAACACACAATAGAAATGTACTGAAATTCCACAATTTTCACCATTAATTTATATGATATTTAAATGATTATAGATATAAGTAACAACATTGTTATTTGAAATTAATACAAAACATAATTCCCAGCTAATTTCCTGTCCACAAATGATGAATTTATTAAAAAAAAAATAAATAAACAATGAGTAGAAAAATGATACTTCATTCATGTCAAAAAAATCCCTCGATGCACATAAAAATAAAACAATAAAACTATTGTTTAACTAAACAAGATGATGATGGCAATAGCAAACGAAAGTAAAAGTTTGAATTAAAAAAGAAAAAAACAAATTATAATATTTATATACAAAATTTATTCCCACACTCTCCCACAGCATAATCGTATGCACTTTTTAGTTTTTTCAAACAGTGTCAGTCAAAAAGTTATGTTTTTGAATATTGCTGTCAACTCTCAAAACTTTATTTTAGTGTATCAGAGGTACAGCTAGCTTCACATGCATTCTCTAGAAGCATAATGAACTGAAAATTCTGTAATTTCCAATTTGTAGCCTTAATAACCATCATCATGAAATGTATAAATATAATGTGTGGTAAATTAATTTAATCATGCATTTCTGCTTATGTTTTCGCAATTTAATAAAGTTATTGTCATTTGCAAACAATGATGCTTTTATCAATGTTTAAGATCTTAAACAAAAGCTCTATTGTATGCAGTACTAGACATTATGGTTATTGCCAAATAATGTGGAAAATGTGCACATCTATTTTTTCGCACAGTGTAACAAGATGCAACCAACATAAAGTGAAAGTTATATCTACATATGCAAGTGTGTATGTTATTTTTTCACATTTGTAACGATTATTTTTAACTATTACTTAAATTTACATTTGACTGACTATAATAACAACAAAAATCAACGATAAAACAAACTAAATTTACTATATTGATATTGCAGATCCCCCATATCTCCCCACTCTTTCGCCGTTGCATACAGTTCAGTCATTTAGGGTTTTAAATTTTAAACCATAAAAACCACTCGTTTGTAAAGTACATAAAATCATCATGAGCTTCATCGTCGTTCTCGTCATCGTCAGTTTTACTATCGTCATCATCAGGAGTTGAAATACGTTGTCAGACATGTTGTTATGTGCATGTTGGCATGCATGCTGCATTTATTTCTGCGTATGTTTCACAAATATCCTTACATGCATTTTAATGCAGTACTGTAAAACTACAATATTTATTCAAGCAAAATGTCATGTGTATGGTAGATATATATATTCCCTTTAATACATATTTGTATGAATTTATACATGCACAAACATGTTCAAATGTTTCATATATACAGATTAATTCGTACACACACATACACATAATCACAGTCGGAATTTAATGACATGCTGGTGGTAAATAAATGAACGAACGAATGTCCTTTCATTCAACTGTTTGCATTTATTGTCATTTAACAAATGAAGCGTAATGATGATTATGGCATCAACAGTAGAAAATGTCTCTCTTGTGAACATGCATGCATCCAAATGAGCATGTACGTATCGGGAATGCAAATGGAACTATAACAAAAGGCATTTAAAATTTTGAGCCTTCAATGTTTGGTTGGTTATTTATTTATTATTTTACTAATTCCTTTAAAAATCTAATTCGATTTAATTAGTTTAACAAAATTTCTAAATAAATTTTAACCTAACCAGTTTTAAGGGGGTGGTCGGGCACCCTAACAGCAATCTGGTACCTCTCTTGCTAAACAATTTACAGTATGTTATGTCCCTCCTAGATATATGCATGTGGGAAGTTTTACAAACATAATTACAATTTGATCGACAGCTGAATGATTAATTTAAGGTAATTTGTATAAAAATAAATCCTGAAATAATAAATTTAACATTTTTTTTTATTGGTTTTATGACGTATGTAAATTGTATAGAAACCTATTTTAAATAATAAAACTAATTAAAATAGTATTCTTCTATTTTAAATATTATGTATAATAATAATAATATTTACAATAGTTTTCTACAATATTTTTTTTTTTTTGCAGAATGTAGCTTGTTGCTTGTATTGCATATACATTAGATGTTATATAGGTTTTATTTGTTTTGCATTATATGCAGATAATTTCATGGCATATTAATTACTTTTTAAGTGTAATTCTCTGGCATTGTAACAGTGACAAAAGTTCAGTCAGTATAATGATAAATAACTAATTTTTCTATAAATTAACTAAAGTATACTGTAAGCGACATATGACATATCTTAAGGACATGTTACTAACAACTTAAATATGAAAAATTAATGAAGTTGCTGCATATTTTAATTATAAACTTTCTCCCCCTATAAACCTCTCTCGCTCACTTTCTGATTCAATTGAATCCTTCATTATCTAAAACATCATTTACAATCATTGCCTTAGGTGAAAATAATCAATTTATTTGTTACTTATTTAAAATAAAAATAAAAAAAAAAAATACCAATAGAATTTTAATTAAAAATTTGTTATTTTTAACTAAAATTTTCTAATCGAATTAGTTATTTTTTTGTTGTTGTTAAATTTACATAAAAAAAAATTATCCATTGTTAGACAGATATTGAAAATGTTGTATAAATTTGTAAAGCATTTGTAATATATAAAAATGTTAAAAGACAACAACAAAATTTACAAAATGTGCAATCAATCATGGGTTGTTCATTTATTTTTATTTTTTTTGCTAATATCTGTTGTTGCAATAAAGATAAAACAATTAATATTACTGTTTTTAGTTAAGTTTTTTTTTTTTTTTTATTTCTATGATTTTTTTTAACATGCAGACATAAATATTGATTTGTTTCCATGGTTGATGCCTTGCTTCTTTTCTTCCCTAGTCAAGGAAAACGAAATAACAAATAGTTAAATATACCATTATTGTTTACTAGGAAACGACGATGCTACTGCAGCAGTAATACTTTTTATGTCAACAATGACAACTGAAAAAAGGGATTACCATTTAGATAAAATGCTAAAGTAGATATGAAAGAGATTTTTTAAATTGTATGGAACATTTGTTTTCAAATACTATAAATGTTGATATTTTGCTTTCAAATATGCTGCTTTGTTATGATGTGATTATTAATTACTTATTACAAAATTGCTATTACCCTCAAGTATGCTAAATAATTAAAAATATATAGCATGCTTTTGGGGGATTTTTAGTTTTTTTAAAAGTTAAAAACTTTTAAATAAATTTCAATTTTATTCTTTTATGTTTAAAAGTCCTTAAAGCATTTTAGCAAAATCACCCTAATAACTTTAAAAATATTTCCCTGTTTTGGAAAATAAGTATAGTGAAAACCCTTGATTCAACATAACAATGTAAGAAAGCAAACAGTAAAAGCACTTTCTTAGTTAAAAAGATATATTTTTTGTGTTGCTATTATTGCTATTTATTGTCGTTCATTAGTTTTCTTAAGAAAATTTTTACTCATTAATTTAATTGCTTGTTAGGAAAAAGAAAATTTTAAAATAAATAGTGTTTCTTGATTGCAATATTTGAACAGAATAACAATTACAAAATAAAACGCAGTCTAACATGCAGAAATATGTACAACTGCTTTTAGTATGTAGCTTTGAATGTTAAAATTTCACAGACAGAGTTAAAAAAACGTTATTAAATTTTGATTTGTTTTTATTTGTTAAGGTAATGCCAAAATATACACAGTTTAAAGATGCGAGTTAAAATACACTCTTCTTAAAGAATTCTAATCCGTAATATTTTCCAATGATGAACCCAATCAGCGCTACTAAAGGGCTTCATACTTAGTAGTTTTATATAAAACTTGAAAAAATATAACTTGGTTTTTCATTAAGAAAAATCATCATATACATATTTTTAATATAGTTATTTTTAAGCACAGAGGATTTCCTACAAAGGATTTTTCAATATTGGCGTTAACTAATGCACTTGACGTGTATATTTTAAACTTGTACATAGCATAGCATAGTATTATTAGGAAACTCAAGAAATACATATTATAATTCTAAAAAATTTAATTGAAAACTTTTGTTAGTTTTTCTATACATATTAAATTTAACTTAAAAACCTATTTTTGTTTTTACTCTAAAGTCTTTATGTATGTTGGCAAATTTTAGTTCTTTTTAATTTGTTTTTTTTTTTTAGTTTTATTGCGAAGGAAAAAATGAGTCTAGTGGCATTAAAACTTTAAAATACGAATGTTTAAAAACTTTAATAGAAAACCCATAAAACCATTTACCACTACATTTGGAAAATCTACTTAAAGTGGTGACTATACACACATACATATATACATATCCCAGCAGATAATCTAGCGTAAAGACAATTGTCACTTAAGTGTATCTAAGTAATGTAAAGTGTAGTCACTTTAAACATTTTGTGAGTAATTCGTTCAAACTGGTTTTATAAAAATTTTGTTGATATAATTCTCATACAGTTAATTTTTATTTTTGCTTAAGTCTACTGATATCCCATGTAACATAGCATGAAGTCAATAGTCACTTTAGTGTCTCTAAGTAACCTATAGTAAAGTCACTTTAAACGTTTATTTTGTACTACACTTTAGAAAGTAGTTATTTTACCCACCTGAAGCAATCCATTAGAGAGTTGTCGAAGAAATGTTTGTTTACAAGCTATCTTTTATTGGACTGCCTATGATATCTATTTTTAGCTGACTATTTCAGGTCAATTAGCACCCGTACATGTTAAAATAACTAGTTATGTAGCTGATCTAGTTACCAGTTAGGTAGCTAGTAAGGTAACTGATGCTATTTAACCTGTATGTGAATCCAATGCGTCGGGTATTAGACAGTCTCATTTTAGTCAAAAAGGGTCAATTGCTGGGTTCTTTCACTATCGTTTTAATGCCCACACATACATGCATATGCAGCACTTGCTTAAAGCATAAACCACAAGTATTGTGGCAACTAAATACACGTTAATTTTTTCCGTTTCCTTCTGTTCCCTACAAACAAAATCCAGCACTTTTAATGCTTTATAAATAATGAAAACACAAAGGGTTATTAATATAGGTACAAGTAAAAAAAAATAGTAAACATATTTAAAGCTCTAGTTAGCAGGCCTAAACTGATATGTGATATTGTTACAGGGAATGTTGGCTCTAAAATTAATATAAGCTACCCTTATAATTATATCCTCCAGTATATGTTATACATATATGTATATGCAACAATTTTAATGTATTAAAAGAGTTTGTTGTACATTTGGTTGTGTTAAAATATAAAAAAATAAACTTTTTGTTTTTAGATAAATAATAAAAATAGAAAAAAATACGATAAAAACCAGGGAAAAGGTGAGTGAGGTAAGGAGCAACAAAATAAAAAATATGTTGCACAAAAAATGTATATGTATGTATATACGTTTGAATAATACCAGTTAATGCTGTGTATGCTGTATCCAGGTAAAATGTACAATATCACTCCATGTATGTGATAAAAACACTTTACAAAAACATATACGAATATAAAGAATAGTGTTTCAAAAGGGTAACGTTCTATATGCAAGTGTTAAGCAGTATGGTGTGTAAATTGTCACATACATATTGCACTTGCAGCACTCACACTGAAGCTCACATGAACACTTGTTCGTTTGGGTGGATTCTGGTAGAAAATCTAATTTTTTTTAGTATTTGTGGTACACAATTACGGCCAGGAAGCGTATATAACGAATGAAAATTGTGAACAAATACACAGAAATACTCGGTAAAAGAGAAATATTTAATTTTATATTGTACAATGCATATACATACATTTTTGTATGTATATTAAAGCTGAGGATGTAAATTCCCGGAAACATATACACATGTGTGTATGCATAGGTATAACATGTGGACAGAGTTTAAATGTTTTAGAAAAAATTAAAGTGATAAGGATGGATGAGATTTTAGTTACATTTAGTAGTATAGATGAAAGTAAATAAATTGTATACATAAGTGAGTTTTCTAAAGAGTTTTAATAAATTTAATAAATATCTTTTTTTACAATTATGATTTATATAGTTCCCACCTCTATAAATACATGTGTTTGGTTTGGTTTGGTATTGTTATATGTAGTTATACCCATATAAGTATGTATGTATGTTCTACAAATGTAAATGTATGAATATACATATGTATGTATGTATGTTTGAGTGCAGTTATTTGACTACAATTATGTTTCATGATTTTAATGAATTTTCCCAAGTGTTTAACAGCATAAAATGTAAATGAAAAGGAAATGAAATGAAATACATTCATACTTATATGGTAGAATAAATCGAATAAAACAAAAATGTTAAAGAAGAAATAAATGAAAAAATATGAAAATTTTTCATTATTTTACATTATGTTCAATTCTACATTATGTTCAATCTAAATATGAATAATGGTGTGTGGTATTTGCAATGAAATGAAAATAATGCTTAATTGAAAAGAAAACTAAGCCAAACAAAATCTACTCACTATTTGATTTTGTGCAAAAATACCTGAAAATAGAAAAACAGAAAAGGATTATTAGAATTTGTAATAAAAAAGAATAAATTAAAGTATGTAAATTTAAAATAAAATATGTGTATATACTGTGGTATGCAAAAGTGCTAAGTCCAGTTTGTTTAATTTAAAATTTATTATAATATATATGTACATTAGAGTTAATTTCAAAAATTTGATTTGCGGGTATCATAATTTTTGAAAAGAAAAACCCTCTATCTACACAGAGGAAACATATTCGTGATAGCAACCGAATTTGTTGCCAATCGAATGATTCTACCTTAGTGACCGAATTTAACAGTTGCGGCTACAAAATTTTAAAAGGGGTAACACAAGTTTGATTGCTTTGACCGAAATTCTTTATAAACTGACTTTCTGTTGATAGAATCGAAAAATTCTATGTGTGCAACCGAATCATTCGATTGGCAACAAATTCGCTTGCTATCACGAATCTGTTTTCTCTGTGTATCATAAAGTACCCAATAATGCAAAATTTTAAAAAACCAATTATATGTAAGATTGAGTAGTTGCTTTGAAAAAATATTATAAAATACCGAATTTTAATAACTCAAGTAATACGCGAAAAAAACAGTTTTTTGGCTCTCCTGAAAAGTTGTGGTTTTTAAGATAGAGGGTTTTGAATATAGGCCCTCGATATGTTAACAAGTGTGGTATTGTGTTAAATTTTAACTTCAATGGATTTTAATAATTCCAATTACGTAAACAAACATGTGTATTTTTATAATTTAAACAGCGTATATTCCTTATTATAAAGCATATCAAATAAGTAAAAAAACATATTAACAGATTTCAAAATGGATTTTAGAATATTCTGTAAACACTATGAAATACGACTTAGCTGGCTTAAACACTAAGCTAGCGTTATGTATTTTTAGTACGCTTATACTGGAAAGCTCAAAAATATTAATGAAATCAGAGCCGAAGTTTTTTCAATACACATATTTTCAATAGCTTTGAGTTTCGTTATACAACATGAGTCACTTTGTAAGTATACCGATTTTTATACCCTTCACCTTCGTGAGAAGGGTATATATAAATTTGTCATTCCGTTTGTAATTTCCATAATATAATTTTCCGACCCTATAAAGTATATATATTCTGGATCCTTATAGATAGCGGAGTCGATTAAGCCATGTCCGTCTGTCTGTCTGTCTGTCCGTCTGTCTGTCTGTTGAAATCAATTTTCTGAAGACCCCAGTTATCTTTGGGATCCAAATCTTCAATAATTCTGTCAGACATGCTTTCGAGAATTTTGCTATTTAAAATCAGCAAAATCCGTCCATAAATAACGGAGATATGAGCAAAAATCCGAGACAACCTCTGAAAATTTCATCAAAAAAAGGCAATTTATTGCATGCTTTCACAAAAAAAAAACAACAAAGCGTTTGTGTGTTGGTTATTTCTTTGGGTATTTTGTTTTTGTTTTTATACCCTTCACCATGAGAGGCAAGGGTATATATAAAGAGAGAGTTGTTTATAATGAGTTTTCATATGAGCATCTCTATTATACGTAAACACCACACACCCAACAACAACATTCTACATTGTACAAAAGCGCATGAGTACGGGTGTATGACTTTGTCTTTATTTTTTCAGTTTTTGTATTTGTTTGTTTGTAGGTGCACTGAACAAAATAAAGAATTGAATGTGTTGGTGAGAGAATTTATTTTTGCGCACCTCTGTTTTACAATGTGGAATGAATACCAATTATAAATCAAACACACGCATGCATAATTTCGTTTATTTTAATTTTTGTTGTTATTTTTTCAACATACAATTGTGCAAAATAATTGTTGTGTTTATTTGGTCAGTTATCAGTGAGCACTAAACGTGTGAATATGGTTGTCGGATGTTTTAATATGATTTTTTGATATAATATTATGATTTTTTCTTGTTGTTGATATATGAAGAGTTTTGCATGGGTAAAGGCAATGTACGTAAATATGTATACTTAGGTGAAGGGTATATAAGATTCGGCACAGCCGAATTTAGCTCTGTTACTTGTTCACATAAAGAAATGTCTGTGAACTAAAAATAAATACTAGTTAAAACAAACTTTTTTTTTTGTACAATACCAACTGTTACAACTTCCATTTAAACTCCTCCTTTGTGATTATTATTACAAACATACATATTTTGAAATCTATAACACATAAGTTTCCAACAAGCTAAAGTTCATTTTATTTTACTACAACTACAATATGCTGTTTTAACGACTGTGTTTATGCACTTCTTATGTATGTATGTATTTACTTACATACATATGTACATAATTATGTGTGTGTGGTATTGTTTTTGATGTAATATTTATACTGCATGCGGTGGGTGTTGCTGGTTTTGTTTGCCAAGTACAAGTATATACACATATCTATTAAAAGGAATCATCATTATTATCACCCTGCTTATTGCACAGACAAAAACAATGCTTTCTTACACTCGCTTAGGCACACACACACACACTAACTCACATTTAAACATAAAACAGATTGAATGTGTGTGTAAATACTATAAATGTATTATTTTTACCATTAATGGGTTCGTAGATGTTTTTTTCCTTCGGGTTTTACACATTATAGTAAGTAGGAATATAATTCATTACAACTTTATTTCCAGTCTTGTTTTCAAAAAATTTCTTTTAGTTTTAAGTGTTAAAAGTGTAAATTTAATATGATTATGTTCAAACAGTTAACACACATCCACACCTTTGCTTATAAACACAAATACATATTCACTAACACTTGTCTGAAAGTTTGATGCTTTTAGACACTTACACTAACGCAATAACAAAGGAAGAATATAAAAAACACTATTATTTTTAGTACTTATATATGTTTGGGTGTCTGTCTATGTACGTTTGAATTTTATGTCTGCCTTGTTGTCTACCTGTACTGGGTAGTAGAGGAAGTCAGTTTGAAATTCTTTTGCTATTCCTCCGCCAACGTCAGGAGCGGATCCACGGGAGGGGAAAAAGGAAATTTCCTCCCCCCACAAAACCAATTTTTTTAAATTAATAATAAATCGCACAAAGAAAAGAAAGGCGGAATATCAATTTTAGAAATTTAAAAGAAAACTATAAAAAGCTTAACATTAATGAACAAGTTTGTTGTTTTTTGATATATGTAAATGTATGTAACGTTGTTCTCAATGATAGTGGTGATAAATATATGGTATATTATCTACATTCAAAACCATTAGTCTTCGAATTGTGGATCCAAAATTCCGATATTTTTTGTTTAAATTCGTAATACAAATTAAACAGCTGTTTATAATCAAAACACTTGTTTGTTGAAAGTTTTAGAAAATGCAAGTGAACTGTTAAAGTGAAAGTATGTCTAATTTTGTGCAATATTGATTATTCATGATTTCCTAAAAGTATTTTTTAAAATACAGTGAATTTGCAGAAAAAAACGTAAAAACTGTTAAATGTAAACCGAATTTTTAGTTTTTTTATTTAGAAAATCAAGGTTATTTATTATACATGTTCGAAATCTAACCATAAAAGCTAGTTTGGATATTGTTCAGTCGTTTCATGAATGGACTACGCATCCATGTAAAACTTTTAAAAAATCGATAATTTTATGTATAAGTTTTATTTCATAATTCTATACATTACTCGAAAAGGGTTCCTCCTAATTTTACTTATCACGCATATCACAACTTTGCAAACATTTTAAAAAGGTTCCGTCGGTTTTCGAGATTTTAACAGTTTTATGTTTTCACTAAAAGGCTTGTTTTTTTAACAGATTTACTTTAAGAACTTGGAGATTATCTTGCAGATATTTATCGAATATTATAATAGTTATAAACAGGGCAAGGATTTCTATGCAAATGCATGTTTGTAGTCAGTAACTCAAAATCACTTTTGACAATTAATCTTTCCGAATCGAAGATTTTGCAACAAAATGGCATCGATTTGTTGTTGCATATTTTTGCATATTTTGTTATAAATGCATATTTTGCATATTTTTCTTTTAAATGCATATATTTAGCATATTTTTCCATTTTATTGCATACATATCAGTGTACACTGTACATACATATATTTGGCAACTCCATTTAGTGTTGTAAAAATAGTAAATATATTAACACTAGAATTCTATTGTTGAAAGAAAAAGTCTACTTTTAAACTTTTCAATTTATGAATCGATTTTTTAGCTTTTCGAAATTATCGACTTTTCGATTTTTCGAAAATTTTTTTAATAACGACTTTTCGACTTTGTTCTCTTTGTGACACATAATATTAAAGCCAATTATCACTTCTGTGCTCAAATTACATCTTTATTTATGAAACTATTACTAAACTACAGGAATTCAATTCGCTGAATGCACAAGTAAAATTAATTTCTTACCAAATTAAAACAAAACTAAAGAATATATTACAGAAATAATAAAAAAATGTTTGACATATTAGATAGCAATTTTAATAAAGAAAATCAAATTGAAAATGAATATTCTCCAATTGAACTGGCTTCATTTAAATATGCACCTTTAACTTCTGTTGACGAACAGACAAAGTTTTCTTTTTGGAAATTTAAAAAAAAAAAATTATTTGTTTATACAAATAGAAATCTAAATTAAGTAATTTTGTAACATGAAAATAAATAACTAATTTTTTTTAATATAAATATTGTATAATTTACATACATACATGAATTTTCTTATTTTTACTTTGAAAAAATATATTTTAAACCTTTTATGTCCTTTATATGTACATATATATTGAAAATGTGACGTGAAATTTATATCTGTCTTTTATTAATAAATATATTTTAAATAAAAAACTTGTTTTTATTGCATATTTTTGTCATTTTTAGTGCATATTTTCTCTCTTTATAGTGCATATTATAAGCGCATATTTTTAGTTTTTTAGTGCATGAAAATCCTTGCCTTGGTTATAAATATACAAAATATTTATAAAAAGTTGTCTAGTTTCTGTAGTTACTTCTTTGAGTTAAACTCCACTGCTAAAAATTGCTTTAAGTAAAACTGCTAAATAAACATGAATTTTATTGAAGACTTAAAAGTGCAAATATCTCGAAAACTGGCGGTAATACTTTAAAAAGTTTATCATATTTGTTCTCAGCGTTTTTTTTTTTTTTTTTTTTTTTTTCAAATAAATAATATTGTTTTTAATGCAATACATGTAAACATAAAATGTATGAATGTATTAATAAATATGAAATAAAATCGAATACAAATTTAATTTTAATAAACTTTATATTGATGGATGAAATATGTTTTCTAAAAAAATAAAAATTCCCCCCCCCCAAATTCTTTGACTGGTTCAGCGCCTGGTCAAGGTGGTGTATATTTTAATGATTTTTATACTTTATATTTAATACAGAAACACATTCTTACATAATACGTATGAATATGTAGGTTGTCTGTGTCAAAATGTTCCTTTAATATTATAGACACAAAGGTAATGTAGTGTTTAAAGATGTATTAAAAGTAATGAAGCATACAATTTTTAGTTTTTAACACAAGAAGTTATTTTTCATTTAATACCTTTTTAATTGAAACTTTCATGTTTAATACCTACAAAGACTCTAAAAATGTCAATGAAATGTTCATATTTATCAAATAAATGGTATATGACAAATTTATAAAGTTTGTTTGGCACTTCTAAGAAGAAGATTTGTGATGATTACAAATTAGCATAAGCAGTTATTTGTTTCTCTTGTACACGTATTTTTTTTAAATTTTAAATATATATCCGAGGTGACCTAAATTGGGGACATATGACATGGTTTCCGAAAGGTTCATACAATCCATGACACAAACATTAACTGAAAATCCCTTACTGTTCCTTTTAAGCAATGTATGTCGTTAGCAAACGTGATAAGTTCCTTTTCAGATATTTTATAGGACACACAGAGAACGTTCTGAAATCTTTTGTTTTTGTTTCTACTATTTATTTTGTACTTTCTAGTTATTTCCTAAAAATTTATGATTTACGTTTTATGATTAAAATCAAATGAATAAATAAATAATTAAAACAAGTTTAGCGCTATTATATATTTAATAGCACAGTATATCAACGAGAAAAAAAGCAATATAAGTGTTAAAGTTTTTTGAGAAAACAGTGTATTTTTACTTATTCTTACGTTTTGTATTAAAATCTCAATTATCATAAAGGTAGACTAGAACGTTTGCTTACTAAGCTAACGATATATTTTTGGAAAATTTTCCGCCTCTGATTTTTGGTTATTACTTTAAAATACGCTCTTTATAAAACCCAAAGCTATATAAACAAATTTTATTTTATAACTCTTAATTTAATGTCATATAACAAAAAAATAAGCGAATGACTTAGTTATTTCCTTAGATTTATGGAACATATTAAAACTTTTGATTAAACATAACCTATCAGTGATGCTCATACAAAATTTTTTTAAAAAATTTAAACACATTTGTTATGCTCTTTTTAGGGCACCATACACTATCAAAATGCTTGATGTCACTTTCGTGTACGTGTAATTTGATGCTTTGATGTACACTTGATTGATCTACATTTTATTTTTGATTTTGTGGAGTTAACACCAATAGCAGGAATTATAATCCATTTTTATTTTCACTAAAAGTGTATTTAAAATAGTTAATATCGGATGAAACTTTAATTGCAATAACGGCAGCATGTTTAGAAAAAAGAAAACAAAAATAATATAAGAAATATGTAACTTATATTATTTTTGTTATCAACTTATCAACCTCACGCCTTGAAATATTTTTGTAAATGCCTTCGTGATTGATGAGAAAACTCCATAATACACTATCAAAAAGTGACATCAAGCGTGCTAAAAATCAAAATGTTTTTCATTTTCCATCAAGCGTTGTCGGTGTCACACATACAAACACATTTTCACTAATACTACCATAGTGCTTGATGAGTATTTTGATAGTGTATGGTGCCCTTTAAAATATTTTATTCAATCATCGTTGAGCAAGCGATGAAAACACATACGGCGGGCTATCGTAATTTTTTTCAGAAATCATTAAGCATTGTTGTTGGTTGTTTTTGGACTAAGCATAGCAAACACACTCGTTTCAAATACAATTGAACACAAAAAAACAAAGTCAGAAATAATTAAAAAATTTAAGAGAATTTCGGTCGTATATGTATATTTTTTGTTTTCCTTAAAATTTAAATTACATTTTTTTTATAATTTGGTTAAATCTGACAAAAATTCTGCATCTAAACTTTTTTATTTTTTTCTTATTTTAAGTTTTTGACATTAAGTTTGCTGGGTAGCTCTCTCACCAATACATTTTTATTTTTGAACATCACTGACCTAGATTAATTTAAAATGTTTGCCCTCTTATAAATTCACAAATTTTCAAAGTTTATTCTCACAAAAATTACACCTAAAAGTATGCTACAAGTATGATTAGTTATCTTTATACCTATTTCACTTATGGAATAACTTTATAAGCCAGTAACTGGCTGTATTTCTATACAGAAATCTAGCCAGTAACTGGCTGTATTTCTATACAGAAATCTAGCCAGTAACTGGCTGTATTTCTATACAGAAACCTAGCCAGTAACTGGCTGTATTTCTATACAGAAATCTAGCCAGTAACTGGCTGTATTTCTATACAGAAATCTAGCCAGTAACTGGCTGTATTTCTATACAGAAATCTAGCCAGTAACTGGCTGTATATATATACAGAAATCTAGCCAGTAACTGGCTGTATATATATACAGAAATCTAGCCAGTAACTGGCTGTATATATATACAGAAATCTAGCCAGTAACTGGCTGTATATATATACAGAAATCTAGCCAGTAACTGGCTGTATATATATACAGAAATCTAGCCAGTAACTGGCTGTATATATATACAGAAATCTAGCCAGTAACTGGCTGTATATATATACAGAAATCTAGCCAGTAACTGGCTGTATTTCTATACAGAAATCTAGCCAGTAACTGTCTGTATATATATACAGAAATCTAGCCTGTAACTGGCTGTATATATATACAGAAATCTAGCCAGTAACTGGCTGTATATATATACAGAAATCTAGCCAGTAACTGGCTGTATATATATACAGAAATCTAGCCAGTAACTGGCTGTATATATATACAGAAATCTAGCCAGTAACTGGCTGTATATATATACAGAAATCTAGCCAGTAACTGGCTGTATATATATACAGAAATCTAGCCAGTAACTGGCTGTATATATATACAGAAATCTAGCCAGTAACTGGCTGTATATATATACAGAAATATAGCCAGTAACTGGCTGTATTTCTATACAGAAATCTAGCCAGTAACTGGCTGTATATATATACAGAAATCTAGCCAGTAACTGGCTGTATATATATACAGAAATCTAGCCAGTAACTGGCTGTATATATATACAGAAATCTAGCCAGTAACTGGCTGTATATATATACAGAAATCTAGCCAGTAACTGGCTGTATATATATACAGAAATCTAGCCAGTAACTGGCTGTATATATATACAGAAATCTAGCCAGTAACTGGCTGTATATATATACAGAAATCTAGCCAGTAACTGGCTGTATTTCTATACAGAAATCTAGCCAGTAAATGGCTGTATATATATACAGAAATCTAGCCAGTAACTGGCTGTATATATATACAGAAATCTAGCCAGTAACTGGCTGTATATATATACAGAAATCTAGCCAGTAACTGGCTGTATATATATACAGAAATCTAGCCAGTAACTGGCTGTATATATATACAGAAATCTAGCCAGTAACTGGCTGTATTTCTATACAGAAATCTAGCCAGTAACTGGCTGTATATATATACAGAAATCTAGCCAGTAACTGGCTGTATATATATACAGAAATCTAGCCAGTAACTGGCTGTATATATACAGAAATCTAGCCAGTAACTGACTGTATATATATACAGAAATCTAGCCAGTAACTGGCTGTATATATATACAGAAATATAGCCAGTAACTGGCTGTATTTCTATACAGAAATCTAGCCAGTAACTGGCTGTATATATATACAGAAATCTAGCCAGTAACTGGCTGTATATATATACAGAAATCTAGCCAGTAACTGGCTGTATATATATACAGAAATCTAGCCAGTAACTGGCTGTATATATATACAGAAATCTAGCCAGTAACTGGCTGTATATATATACAGAAATCTAGCCAGTAACTGGCTGTATATATATACAGAAATCTAGCCAGTAACTGGCTGTATATATATACAGAAGATCTAGCCAGTAACTGGCTGTATATATATACAGAAATCTAGCCAGTAACTGGCTGTATATATATACAGAAATCTAGCCAGTAACTGGCTGTATATATATACAGAAATCTAGCCAGTAACTGGCTGTATTTATATACAGAAATCTAGCCAGTAACTGGCTGTATATATATACAGAAATCTAGCCAGTAACTGGCTGTATATATATACAGAAATCTAGCCAGTAACTGGCTGTATATATATACAGAAATCTAGCCAGTAACTGGCTGTATATATATACAGAAATCTAGCCAGTAACTGGCTGTATATATATACAGAAATCTAGCCAGTAACTGGCTGTATATATATACAGAAATCTAGCCAGTAACTGGCTGTATATATATACAGAAATCTAGCCAGTAACTGGCTGTATATATATACAGAAATCTAGCCAGTAACTGGCTGTATATATATACAGAAATCTAGCCAGTAACTGGCTGTATATATATACAGAAAATCTAGCCAGTAACTGGCTGTATATATATACAGAAATCTAGCCAGTAACTGGCTGTATATATATACAGAAATCTAGCCAGTAACTGGCTGTATATATATACAGAAATCTAGCCAGTAACTGGCTGTATATATATACAGAAATCTAGCCAGTAACTGGCTGTATATATATACAGAAATCTAGCCAGTAACTGGCTGTATATATATACAGAAATCTAGCCAGTAACTGGCTGTATATATATACAGAAATCTAGCCAGTAAACTGGCTGTATATATATACAGAAATCTAGCCAGTAACTGGCTGTATATATATACAGAAATCTAGCCAGTAACTGGCTGTATATATATTACAGAAATCTAGCCAGTAACTGGCTGTATATATATACAGAAATCTAGCCAGTAACTGGCTGTATATATATACAGAAATCTAGCCAGTAACTGGCTGTATATATATACAGAAATCTAGCCAGTAACTGGCTGTATATATATACAGAAATCTAGCCAGTAACTGGCTGTATATATATACAGAAATCTAGCCAGTAACTGGCTGTATATATATACAGAAATCTAGCCAGTAACTGGCTGTATATATATACAGAAATCTAGCCAGTAACTGGCTGTATATATATACAGAAATCTAGCCAGTAACTGGCTGTATATATATACAGAAATCTAGCCAGTAACTGGCTGTATATATATACAGAAATCTAGCCAGTAACTGGCTGTATATATATACAGAAATCTAGCCAGTAACTGGCTGTATATATATACAGAAATCTAGCCAGTAACTGGCTGTATATATATACAGAAATCTAGCCAGTAACTGGCTGTATATATATACAGAAATCTAGCCAGTAACTGGCTGTATATATATACAGAAATCTAGCCAGTAACTGGCTGTATATATATACAGAAATCTAGCCAGTAACTGGCTGTATATATATACAGAAATCTAGCCAGTAACTGGCTGTATATATATACAGAAATCTAGCCAGTAACTGGCTGTATATATATACAGAAATCTAGCCAGTAACTGGCTGTATATATATACAGAAATCTAGCCAGTAACTGGCTGTATATATATACAGAAATCTAGCCAGTAACTGGCTGTATATATATACAGAAATCTAGCCAGTAACTGGCTGTATATATATACAGAAATCTAGCCAGTAACTGGCTGTATATATATACAGAAATCTAGCCAGTAACTGGCTGTATATATATACAGAAATCTAGCCAGTAACTGGCTGTATATATATACAGAAATCTAGCCCAGTAACTGGCTGTATATATATACAGAAATCTAGCCATGTAACTGGCTGTATATATATACAGAAATCTAGCCAGTAACTGGCTGTATATATATACAGAAATCTAGCCAGTAACTGGCTGTATATATATACAGAAATCTAGCCAGTAACTGGCTGTATATATATACAGAAATCT